>CM037927.1:14517246-14937246 GCA_021346845.1 Apeltes quadracus
GCGTGCGCGACGCAGCATGAGAGCTCGCTCCCAGGCGCATGTGCTCTCTACGGCAGGTGTGCACCGTAACGCCTTCACATGACTCACTTCTGGATTAAATGCTTTTTCAGCACCAAACACACACACACACACAGACACACACACACACACAGACACACACACCCAGCAGGGTGAGGCAGCGCTGCGTTCTGCTGATGCATCCGGTGCAGAATAGAGGAGAAGTTATCTGGAGGGATTGAACAACTTCTCCACATGAGGGAGAAGGAGACAGAGATGATGGTGAGAGCAGCCGTGTGCGTAAGCAGGATTTCTCACTTCACGGCATTTGACTAATGAGCACGAGTTGGCAGTTGAATTTTGCGTTCACACACACACACACACACACACACACACACACACACACACACACACACACACAGTCCAGGCTCAGTTTGACATTTTGAGTTGGCCAAGAATCAGCCCCGCCTCTCTGCAGCAAGTGACGCCCGCCTGCCAGACTCGCACCGTCAGCTGCAACGTCTCCACGCGGCGAGCAACACGACACTATTAAAGTCCCACTCTGCGAGTCGGCCGTGCACATCGAGAGGACAGAAGGACGGACGCTTAACGTGACGTGGAAGCCGACCTGGAACACCGTGACGATGGCCCAGAGCAGCGAATCGAAGTTCTTGCGGTCGGGGATGGTGTCTCCGTTCTCCGTCTGCAGACTGAACTTACAGCCGAAGAGGTGCATGCCCAGGATGCTGCGGGAGACAAGGCGACGCGCCGTCAGAACACCACTACGGATTGGGAATAGTGTGTGTGTGTGTGTGTGTGCGTACCTGAAGGTGAAGATGAAGAGCATCAGCAGCATGCAGAAGGTGGCCACGTTGTCCATGGTCTTCATCAGCACCACCAGCTGTCTCCTCAGAGCCGGCAGGAAGCGGACCAGCTTCAAGACGCGCAGCAGGCGGAAGGTCCGCAGCACCGACAGGCCGCCGTCCGCTTGGCCGATTATCTCCCACACACTGAGGAGCAGACGCGGCCACACCGCCGTTGGAACGCTATCGGACGTGCTATCTGCTATCAGCTATCAGTAGAGACGCATGCTGCGGGACGGAACCCCAGGGACCGACATGGAGGAGGAACGAGAAGAATGGACTGAAGATCACCTGATGATCACAATGACGCTGTCGAAGATGTTGTACGGGTTCCTGATGTAACCGAACAGGCCGAACGCCAGCAGCATGAAGCCCATCTCCAGCACGAACATGCTGGTGAAAACGATGTTACTGATTTCCAACACGTCCGTCAGCTCCTCGGGCTGACAGGGGGGGCAGAAGGGGGGATGGAGAGGGGGGGGGGGGGGCAGGAGAGACGACGGAGGAGAGAAAAAGGAGGCAAGAAAGAAAACAGCATGTTAGTAACATCTGCAGTCCATCGTCCCCGAGCTTCAGGTCCCGCTGCTGAGACCTTACCAGCCGAGCGCAGAGCTGCAGCCCCGCCCCCAATCTGTCAAACGGGACCCACAGCAGCGCTGCATCGGCGCCGGCCTCCTGCGCCGGCCTCGCCCTGCGCTCAGCGATCAGCGGGGTGTGACCTCATGAAGCGTCACATATTAACTCACCTCACTAGGTCCCAATAGAACCACTAGAACTCACTAGAACCAATTGTGATGATGTGGGGGGGGCTGAAGCCTGCTCTGAGTCCTGCTCCCCCCCCGTTTGAGTCCGCGGGATCCATCTGCCCTTTTTAGTCGCTGCTACTTCTGCACTGTAGTTTAGAAAAAGTTTACGGAAGCTTTCACTCAAACGTTTACACAAACATCCTGTCGGGGAGCGTTGCTTTAGTGTGTGTGTGTGTGTGTGCGTCAGCAGGTGGAACCTCCCTGACTGTGTGCGCTGGTTGCTGTGCACATTGTCATTAACCGCAGTGCAGCGCACGGTTGTGTAATGCAAATCTTTTTTTTTCCTTCTTGTTACTATTTTCAGCTGATGAGCTTTCGAGTTAATGGGGACAGTCGTGAGGTTTGAAAAGCAAAGCACAAACAGACGCCTGCTCAGAATCTAAAAAGCGGGAATGTCCAGGGGACCCGAGCGCGTCTTCGGTGTCCTACATGCTGGACAAAACGCCAGGTTTATTTTGCGTTTGATGGAGCTGGGCAGGTTGGTTCCCATCGTCCGCCGACAAAGCTTCAGTCTCAGGAAGGAGGGTTCTGCAGCGGCAGCACGCCGTGGAAACCCGAGCAAACAGCCTCCAGCCGCAGAGACGGAGGACGGAGGGGATTCGAACCCCTGGCCTGTGTGTAACGCTTAATGTTTAACGCACAAGAAGCTTCAACTCAACTTCTCACGAATGAAGACGTCAAACGTGGAAACTGCAGCTGCTTTGCTCCAAATGAAGTTAGAAAGTCAAAATGATGGCGATGAAATGCAGAATACAGCATCGGTGAAGAACTTAAGGGCGTAGAAACATTGGATCCGATGTCTCGAGTCCCGCAGCCGGCGACAGAAGTGTGTGTCTGTGTGTGTCTGTGTGTGTCTGTGTGTCTGGAACCACCAACTATTCATCATTTAGAGGAATAAATCCCATCCGGTGAAAAGGAGCATTGTGAACCAATCAGAATGAGATATGGGATCAGGGCCCAAAAGAACACGTTGCAACTGTTGAGTTAAGCGGACGCACATGCACGCGCACACAGACACACACAGACACGCACACGCACGCGCACACAGACACACACAGACACGCACACGCACGCGCACACAGACACACACAGACACGCGCACACACTCAGAGGCTTGAATCCATACAACAGACTATATATGGGCATGTGAGTTTGGATTAAAACGCACAATGCTTTGACCTTTGACCTTGGACTGAGAGAGGAATCTCAGACGTTGTTCTCATGTCGCTTGCTGCTTGGTTCATCGATAAAAACACAAGTTATTCACAAATTTTCTGATGTATAAATTGATGAAAACATATATTTTATGCAAATACTTAAACAAAGTCACCTGGAGTTTGTCTCCTTAAGGTGCCAGTTCAAATACACACACACACATTGTGTGCACCCTACCTCCCACATTTATGTCCCTCTAAACACACGCACACACACACACACACAGAGGCAAGTAAAGTTTGGCTAGGTGTCGCACAAGGAGGACGATGAGTGCTGAGGGGGAGGAACTCTTACATAACCCTTCAGTCTGTGTGTGTGCGCGTGTGTGCGTGTGCGTGTGTGTGTGTGTGTGTGTGTGTGTGTGTTATTGGCCCAATAAGGCCACGGCTCTCCCAGTCGCTTCTTATGTTTATACCACAAAGATAGAAACACACACAGACAGACACACAGACACACACACACACACACAGACACAGACACACACACACAGACACACACACAGACACACACACACACACACACAGACACACACACAGACAGACACACACACAGACACACACACACACAGACACACACACACACAGACACAGACACACACACAGACACACACACAGACAGACAGACACACACACACACACACACACACAAAGACACACACACACACACACACAGACACACACACACACACACACACACAGACAGACACACACACACACACAGACACACACACAGACAGACACACACACAGACAGACACATACACACACACACACAGACACACACACGCAGACACACACACACAAACACACACACACACACAGACAGACACACACACACACACACACACAGACACACACAGACAGACACACACACACACACACACAGACAGACAGATACAGACACACACACAGACAGACACACACACAGACAGACACATACGCGCACACACACACACACACACACAGACACACACACAGACACACAGACAGACAGACACACACACACACACACAGACACACACACACACACACACACACAGACAGACACACACACACACACAGACACACACACAGACAGACACATACACACACACACACAGACACACACACGCAGACACACACACACAAACACACACACACACACAGACAGACACACACACACACACACACAGACACACACAGACAGACACACACACACACACACAGACAGACAGATACAGACACACACACAGACACACACACGCAGACACACACACACAAACACACACACACACACAGACACAGACACACACACAGACACACACACAGACAGACACACACACACACACACACCGAGCCCCTGCAGATGGAATTAGAGGAGCTGCAGACACGGAGGGACGGAGCAGGAAAAGGGGGGGTCGTGTGCATGAATCCTCTCTTTGGGTTAACACCCATTTGCTGGGAATGTGAAAGGTTGTGTGTGTGTGTGTGTGTGTGTGAGAGTGTGAGTGCGCATAATGAACCCCCCCCCCCCCCCCCTTTGAGTCCTCACCTGCTTGTGGTACTCGATCCCCATGCTCAGAGTGTTGACCAGGATGGCCATCATGATCCCGCGGTTGAAGTATTTGCTTTCCACAATCCTCTTCAGCCTCTCCCTGAAGACCCCCCAGGCCCGGGCCGCTGCGCTCCTGTACTCCGCGGGCCCCCGCCGCCGGCTGCGACCTCGCCCGCCTCTCAGATCCCCCCCCTGAGAGCCGTGCACATTCAGATTGTGGGTCTTGGATTCAATGGTATTTATATTTAGTCACCATCGCAGTAAAACTGAAATTGCCACAACCCCCCCCCCACTCCCTCGACCCCCCCGCCCTTCCCCCCGGCAGTCTGACCTGGGGGAAGTCTTGCGGCCCGTCGGCCTCCCCCCTGCCTCCCTCCAGGTCTCCCAGCTCCAGCTCCAGGGTCTCCAGGCTGCGGGCGCACAGCGGGCAGCTGAGCAGCTCCAGCAGCAGGGGGCTGGGCACCACGCCGGCCAGCTGGTACAGCAGCCTCTGCCGGCCTGGGGGGGTCACACATTCAAGGTCATGCACCACCAACATTATAGGGACGATGGCGAAGACTTCCTGTCTGGAGGAAGTGCAGCTCTTCATCAGAACAACGGCAGCTAATCCTCAGGCCATATAAAAAAAGGCTGTCATCATATTTATAATCATTTATAGTCTTTTATAATCTCACAAAAGAGCTCCTGTGTCTGTTTATCGAAGCGTCTCGACTCCTGACAATTCTGTTAGCGAACGGCTTCCAATATGCTATTAAAATAACATATTAGTTAATATGTAATATAATATAGTTCATATTAGTTTGAAAAATAAGATTCTTAAAAGCCGTACAACCAAAAACAGCTTTCAAAATAATGATGTGCTTCTCTCTGTGTGAGATCAGAGGATCACGACTCGTTCCTCTGCTGCCTCCAAAAACACAGAGAATTACCAGCCGACTAAACCCCAGAAGAAGGGCATGCGTGTGTGTGCGTGTGTGTGTGTGTGTGTGTGTGTGTGTGTGTGTGTGTGTGTGCGCGCGCCGTCTCACTGTGTTGTCCCATGAGCTTGTGCAGCTTGTTCAGCGTCTCCGTGTGTTCGCACGCCGGCTGGTTCGGCGCCTGCTGCTCGCGCTGCTTGGAGTGGGGGGGCGGCGTCTTGCTGCTGTAGCTGCACACGAACGAGGGCAGGATGGTGGGGTAGTTCATGCCGCCGTTCAGACGGCCCAGCAGCGCCCCCATGCCGCCGCCGCCGGCCTCCTCGCCCCGGGTTCCGTGCGCGCTCCCTCTCTGCGCGGGCAGCGACCTCATCTCCAGCCCCTCCCCCGGCCCCTCCCCGCCCGCGGGCTCGATGGTCGCCACGGTGACGGCGTGCTGCCCCCCGTTGCTGAGGCGGCAGTGCTGGTGCTGATGGTGCTGCAGGAGGTGGTGGATGGGCCTCAGCCACGAGGCGCTGCCCGGGCCCGAGCCCCCGCAGGCCCTGCTGCCGTGTCCGTTGCCGCCGCCGTTACTGCCACCGCCGTTGGGATTCACCTTTTTGCGCCTTTTACTGGTCGGAGGGACAGGAAACATTGATCATTGTGAGTAACTGGGCCAATCAGGCATCTTCTTTTGTGACATGTTTTAAGCCGCGGGGGCGAAGGTCGCCGGCGGCTGACCTGTGCCACCCGGAGTACATCCTCTGCAGGCGGCGCGTGAGCTTGCGATAGAGGTGGCTGATGTAGCGCAGCATCTCCTCGTAGCAGGAGCCCGGCTCGCTGTAGCTGGCCAGCGTGGAGTCGTTGGACATGTAGCGGGCGCGCTGCTCCCTCATCAGGGCGTTCTCCCGCTGCTTCGTCTCCGAGAACTGGGTGGCGATGACCACGAGGCACAAGTTGATCATGAAGAAAGAGCCCACCTGGACGGGGAGGCGGGGAACAGAGGGGGGGGGGGGGGGGGGGGGGGCGGACGTCACATGGCTGCGTTTCACTTTTCATTTCCACGACTCGCCAAACTGCGGCTTGTGTGTGATTTAAATTCACATCTGGAAAGCTCCTTTCTTTTTAAAAGGTCGTTACTGTGTGGGAGCTTGGGACAAGCACCGTGTCCGTCTTTTCTTAAATGCTTCTCACAATCACCTCCCTCCCCCCTCTCTCTCTCTCTCTCTCTCTCTCTCTCTCTGTCTCCCTCCCTCCCCCCTCTCTCTCTCTCTGAGCACATAAGCAGCACTTTCACATCAAACGACGGGCCGGCAGGGAGCCTCACGCAGCGTTATGAAATATTCCGCTTTCTGTCAAAACCCAAACAACAGCACGATATGGAGAAATGAAGTCGGCCGGGGGGGTGGGGGGGGTGGGGGCGGGAGTGGAGGGGGGAGGGGGGGTGGTGGTGGTTGCGGTTTGCTTTAGAAAAGGTTGGTCTGGGTTTTTCTGCGAGCAGCACGTGCACAAAGAGCGACATGTTGTACATGTATTTGTTGAGCTGCAGACTATAAGGCGCTTAAGTAGCACATTGGAATATGACATCTAAACATAATTATATTAAACATGTGATTATGTGCATCGCTGACTGAATCCCCTAAAATACAGGAGATCATCATTTCTTCCCTGACTTCCCTTTAAACCAGACCGACTGCATTTCGGAGCTCGTAACATGTTCAAACATCAGAACACAGAAGAAGAGTATAAACGCCAGCAGGTACTTACAATAATGAGCAGTATAAAATATATAAAATTGTAGAAGGAGTGAGCGTCCATGACATAGTACATGATATCTACCCATCCTTCCAGTGTGATGACCTGGTGGTGGAGACAAAAAGAGACACAGAGAGACACATTAAAATACGACAAACACAACCGAGCACACACACACACACACGCACACACACACACACACACACACACACACACACACACACAAAGAACACAGCGCTCAGATGCAGAACATTTCCAATACACTTTTTAAAGCCTTTCGTGTCTCCGTGTGTGTGTGTGTGTGTGTGTGTGTGTGTGTGTGTGTACGTGTGTAAGTGTGTGTACGAGCAACAAGATTGAGCAAACAGCAATGCGACGTAACGTGGAGTCGGTCGACCCCGACTCGTAGTCATGGAAACCAAACACTCATCTAGCAACAGAGATCCTCGGCCGACCTTCGGCCTGATTTAAGAGACGACAACAAATCGCCAGCTCGTAGATCCGAGACAGCAGGCGCAGCATCGGGTGCTGCACGCTGATGACATGTGACCCATCGTGTGTGTGTGTGTGGGTGTGTGTGTGGGTTCCCTGTGGGGAGTCGTTAACCTGAGGGTTGATGGGCCCGGTGACCTCGAGATGTCTTCACGCAGCCCCCCTCACCCTCTCTGACCCCCCCTCACCTCCCCTCACCCCCTCTGAGCCCCCTTGGGTCATCGTCCATCCTCGAGTCGCTCGACCAACCGTCCCTCTTTCTGCCCCCGTGTTTGTTTCCCTTTGACTTTCTCTCTGTGTTTTTCATTTCTTTTAATAATTCATATGAAATCAGACTTTGATATTTTATGTGTGTGTGTGTGTGTGTGACGCAGGTAATCAGGTGTGTGACCTCCCCCTCACCTGGAATATGGCTATCCACGCGTAGCCGATGTTGTCGAAGTTGACGGCCCCCTTGTGCGGGTTGAGCTGCCCGGCCCTGCACACGTTGTAGTACCGGTTCCAGTTGACGCAGCCGCCGCCGTCGGCGCCGGCCGCCCCGGCCTGCAGGGGCGCGGCCAGCGAGCAGTCGGCCCCGCCCTCGGCGAGGGGGGGCACGCTGTGGCAGCGCAGCATGCCGTTCTCGCGGGGGGCCGAGCAGATGAACGGGCTCTCCTCGCCCTCCTCCGGCTGGTAGTAAGGACTCATGGACAGGTTGTACATCCTGGGGGGGCGGGAGGAGAAGGATGAGATAAGACGTCGGTTATCAACCTACCGACACATCTGGATGGTTCACGTTGTACTGCGGATCCTCTGAGGGGGGGCGAGGAGGTGGGGGGGGGGGATCAGGTTTGCGTGTGTCATCGAGTTCGCTTTCAGTCACCAGCGACCTACTTTCTCCCACTCGGATTTCACACCGCATCCGCACAGCGACTGCGTGTTCCCTCCTCCCGCAGCATCCCGACCAGTCCACTCGCATCCCAGTGCAGCAGCTGAGCATGCGTGTTTCCTTACACGTATACGTTGTACTCTTTTTAAAATCAGCTCATTTTGGGCCTCGTCTCCTCTTTGTGCATTCGCATGCAGTCTGCGAGCAGCGAGGCCTCGTATGCTGAGTGAATCTGGACCTTCTAGTGTGGAGATATTGGCGTTGTTGCATCACACCGATCGTTTTTTGTTCCGTTTTGTTCTTTTTCGCTGCAGCAAAAAAAGGATGCGACTGCATTTAGTTGTGCAGCCCTCTGTCGCCGAGTCCCTGAATTTCACATCCATCAGTATCCATGGTGACGGCTGTTTGTGCGTCGCACGCTGCACCTGCATGTTCACACCTGGCGACAGTGAGTCCTTCAGAGGGACGTCGACCCCTGAAGAAGCCTCTTTATGTTTCACTTATCTGCTGCGTGTGTATTGTGTGTTTGTGTGCTTTTACCGGTGGGGGTTTTGTGTATTGTGTGTACCTTTCAGAAAGCAGCAGAGAATAAAATCTAATCTAATCGGATTTAATCAAATCTGAATAACTGCATTAATGTGTACATCACTTTGATCTTGTGGTTCCTAAATGTGGGGATCATTTTTAAATTACTTTACTGCTAAAATGTCCTCCTGGGGATCAGGTCTTCATTCAAGCTGAAAGGCCACAACATTGTCATATAGTAATATAAAGTACAGCCCCCCCTCTGTGGAGCACAAGTGCTTTAAAACCATGAATCTCTCTCTCGTGCACACAGGAAGGGCCGCGGGACAATGTGTTCCGTTACATTCAGGCAGAACGCGCTCAGGGACGTCAAAGTGACACGTTGCCGTGGACACCGAAGCGCTTTTGCTTTCTCTTTCGCATAATTTCAGCCCCTGCAGCTGAATTGGACTTGGACTGTGTTCCGTCCGAGTGTTTGAGACCTCGTCACGTGGCAGCGCGCTGCTCTCACAGACCACTCTGTGTGCGCCGTGTTTAGAGGCCTAAACAGGAGTTTGTCTAATGGTCTCTTCCGTTACAGCGAGGCTTTCAAACAGGGACAGAGCGGTTTGAACCAAACAGCAAAGACTGCCAGTGTTTCCGGGACTGATTTGGAAGTTAGCTAACTCGTTTAGGAGGCTCTTAATGGATCGGGACAGGCCTAAATGATTCATTCTTTGATGTTTTGTAATCCATCACTGTGTCTTACGTCCTCGGCTGATGTTCCTTTAATACAAACTATCACACAAATAAGAAAATTGGCAACCATGCATCTTTTATTTATCTGCCAAATGGAATTTCCTCCCTGAGGCAATAAAAAGATGCCCGGTGACTTTTAATCTTTTACATGTGTTATTGTTCCTCTGTTTAGTCATTGATCGCTGCGCTATCATGTTCTAACCTTTCCTTTGCATGCATCTTCATTAGCATTATTATGGTGCACGTCTCCGTCCTGATGGTGCCATGTGTACTCCTCCACTCACTCCTCCTCTCACGCTCCCGCTGCAGGCAACAGCTGACCGATACAACATGTGACAACTCAACAGGAGAAGCAGAGGGAGAAGGAAGAGGAGGCAGGAAGGCAGAAGGAGGAATGGAAGTTCACGTTTGAGTGAACTGACACGAGGCTGCTTGAAGATGCCATACGGACGAGAAGAACAGCACAATGTGTTCAAACTTCCACTTGAAGGAGGTTTTTTTTTCTCCTCTGGAAGGTAAATGCAAACAGCGCGTGACGGGATGAACTCCTTACGTCCGGATGTCCTCCCCCAGGAAGCAGCGGTTGCGCAGCAGTCCCGCCCACAGCTGGACCCCCACGATGCCGAAGATGAAGAAGACGAAGAAGCAGAGGAGGAGGACGTTTCCCAGCATGGGCAGCGTGTCCAGCAGCAGTGTCACCAGGATGCGCATGCCTGCGGACGGGAGGTCAGAAATCATCAGACGTCATCACATTCACCTGGTTCCAAGTGCATCGGCCAGAGTTCCACTGGACCCGGACCGTGCCACTGATCTCGCCTCATTTGTCCCCAAAGCCGATATAATTACACGCGACGACAGCACCGAGAGTGACAGTTTGACATTGTTTCCTCCGGCGGGATTTGAACTCGCAGCTTCCCTCGTGGCTCGTGTTATCCGACCCGACGCGTTCAGCATCCGTCTCCAGCTGTCAGATGGGTTTAGTGTCAGCATAGTAAGGGATCTCGTCCCGGGGGGGCCTCACAACGAGTTCCGACACTTTCACATAGATGTCATCTATTTCGCAACGTGCACACTTAAGGTCCAATCCGTTTGATGGGATTGTCATTACATCACGAGTCAGAATAATAAAAAGCTGGAGTCGGTGGCTGTTGCAGGACCACCTGCCGTCCAACCTTGGATACAGACACTAAATAATAAATAACTGTTATCAATATTAAATCCAACTCGTGCACTACATATCCTTCATTTCCCACCGCTTGGTTTCAGCGTTGGTCTTCAGTGTCTCTGCTCAGAACGCATCCGTCCATCATCGACCCAGCCGTCTCTTAACGAGTGGCCGCTGCCAGCTCAGCTGCAGAGCGAGAGTCGCGTGTGAGCTAATGTGTTTTTCGTGAGATATGTGACAGACGGGCCGATCTGTCGCCGAGGTCGTGCCTTTGGGATGGAATCGATGAAATGTCCCCTTTGAATCATTGTCTCATCAAAACAAAAACGGAGGTCACGAAGACGGGTCAGGCGAGGAAACAGTGCGCACTTACACACAAACTGAAAAACAAGAACATGCGTCTGTGTGCCAACTGGGTGAATGCAGCACATGTACAATAGAAATCTATAAAACATCTCATCGTATTGATTTCTCTTCAGTAATACGGACGGAGTTAGAAAATATAAAGGGATTCAAAGATGAAATTTACTGCAGAGGTCAATGCATTGCTGCAGGTTCCATCTAACAGGGAAGTGCAGGGAAGGGAAGCAAAACACGTGCAGCTCACACGCGTGAGGTATTTATGTGTCGTGAATAAACATTAGCTTAAACAGCTCCGTGCTAGAAACCGATGGGGCACATTTTCCATCAAAAATACCAACTTACTTCCTAAGACGAAGGTCTCAAACGGTGGTCTCTGATGGCGTGTACCTGTGAGCGTGTATGCGTCTGTTTTTGTCTCCGCCGACCTTGAGTTTCCAGACCCGAGTGACACCTCTCATTAAGCCCCCCCCACTCCCCCGGTTGGGTCAGATGAACATTTAAATGTTATTTGCAGAGATAATAAACAGGATGACATCAGAATGAATGCCTCCCGTTGGCCGCTTAACAACCCTTGGCGTTGTTATGACATCGTTATGACATCGTTATGACAGCGGCGCGCTTTGGCTGGAGGTTCCCGGCCGCCTCTGTCACGGAGCTTTTAGGAAAATGACAAACTATGTGCAAGTTCTCGCTGGCGGTGGCGCGGGACCACCTCTGGAAGTGCGATTAAAGCAAACATCCAGTCCCGGATCCCCAGTGGAGTCAACACCAGAAGAGCGACAACGTGGGACAGCGCACGAAAGGATCGGATCCACACAAAGGACAGTAAATATTGTGTAGGACGGGCAAGTTTATCAGCCTCTGACGTGTGTACTTAACAATAATTTCATGTCCGTATTGGGAAGGGAAGCATCCTGCAGGAGGTAATTATTCATAAGAAAAGTATCATTTTGCAATCATGAGTGCAGGCTTTTGGGGCTTTGGTCCAGCGGTTAGCGTTGAGCTAACAGCTCACGGAGGACTCACTTGGTACTCTGTTGATGGCTCGCAGAGGTCGCAGCACTCGGACGGTTCGGATGGCTGACAGACTGGCGTTGTGGCCGTCCAGAGAGTACTCCAACACCCTGAAGACACGGCCGCAGAAAGGCAAGAGAGAGTTTCACTTTTTGGGTGAAGCAGGTGTATCCGCACAAAGCAACAACAAAACAATCCAAGAACACACTCACAGTGTCACTATGCCCGTCGATATATATGTATTTATATTAGTCCGCGTTGCTGTCAAAGGAGTCGAATGTCCGCGGATGGCGGCCATTTTGGTACAGTCAATTTTTAATTCAATTTTCAACCAATTATTAAACGGTTTGGTTTGTTATGAACGTCAGAGATGTAGTTATGACACTTCTGGTCTTGTGCGTGTGTGTGTTTCTTGTGCTCTGCTATGTGAGAAAAATGGAGCAATTTGTGCCCAGAAGCATTGTGGGATACCGACCCTGCCATGACAATGACGAAGTCCAGCTGGTTCCACTTGTCGCCGAGGTAACAATTGGGGCCAAAAATTCCCAGCGCCACCATCTTGATGACCATTTCCACGGCAAAGAAAGCAAAGATGCAGTCATCCAGTACCTGAAAAAACACACAGGTGGAAATACAACAAACACAACAGGAGGATTTTATTCCTTGTTTAAGTTTCCTCATCACGTTTCCATAGAAGCCGAGGAAGAGCCAGTGGAGGTTTTTGCAAAACATAAATTCTTGTCTCGATTAGTTAGAATCATCCCAGCAGGGAGTAGCTCTGGCTTAGCGTGGTTAAGACTGTCTCAATTAATTAGACAACTCCTGCAGCAAAAAAAAGAGAAGAAGAACCTGTGTATTTGAATATAATGAACACATCTCAGCGAGCCAAGAATCAACTTTGTTTTGCAATAAAAGCGTGTTGGAACCAACGAGACAAGGAAACAAGAAGCAAGAAGGGAACTGTCATTCCCATTGGCTTATAAATTGTTGTGGCTCAGTTTATTCCCGGCTACTTAGATTGAAATCCATCCCCGCTGTGAATTCCACATTTCATCTGCATCAGACAGTCCTCCATTTTCTAACGGAGACACACAACATGAACACACTGACCTGCAGGATGCGGCACCACTCCGCCTGACAGGCGACGTCCTCGCAGGGCTGGAACATCCCCAGAGTCACGCAGTTCAGCAGGATGACCAACATGGACACGTGCTCGAACCACGTGCGCGCAACAGGGTTAAGGTCGGAAACACAGTGGGGGGGACTGATTGAACGCACAACGCGGTTCATCCAAGGCGAGACGCAGCGAGACCCCTCGGAGGAAAGGAGGCGCCTTTTGGGGTCACGTGGACGTCTACAGCGATGCAACGTGACGCGTGCTGCGGGAGGTGACGTTAGGTAAGCGTCGGCAGAAAGGGCTTAAATCCCAGAGGAAGAGTAACCATGAATCAGCATCATGGCAAACCGGATGCCAAGAGGGTTTTTTTTTTGTAGGTCTAATGGACATAATGGGACCAAAGACGACCCAGAGGGAGTGGCTGTTAATGTGTTTAGAGGCCCTTTTACAATGTCTTAGATAAACATCCAAATGGCTCCATGTCTGCTGCACATCCTGTGGCAGCGTTGAGAAAAGTGAAAGTAAAACCCAAGGAGGAAAAGATCTGTCGCCCCTCGGAGAGGAGGTTTTAAGACCCTGCACGTGCAACTCTCTGATGCAATCTGTACACTATTCTTGTCTCGTGTCAACTGACTGAAACGGAGTAATCTTTTGTTGATTTCCTTTCGCTTGTGTGATCCTTTCTTTATCCTATTCGTACTCTATGTGAGATTATCTATTTAGGGCAAGGAAGTAAGTTACAGAGGTTACTTTACAATCAAGAGCTTCCACTACAATCCGTCCACGAGGACCGGCGTCTCCACGGGGACGGAGATTTGACGGAGGGTTTTCGATCCGCCTCATTTGTCCTTTGCAGCGGCACTCGTTTTCTATCAAATCGATGGGAAAAACATCCGTCAGCTGCACACCCGTAAAATGTTGTCACGTGTCGTCCTCATAGAAACCTGTTAAAATAGGCTGAAGTACTGCGTCACCCGGGGGACACGTCGAGTGGATCAGTGCATCCTCAACAAGGTCCACCGCTGCAGCACAACACAAGACTCCATCCAGTGCACACAAACACAAGGGGACCCGCTGCACACACACACACGGATGTCATAAGGCGTTCTGTGATTGGTTACATGGTGGCGAAGGAGAAGGGCGAGGGCCTGAGTGGAAGACGGGGACATCGGAGGAGGGGATGGCTTCAAATCGTGTCTCCTAAACCAGAGGAGAAGCCACTGATGCTGCTGTTTTTCTGCTTAAGTTTGGCTTGTGTCCCAGAAACACACACACACACACACACAAGCTGGGATCCGGAGGGTGCAGCGAGTTGCGGTGTTCAAGTATTCCCACGGTGAAAGAACTGTTTTAATTAGAAAGCTGAGGCGAAAAACGAATGGCGCATCACTTACACAGAAACATACTGCACATACAGAGACACACACGCGCACACACACACGCACACAAGGTGGATCCTTCTGAGAAGACAGATTCAGTAATCTGAGGAAGAATTAAAATGGTTGAATTAAAAAGGTTGGAATATTCTGAAAATCTGTCGTCCCTGCGCTCTGCTTTCTCCAATTCCTCTTAATCTCCACAGCCGACACCTCCTGAGCCCCCGTCTGTCTTCACTAACACACACACACACACACACACACACACACACACAGACACACGCAGCATTAACATATAAATCCTCAAAGTGAAGCCCGGCTGTTGCTGCGGAGCGTACGGACTGCTTTTCAGTTTACAGAAAAACAACAAAGATCTTTTTTCTTCCTTCTTTTCTAATTTATTTCAGCTTTAATCTCACGCACACTTTCATAACGCACAGCTGTCCCCCCCCCCCCCGGGCTCCTGGTCCCACTTGTTGAGGTCTGTGTCTCTGGATGTGACGGATTGAGGGCGTCACAGTGTAACAAACGAGCGCATTTCTTATTACCGATGGTCAATAAAGCTCAGCTGAAGATAAATGGGTGGTGTGGAGTCACTTGTCAATCAAAGCAAGCCCCGCCCTAAATTCCATCCTGTTGTGCTCCACATGGACCATCGTTTACTAAATGACCATCAAGCTGTACTGAAGACCAGGAACTTGTGTTCTCAATGTTTACTGAGGGAATAAATCAAGAGAGGAGCCTTAAGTCCGTTTTTCATCCACTACTATTCATCCCATTGACTGTGGGAGCAGAGGAGTCGCCCCCTGGTGGTCACTGCAGAGCAGAGTCATTTTCTCATAGACTTCTATGGGAACAGACTTCTCTTCGGTGTCACTATTCAGACCCGGAGGTTGTCGTCTGCTCCGTAATTAGTTTTTGCCGAATCGGCGGGTTGAATCTAGAAATAACTAACATTGTTCATGATCGGCGTGACCATTGATGAGGAGTAATTTGTCGAAGCATCGATTCATCTTCTCAAATTTTGCTTCAATTGTGAAGCAAACTGCGCGTCGACACGGTTTCATGGTCATTAAAACGGGAGAGAAACCGGGACGCCGCCTGCATTCCGTTTGCGACCGCAGCCCCCCGAAGGCTCGGTGTTTGTCTTCATCATCTGCTGCGCTAATGCGCGACAGTACGAGTGTGACCCCCCCACCGCGCGTCAGCAAGACACACGTATCACAATGCGATAGTCGACATTGAGTGCGTGCCACACTCTGTCATAGCAGAGTCTCACACCTGCAGCGACTGTGAAAACGCGGATACACATTTGCTAAGGAGACGCACACAGTTATGACTTCTTCCCTCCCTCCTAGATCCTAGACTCATCTCTCTACATCATCCCCCTCCATCTCTCCTCTCCCCCCCCCCCCCCCCCCCCCCCCCCCCCCCCCCCCCGCTTTCAGGTCCATCCCTCTTTCATTAGAGGAGAGCAAACTCGATCCCATCAGATGTAATAACCTGATCACACTTTACTCGGGTCAATCAGTATGGCAGCAGTGTGTGTGTGTGTGTGTGTGTGTGTGTGTGTGTGTGCGTGCGTACACAAGGACACAATGAATGTAGCAGCTGCTTGGATGAAACCTGCCTGAATACCTGATGGACTTTTTTTTATCCTAAAGTCTCATTTGAAGTCTGTAATCTCGTAACGGTTGAAGAAATAACTTTTATATTATTTTGGTGATCGAATATTTTCCTTCATCGGCTTCATTTAAGCAGTTTGTCGTATCTTGCGGCCCCTTGGTTGGTGATTAGATCCCTTAGGAGCTCTGTACCACCCCCCCCACCCGACTCCTCTCGGCCTCCTCTCTCCCCCTCAGTGCTCCGTGTCACTCGGTCGACGTGGCGATGGAGTCTCTCCCCGATCGGGACAGCGAGTCCTTTCCGTTGGGATGGTTGTTCGTTCATTTCTCTCTCTCTCTCTCTCTCTCTCTCTCTCTCTCTCTCTCTCTCTCTCTCTCTCTCTACCAGTACCCCAAACATAACAGAACACCCCCCCCCCCCTGCTGTGATCACTGCTTCAAGGATATAACCAACAGTCCCGCAGCGTGTGTGTGTGTGTCTGTGTGTGTGTCTGTGTGCGCTCCAGATTGGCTCGTCTCGGCGAGGCCCCTGGAGACTTCAGGAACAGAGCCTCATAAATCCTCCCGTCCCTGAACCCGATGCCTCGGTGACGCAGCGGCACCAGGATTCCCTCCGAATATCTGACGCTTGTAACAAAGAGGAACGGCAGACAGCAGCCGAGTGAGATGTTGCGACCTTTGGACTTCAGCTCCGCCCCGATCCTACAATTCCCCACCATCTTTCCCTCGAGCCCCCCTGCCGGGAGTCTGACCTGACGTCTCACACCCGTCCTGAGAACGACATCACTGCGAGATCACCAGACGAGACATCACGTCACCGCGTGGCATCAGGACGCCGTCACACCCACTCGCTCCAGTCGCCTGTGTATGTTGCATTATTATTGCAGCCATTACTCGCATGGCGCAGGAACGTGAGACATAAACATCCGGACTGACTGTGGCGATTAGGAGGGGCGCTTTTATCTCTCTCTCTTTCTCTCTCTCTCTCTCATAGTTCAGACGGGAATGTGGTTGCCTAGTAACCGGCCCGCCGTCCTGGGATTCCTGCGAAGTTGCGAGCGAGGAGAGTTGAGGACAGCAAGGTGCAGTGTTTTGTGTCTTTCGTCGGCATTTCAGCGGCCGTGTTTACATTCTTCCTTGATGGTTTCCTGCGTGTTTGCCACCGTCCCATCTTCTCTCCTCCCTCACCCTCCTCCCCCTCCTCACCCTCCTCCCCTGACTAGTCTCCCGCTCCACACCCACAAGGGAGATAAAAAATGATCACCAACTTCTCAATGTCTAGTTTCAAGTAGTAAATGCTGGTCTATTCATAACGCAGGGCACGCTTTGGGGGCGGGGCTTGCTCTGATTGACTGGTCGCTAGTTAGGAGGCTTCACGATGGAGTCACGACCACGTCCACTTATCCAACCCAATCTGCATACTGCATGTCGGGGGGGACGAGGATGTTTGAACTCGATCTGTGACGTGAAGCAGGAGGAGCGTCACACACGCAGCCACACGCGCAGCCACACGCGCAGCCACACACGCAGCCACACATCGAAGCAAACCGAAGGGTCGACGCTTCCTGGATGTGTTTCTGCCCCCCACCAGATGGCCAGATGCTCTGCATCGCAACATATGGACATCTGGACACGGACCAAGTCACGAGAGACGCACACAAACAACCAAAGACACTAGCACATGCATAACAACACACACACACCTTTAGACAATGAGCCTGAGGACGGATGCAGTCGATAGTGTGCGTGTGAATCCGTGTGGGTGTGAGTGTGAGCTCATGTGTGAGTCTCTGATGGCTTTGTCTTTATTCCAGTTGTAGCAATGTCTGGATCGCTTCTCAACAAAGAGACGCGAGCGTGTTAAAGAGCGTCGAATAAATAATACACTTAAATAAACGTATCCCGCTGAATACATCGCTAACAAACAATTAGATCGACTTTTAAATAGCTGAAAAAAAAAAAAAACACAAATCGACTCAGAGGCCGACTTCCATTAGCAGCACAGACTCCGGCGGTGTTCGTTCTGCTGCAGCTGAGTCGGGGGGGCGTTTGGGGGAGGGCGGTGGGGGAGCGGTGGGGGGGGTGTGTGCATGTGTGCGCACACCTCCACCTTGACCTCTCCTTTAACTGCGGAGGGGCCAAAGCTCCTCAGGCTTAACGAGGTCCCTTCCATCACGAGCGCTGAAAGGAACTCAGGGGCCACTGAAGGAGGACATTTATCTCCCCTCCATGAAACATCCGGCTTTACGGAGAAGACATATGGACACACACACACACACACACACACACACACACACTCACATACATATTTCAAGTTACCATAGGGATGTCTTTTCCTTTCAGCACATCCTCACACACACACCTTCTTTTTCTTTTCTGAGCTTTACAGAGAAAAGTAGATCACCAGCTAACGGGGGGAGGGGAGGGTGGGGGGGCGCGCTTCGCCTCTAATTGCAATTTATTAAATGCAATTAATGTAATTACAGAGAGCGTGAGCCCCCCGGCCTTCGTTTGGTCCGAGCGTGAAGGCGTTAAAGCGCCGGCCGGGATCCATTATGCATCTTTAGTCAAGCAGCATTAATAATGGACACAGCGATGGACGGCGCAGCGGGGGGGGGGCGAGAGTTCATTTGAATTGCAGACGACAATCACATATCTGTGATATTTCAGACAGAACGATACAATGCAGCAGCTCTATTCGGATGGACGTGATCTCCAATTCATCCGAAAGTAAACCTCAATCACCAAAACGCGATATGGGACAGAATAATGACGCATAGCGGACCCGTCTCATTTCCAGGGTCTGTGAAAATACACGATTCCATGTTTGACCATCGCTTAGTGTCCCAACAGTAAACAGTAGTAAAGCTGTAACCACGGCAACAGGGGACGCTCGGGTTGCCACAGGAAGTGCAGGGTTAATATTAACCGGTGTGAATGCGATGCGCACGCACACGTTCACAGGAAGAGCGCAGGTGCTGTCGGGTGAATTATCTTGTGTGCCGCGTTTAAATCCTTTCACATCAAGAATGAAATGACAAACCGACAATTACCGTGGCAACACATCAGGCACTGTAAAGAGGGGCGATGCATCGAGATGCTTTAGTAACCGGGACCGGTCCTCCTCGTGTGCTTTGATTTACCAACCCAAAGGTTACAAAGGTCTGCTTGTTTTGTTTCACAGCAACCGTAACCAAATATTAGCTGAAGCATAAATCATTTCTACGGATACGGACTGTTGCTACAAAACAGAGACTGGTATTTGAGGGGAAAAAGGTCACAGATCAGCCGAGGTGACACAAAACTGTTTGCACACAGAAGCAAACTGAAGTGAGCGAATGAATCATAAAAATATCTGCTCCTTCCATCTCCTGAGCCCTCTTTCACTGCTGCTGTGCTTCCATCACTGCTGCTGAGCTTCCTTCACTGCTGCTGTGCTTCCTTCACTGCGTCCTTCATCAGGGCTCAACAAGGTGCACGAAGGCCCCTCTGAGCGGCGACGCGCAGCGGCTGCATCGTGCATCGCCTTCACTGCAGAACCGTTCGGAGACTCGTCCCGTTCTCCCTTTTTTCGCGTGTTCACCCGGCGCCCCAAACTCGAGGGGCTGTGCATTAAACCTGCTCGGTTCATCTAATATGGATGTGAGCACTCAGCACTTTCTCTTCGCTCGGGGTTTCGTTCTCCGGCCGCGGGGCTCGAAGGCTTTTATTCCCCCTCAGGCCTCCTCATCGCCGCTGTGCACCGCGTGTCACATGCTGAGAAACCCACGTCCCCACCTGACAGCCTTCGGTTGTGTGTGTGTGTGTGTGTGTGTGTGTATAGAGCGCAGCAGGTTGATACGAAGCCAGATGATGCCACGCACACACACACGAATACGCTGTGTCACACTTTCTACACATAGAGCTTCAAAACCAACTTAGATGCAGTTCAGCTCTACAGGATCAGACTGACGTCTTTGTGTCCGCGCGGCGGAAGCCTTTTCGTTCGTTATCGTTGTGAAACCTGGGAATTCAAATAAAGCTTCATTTCAGACGCTTTCGAGTCCTTCTCGCCTTTCAGGAATGTGCATTTCCTCCGTCGTATCACATAACCTCGAAGGACACACTGTCAACACACTCACTGGCCCACAGCAACATGAAGGCCCACAATGCAACACTGCCTGTCAACACGATCCTCCGGCCTGTTTCCGCATCGTGTACTTTGCTTTGTTAAACCCAGGTTGGAGTGTTTAATGCTCAAATCGTGCCTCCTTCTGATAAAGTGGCCTCTTTCCACAGCCCCCCCCCCCCCCCCCCCCCCACTGCAACCTCTCGCCCCCACTCCCCCACGGGGGGGCGGCAGGTGTTCCAGCTCCTTCTGCAGCGAGTGGGATCCAGCCCCCCTGCTGCACAGCGTGGGAACACTCACGTCCACTCCACAACCGCTTCAAACTTCACTGCGGCCTGAACAACAGCTACGTCGCTCGTTACTGTGCGTTTAATCCGTGTGTCTCTGCACGATCAATACGCCGTCCAGCCCCTTTAAACGCTTTGAGCAGAAGGAAAGCGAGCTCCACCTCCACCTGCACCAGCACCTGTCCTCCACCTGTCCTCCACCTGTCCTCGCAGAGAAGGGAAAGGTCAGACACACAAACACACACGCACGCACACATCCTGACCCGAAAAAGAAAAGAAACATTGACCATGATTTAAGGAGTCATTCTTCTATCACCCTCCTGGCTCACAAGTCCACACGCACGCACACGCACACACACACACACACACACGCGCACACACACACGCACACACACACACACACACACACACGCACACACACACACACACACAGTTTTAATGTCACATTCATCTTCTCTGTCACTTGCACTTATGGCTGAATAAACTGGATTGCTTTTCGCTTCCCCCCCCTCCCCCTCTCTCCCCCCTTCCCCCCCTCTCCCTTCCCCCCCCCTCCCCCTCTCTCTCTGTGTTGATAACTCCCTGCAGAAGACGCGCTGCGTTTTATGGCTCCGGAGATCGCAGCCCCGGCTCCCATTACTTTACCCCCATTTGACCGTAACACACTTGGAATCGAATAGGCTGGTAGAGTCGCAGCAGTGAGCGCCCCTCCCCCCCCCCCCTCTCTCCCAGAAAGATTCAACACGCTGAAAAAGGCTCAAGGAGTCGGGGGGGGCAAACAGAGAGAGATGTGCGTAAGGAGCGGTTTAATGTGCTTTTGATTGAATAATGGATGGCAGCGTGTCCCCCCCCGAACCACTGAGCGCTGCAAGAAGCAGATACGACCCGCTGTGTGCGTGTGTGTGTGTGTGTGTGTGTGTGTGTGTGTGTGTGTGTGTGTGTGTGTGTGTGTGTGTGTGTGTGTGTGTGTGTGTGTGTGTGTGTGTGTGTGTGTGTGTGTGTGTGTGTGTGTGTGTGTGCGTGCACATGTTGGCATGTAGTTTATGGTCAGAAAAGAGACGGGATACAGATGCTCTTATCGGACCTTCAAAACCAATTAGTTCTCTCTGTCTCTCTGTCTCTCTCTCTGTCTGTCTCTCTGTCTCTCTGTCTCTCTCTCTCTCTGTCTGTCTCTCTGTCTCTCTGTCTCTCTCTCTCTCTGTCTGTCTCTCTGTCTCTCTGTTCTTCAGCGTCTCTGCCTTGTCTTCCTCACCCAACCTCAACTCAGTCGTAATGTGATTAACCCGACATGGAGCCTTCTGCTGGTTTACCCTCCCTTCTCCTCCTCTCCTCTTCTCCTTCTATTTCCTTTCCTTTACACCTGCTCCTCTCGCATAGCTCCTCCTTCACTTGACATGTTAACGAGACTTTTGCGAGTATTTTGAGTTATATAACTATAAATCATGCTTCACTACCGCACGTCGCCCAAGTCTGTCGAACTGTCGACTGGCTTTGGACTCCAGTTAGAGAAGAGCGTTCTGGCCCCCCAGGGGGCCGCCATTGATCTGCCTGGCTGTAAATATGCACACTGTATTTCATGGCTGTTACGTTAGAGATGGATAATGAGCCCAGGTAATGAACCGCTAGGTGAGCAGAGACTGGATTCACAGCCCATACTCAGAGTATTTCAGATTTAAAGGCCAACTGGAAGACTCAAACGAGTCTGCAAAATATCGGCTCGTTCCAGGAATCTCCTCAACGAGCACGTCGGTGGAAAGAGCTGCATTTCCAATGTCTGCTTCTCCCTTGAAACATGTGCGTGTCAGGAGTCACTTACAGAGGCCCTTCATTACTCCTGATGAGAGGAGCTGCAAGAGGCCTGTCATTCCATTAACCTCCTCAGCATCCTTCCCTCCATTAAACACACACACACACACACACACACACACAGGATTCACAGGACTGGTGCTCACATGCATGTGCTGGAGGGTATTGCATTTATAGACGTATGGATCTGCAGCCAGGCTGCGTGCGATTGATGGCGTTGACCTTGTCATGAGGTCAAAAGACAGGACGACGCGCGCGCGCGCACACACACACACACACACACACACACACACACACACAGATCATAGTAAGAAAAAAGATGCAACCATACGGAGTCTGACAAGAATTGCTCTCAACTTTATTTTTTCCTCTGAAGCAGTTCAAACATCCTCCATGGACCCTGGTTCCCTCCATTGAACGAGTGACACATGCACGCGCTGGATTCAAACACGGAACCTCTCGTGCACCCCGTTCTGTGCCACTTTGGGAACGCAGGAGGATCCAAAATTACTTCCTGTGGGTTTGAACAGTCGTTTGGCTGCACGACACCAGTCTGCAGTGAGTGAACCGCCCGCGGATCACCGGGGGTTAAAACGCTCACACGCTTCAGAAGCAGCAGAAACAAAGAAGATCCTTCGCCAAAGAGGCGTGTTAGAGCCGAGAGGGACTGCGTGACGAGCACCTGCCCACAGGTCACTCTGAGCGTCACAGCCGTGGCCTAAACGGCCGTCGGTTCAGAGGTAGACGTAAACTAAATTGAACGCAAAGTTCCCCGCTGGAGCAGATTTAAACGGATGCATTTGTATTTCTCCACATGCGCAGCATCTGCTGCTACAGAAGCAGCACGTATCGAAACGTAAAAAACAGATGGCGTCCGTGATTTACACAAACGTGCACAGTGTTGTGCTCTGACGCCGGGACGGTTTTTACAGACCGGCCAATATTATTATATCATTTTATGGAGTGTTTCAGGGCTTCCCTGCCTGGCCCCGCCCCCTTTCTGTCCGCCCGCTTTATTCTCCATCCGTGCACCGATTCCCTGTTTGGGTTTTATGTGCCTGTGTTGCATTAACTGCTGGCATTTATATGGTCCTGAATGCCTCTGCGCTTCTGTATGCACATAACTGCATAAGAAATGTGTGTGTGTGTGTCTGTGCGTGTGTGCGTGGTTGCGCACCCCCGAAGGCAAAGCTCCAGATGGCCGAACAATCACCTGACCCTCTCATTATTCTCTCCAATTCAATTAGCAGCTGATCAAACCAAGCGGAGGAGCTGCTCACTTCTGGAGGCTTTGTAAATGACCCACACACACACACACACACACACACACACACACACACACACAGACACACACACAGTGGCGATGCAAACACACCTGATGCAGAGAGAAGAATGAGCTTCAATGTACAGCTCAGACACACACACACACACACACACACTGTCTTCCTGCTGCATGTTCTGTAGAATTTCAAAATGATTGATGACGGCCTTCTAATTAAAACATCAAAGATGGCTTCTTGTGACGGCTTCAGGAGAGCAAGACTGCGCTCAGCTGTGCGAGGTTCTATTTTTACCAAAATAGTGATATTTCATCCACTATTATTAGGATATTGTCTACCAGAAACAAACATGGCGTCAAATATGGTACTTTCCCTTCGTCGGCTGTAAAAACAACCGCAGGGCGACGGCCGTAATCCAAGATGGCGAGCCACAAAATCTCTGTACAGTCATCATATTCCTGTGCAGAAGCACCATCTGTCGCGGCAGGCGTCCCATCCCACCTTCCTGTCCGAGCCCCGGATGACGGCGCCCTCTTCACATGAGTGTGCGCTTCAGAATAAGCACCGACACGAAGCTAGGCGGGCCGGGACGAGGGTAAAATTAGCAGCTTTCCATGCTGGGCCCGTTGATGCCACATCCCTCCTCCCACGGCCAGCGTGGTCTCATCCCTCTCAGCGCGTTAGCATCAAGAGCTAGAGAGGCCGACACACTATGAGGCTCTCGCACGACGTCCCAGCATGCGTTACATCACCGCACGCGGCTTTGTTTAAAAGTGAGATTAATGTTCCGAGGCTCTCTCCCTCTCTCCCACAACACAGGAAGCAGGGTTCCCTCTGAACAATAACACCCTTAAAACGTGTTAGCGCTCGGCGGCAATCAGAAAGAAATAACTCAGCAAACACACTCGCTCGCACACACGAAGGCACGCGGCATAACTCGCCGCGCCGGGTACCAAATTAGGAAATAATATGCAAGGTCACGGCAACCATCATGTTGTGCACGCACACGCTCACAGAGAAACACACACACACACACACACACAGGTGGTTGTGCTTCCAGAACATCACGTACATCTTGTTGTCTGATGTGCTTTGTTAATTAACTGCAGTCTGCATAAGTGCTCTTTGTTTCCTCCTCGATTGGATCTGAATCCCAGAACATTTGTGTTCATCACCCCGGAGGTGGGATGGTTTTCTGCCACACGTGTTCAGCGTTAGCACGGACTAAGTTAGCATGGACAAAGTTAGCACGGGCAAAGTTATCATAGAGGAAGTTAGCATGGGGGAAGTTAGCATAGACAAAGTTAGCATGGGAAAAGTTATCATAGAAGACGTTAGCATGGGGGAAGTTAGCATAGACAAAGTTAGCACGGGTCGAGAGCATTTCATCCAATCCCATAGCGCTCCCTGATTGGATCTGAACCGTTTCAGCTTGAGGTGACAGGATGATTTCTCTAGAGTCGCTGCTGCACACGGAACACAAAACAGCTGCGACCGAGCTCGCACATTGCACGCCAAAAGCCCGCCACCTGACGTTAGGAAAGGGTTGGAGAGAGATCCGTCAGCCCCGTTCAAGGAGCACATTCCTTCTAGAAAGCTCTTCCACCACCTTTTAGGAAAGAACTGCAGGGGGCTTTGTTGTTTTTTTACAGCAACCCTGCTCTGACCACATGACCTGGACTTTGCGAAAGGACACCTCGGGGGAACCATCGGTGCCCATGCAAGCCAGTCAGTCCTTGCAAGAGGTTCCATGACCTGGAGGAAAACAGCGCTCTGCCCCATTAGCCACCGTAAGCCGAAGTGGCACAACTCTCTGGGAGAAATCCTCACGGAGGTTTACTGCCGCGGCGTTCTCTCCAATCGTCTCCCGAGGCCTCAACCGCTGATTTCCTCCCATCGATTTAGCTGCCGTCCACTTTTCTCAAAGACATCGAGGATGAGATATTACGACGGGTCTGCACTTCGTTTACTTTCCCAATTTCCGATCGGGCTTTTGAAGATTTTTATTCCCCCCTAAAATTACGGGCTGATGTAGTAGAAGGTTAACGGGCCGATGTGGACTTCAGTCTCACTGTCAAACACACATCCTGCCTCTCTCACACGCACGCACACACACACACACACACACACACACAGGCAGCTTCTCCCTGATCTGCTCGTTAGCACAGCATCTCGGTGAGGACGGCCCTGTCCAGCGTCCATCGCCATGCCAACACGAAACGGCCAAACCGGAACAAACCAGATCCAGGCTGGGTGCGTGGGAGGTCTGTCACACATGTTAGCAGTCTTTGCTCCGCCTTTACTCTGTGAGAGGAGGGTGGGAACCTCAAAAGAACCGCATGGCTGCAAAAAGCCAGTGGCGGCTCCCACAGTGTTGATGGTGTCGCTTTCTGGATACTTTCTGGATGCTTTGCAACTGCACCGATTTAATGTCAGGGTGGGTTTCGTCTCTCAGTAGCTCCCTTTGTTCCTGCACACCAGAGAGCCTTCAGATTTCACGGCAAATATCCGGACGTATGCCGCACGTAGATAGATCTTTGGACCCCACTGAGGTTGTGCAGTGATGCGGGAAACCTCATTGATTCCCAGCAGGGAATTACGTCGTTACATTAGAAGGAGAGCCGGATGTGTGAAGCGAGAGAAGGAGGTGCTAAAATGAATCACGGAGCGAGTCGGCATCTTTTGCGTGACAGTTTAATTTCCCTTTGGTTTCATGCAGGGTTTTTATAGCAGATTTTTTTGTACATGTCAGGGACCTCTGACCTGCACATTTATCACAGAACGGAGCGATAGCGGTGAGCACAGAAGTGATTACGCTGCATTCACAATCCATACATGCGAAGAGTGCGCATGCAGACAAATTCTCCTGCACGCAGGTATTTTTAGATTGTTATTAAACCACATGTGAGCAGACTTTGCGCATTATGCTTCGAGTCATGTGGTGCCAAGAATCCTCGCAGACTCTCGGGTTCTGCCTCTTTGATGGTTCAGCTTTATTACGCTGCACGGTTAGAGTCACCAGGTGAGACAACAAGCGCAGCTCACTCCCGGGTGCAGGGATGGAAACGAAGAGGCTTGCAGGTTTCACTGCAGGACGAATGCCTCCTGAATAGCTAGATGTCTTAGTTTGACCCTGTTTGTGTTCGACTCATTGAAACGTGTTGGGGGGGGGGGAGTTGACAGAGCTGCAGCGTTGTGAGGTCTCCGTATTCGCAGTAACGGCGGTTTGTTTGGTGACGCGCGGCTCTTTCCTCTTCAGACAAGTACATAACTGCCCCATTATACGGCCACTTCAGCCCGTTTAACACGGGCCAGACCTCCTGCACTTCAGCTGGGTCACCTGCTTCATGATGCCCTTTCATCTCAAAGGGATGAGTGTGTGTGTGTGTGTGTGTGTGTGCGCTTTGAACTGTGATAATAGAGGCCCATTAGAAAGCAGTGAGGGGACCGGTGAGAGCGGCGTTCCTTCATTACAGCCTAATAGACATTAAACAGCTGTCTGTTAGAGACACACACACACACACACAGCAGCAGCAGCAGCAAATGAAAGATGCTTTCCGATGAGGCTGCACAATGCGAGCTGTGTGAGGAGGATGGCTCCGTCTGGATTGACCCCCCCCTGCCCGTGAGAGTGTGCGCCCTTAATGAGTCCAGACACACAATGCCGGGTTTGATTGTTTGGGGTTTAAACCGGTCCTGTTTACGTCAGACGTGGGACCTGTCGGCCATGTTGGACCTGGTTTCCTCCCTTTGTTGTCGTGGTTTTGGAGCTCCAATCCTCCAACAGAGCTGCAGCACCTTCTGACGCCGTCATCTTGGGCTGGTGTTCAGCATTAAAAACGAAACTTGAACTAGGACCCTCGCACACAGACTGCAGACCCCCGATGCTCCGATGTGCAGCACTGCCATTCTGTTGCCTAGTAACCTGGTAGAGGTTCTAGTAAGAGCCTCTTTGCCGTGAGAATCCCAGTCCGAGACTTCTCCCTCTTCCTCTCTCACCCACTCTGTCTCTCTCTTTCTCTCTAACACACACGCACACACACACACACACACACACACACGCACACACACACACATTGCAGCATGCACTGGCACTGTCTGAAGCAGCTTGAAACTTTCTATGTGCACTTTTATGCACTTTTCTTCACCATGAATTAAGCCTCAGTCACCGCTCTTCTGTAACACTAAGTCGCTGTGACTCTACTTACTTGTGCACTGTGTGTAACTCTCTCTCTCTGACACACACACACTCACACACACATACACACACACACTCACTCACTCACTCACTCACTCACTCACTCACTCACTCACTCACTGACTCTGGGACATGAAAGCTGCAGTCCCAGCAGGTCTCTCCGGAGATGCGTCCAGTCTCACGCTATTTTCCATAAGACGCGTCTCACATGCAAAGGCGAGCTGCACCTACAGGAAGTCACTCTGACTCGGTTTATGGGATGTTTCACGGGACGCGCAGGAAGCACTGCAACAAACCGACGGTCGCGTTCAGTATGTTTCTTCAGGGGCGCAAAAGTCTTGTTTACATACTTAAACACTGCAGTTGTACGATCTCCATCTCTCCCTCTCACTCAAAGCGCACACACACAGACACGCACACACACACACTATGCTGCTCGCATTGCCATGACAACTGAGTGCTCGATACTGATGGGTTTCCCAGATCTTTTATTTATTCATCCATCTCTGCATTACTCTTTCATAATAAGAAGCTGACTCTCTTTCACATGCACACACACACGCACACGCACGCACACAGACAGATGTGCATCCCTACACGTGAGTGCATCCATGCACGCACTCCCACCCGCTTCCTAATATACGCAAGACCTCGTTTACGGGCTGCTCGGGCTCCATCAGTCCAACCGTCTTTCAGGCAGTAATGTGATCAGGACTATTGGGTTATTCATGTGGAGCTCGACTGTGGGGAAACGCACACACACACACACACACACACCGTACAAACACACACAACAACAACAACAACAGAAAAGGCTCATTAGAAACAGCAGTGTGGTAACAAGGCAACGTGACCTAAAAGCATAACTGAATACTGAAGAAGAGAAGAAGACGAAGAGAAGGAGTTCCACCGCGAGGGTCCGGTGACGATACCCAACCCCCGCACCAAGCGGGGTCCCCGGGGAGCCCGGCTCCTCCTCAGGACAATGAGTGCGCTATTGCCTCTTTGGGTTATTTCTCACATCCTGTTGCGTGCGTGTGTGTGTGTTGGCCATTTATGACAATAAGCCAGAAGAAATCCACCTTCATTGAGCTCCAGTCCCCCGAAACAATCTACCAATTGACCACCGGAACGCCACGCCTACACACACACACACACACACACACACACACACACACACACACACTCGCTCAAGCCTATGAATCCATAGAGCCTTGGAGTCAATCCGACTTATAGGCACTGACACAGTGAGAGAGAAAGAAACACCCTGACAAAGTGCTCTCATTATAAAAGAGTGTGTGTGTGTGTGTGTGTGTGTGTGTGTGTGTGTGTGTGTGTGTGTGTGTGTGTGTGTGTTTGCAGGAACACTGCAGTAAACTGCAAAATAGAAAGAAACGCACATTTAGGCAGCCGGAAAAGACAATGGAACGAGTGGAGACGGAAAGAGGAACAAATAAAGAGCTCACGTTAGTCAGCAGAAGCTATTTTGGAGAGAGAGAGAGAGAGAGAGAGAGAGAGAGAGAGAGAGAGAGAGAGAGAGAGAGAGAGAGAGAGAGAGAGAGAGGAAGAGAGAGGGAGAGAGAGAGAGAGAGAGAGAGGGAGAGAGAGAGAGAGAGAGAGAGAGGAAGAGAGAGGGAGAGAGAGAGAGAGAGAGAGAGGGAGAGAGAGAGAGAGAGAGGAAGAGAGAGGGAGAGAGAGAGAGAGAGAGAGAGAGAGAGCGAGAGAGAGGAAGAGAGAGGGAGAGAGACGGGGCGGGGGGGGGCAAGGTGAGCGATCGGGAGGGAGGGGGAGTCACTGTGTCTTGATGACAAGCAAGCCACTGGATCTTTACTGCACCATCAACAGAGACAATACGAAAAGGCACAATGGAGCAGGAGAGCAGATAGGTGGCAGTGATTGGCTGAACGCCGTCTCCACAGCCCTCCTGTGATTGGCTGAACATGACAGGCCCCCCCCCCCCCCGCCTGGCTTCAATCACACCAAAACGAAGCCACACACTCTGGAGAACTTTGTGAAGTCAGCCGCTCTGTGCCCGAGGCGGGAAAGGGTCACTGGCTCACTACACACACACACACACACACGCACACACACGCACACAGTCCACGTGCACACCTTTTACACACACAGAAGTCAGCGCTATTAGTTCCACGTCATTTTGCAGAAGCAGTCAGAAACAGTAACAGTGGGCCTGCGGGCGAACAAAGATCCTGCGGTACTGCAAGTAATCCCACGACACACACACACACACACACACCTTAAGGACCCAGGAACACAGTCGCCTGTAGCGAGCCACCGCCACACACACACACACACACACACACAATAAATAGCTAGAGGGCAGTGAAATGCAATTTGTGTACTTATTATGTTTGACTACATAATAGATTCATGAACAACGGCAATAACGATCCACCCGAGGCCGGAAATTATACAAAAAGTTATTATGAAATGATTATAAAAAATGAAAATATGATGTTGACAATTATTATAGTTACCAATCAAAAAACAGCTGGAAATTAATTTTGCACAATGTTTAAAAAACATTAGCGCATACTTTTATTTTGAAAGGAACATTACAAACCCAATGCAGAGTGAGACTAACGTCATAGAGACAGAATCCCTCTGTCGTGACCCCCAATCTGCTGTTATCATGTGCACGGGCCAAATACAATGAGTCACCAAACACACACACACACACACACACACACACACACACACACACAAGCCCCAGGAGGCCCGTCTGATTGGCGGTGAGAGAATTGACAACCTGCTGGATTCAAGGCCAGCTCTGTTGGTCTTCTGAAGACACAAACCGGGGGAAGGAGACCTTTGAAATGACATCACTGTGGGAGGAAGTGGACTCTTATCACGCTGATCACGTATCAGGGCTCGTCTCAACGAGGCTCGGATCGCTCGCCCTCCATCCCAGAAAGATTCAGATCCGTCTCCGATTTCATGAACCGCCAAGAACCTCCGACGGACGGAGAAGTGACCGACGTTTAATGTTCCTGCTCCAATCACGTTCAAATAAAAGCCATAATGAGAATATGACCATGAATAAAGGCCTCGGATCTCGAGCTAACAAGCCGCCACAACGGCACCTCGTGTGTGTCTGTGTGCGTCTGTGTGTGTCTGTGTGCCTTCTCACAATCATCTGTACTCATTTACGAAGGAAGTGCAAGAGGCCCTCTCAATCTTTTCAGAGTATAGGATGACTAATGGAAACCGATAGCAGGATGAATCCACTCAACCGTAATGCATTAACCCCGCCCGGCCCCCAGGATTGTTAACGCGCCGCGCAGCCCTCAGAGAGTCCATGCAGGTGCAACCGACACTCAGCGAGGCCGTCAACTTCAGAAATGCTTCTTCTATTAAGTGTTTTGCATCCTGAATTGTAAGAAAGAAGGAAATGTCCTCCGTAAACCTTGGACGTCGTCTGATCAACAGCAAACTTGCATTCCCCGTCACGGCCATCAGGGGGCGACTCACCCGGGCGTAAAGAGAAGCATTTTCACTTGAAAAACGGAATAAAACAACAACTATAAAAGAACTTTACAGATTAGGTTCTGTTTCTGTAACTGATAATCTGCCTCCAATGTACAGGAGTCAAATGCAAAGAAAAGCAGAAAAGCACTCATGCAAAGACGTCTCCAGCACCAGAGAAGCGTTTGTTTCGAGCGGCTGACGTTGAAACGTTCTGCCAGCAAACGTCCCGTTTAAAATGTTTCAGAGTGGCTTCTTGTGGGAAGAACGAGTCAAGTACTAATTAATCTAATCGATAGCTCTGTGCTGCATTTGCGTTGTGAGCAAAGACGCATTCTTTTTGTGCACATCCTAAGACGCAGACAAGCAGGCGGGAAAGCGGGTCAGCGGATCAATAACGATGACCGTGACAAACATGACTATCGAGGAACGCTAATTGTGCCCAACTGTTGACCTGCTTTTATCTCCACGCGTGATTAGCAGCTCCCCAAATACAGATTATTTGGGACGTTGGATTGTTACGCAGCACAATTTGTTTCAGAGCCGTTGGATCGCGGCTTCGTCCAGAGTCGCACTCAAACCGCTGTGTGCACGCCTCGGTGTGCTTGAGTGGCAGAGCATTTATACTGCGAATAATATTTACACAGGCCACTGTGGACCACCAACCATGCAATGCTGACAGAGGGTCCAGCACACACACACACACACGTAACTGAGGGTCACGCAACTCATTCGTTCATCAGATCAAACGAAAGCGCATGCGCTGAACGCCGCAGCTTCTGCTTCACGCCGGTGATCCACCTCTGGTGTCCGCTGCGCGCATGCAGGTTCCTGCACGGAAGAGAGGACGGGCTCATTGCCACTTTCTGCTGTGTTTAAAAACAGACCAGACTTGCATTTATACGATGTCCAAAATGTCCGTGCAGGTCCGCCAATCGAACCACTCCTCATTAAATCATCCTCCTGTAGCCAACGGGGACTCAGCTGCTCGCTCTGCAGGCGCTGCAGCCACGAATCGTGCAATATTTAAATCTGATACGGCTGAACGTTACTTCATTGGTATCATCAAATTCATTTTCCGTGACTAAGAGAAACAGCATGTCTGCCAACAGGTGCGGTCGGATCGACGTTCGCGAAGGAGAGTTGGCGAGACGCGACTCCACCCTTTCCGACAGGCCGCCGTCCGATGGCGAAGCGTTTACAGTCCGGCGCCACGCGTCTGCCTCCGGCTTCAAACTCCTCGTGAGGATTACACCTCCAGAAGATACTGAACACTTCCGTCCTGCCGACTACCATCGAGTCGAGGTACCAGAACGTCACAGGATCCGCTGTGGCAGAGAGTCTGAGCAGAAACCAGTTTGCATTTCGCCATTTCCTCGCCGGCGCGCTAGATTCCGTGTACACAGGAATGCACTTAGCAAATAAATATGAGTCAGGGCCTGAATTTGATTTTACACCACCCACCTCTCTGCATCAGGAATGAAAGGGCAATAATATACATCCAATCCGCTAAAAGCTGATTTAAACATCTTACGCATCCTCACACGTGATGTGGATGATTTGTTTAGCACAAAATGGCGGCCTGAGAATGCCAGCGGTGGCACCATGTGACCTGACGAGCGGCATTTAATCCGCGCAGTGCGAATAATGGCGGTTTGCGTCAAACATATTTGAATTTCATCCAAAAATAACACCGGCGATGTGAACTTGTGCTTCAAATAGACACGGAAGACAAACCCAGATCAAGTGCACCAACACGAGAATGAAGATGAACCCACGCACAGCGCTGAAGACGGGCTGAGGTCGATCCGTGTGAATGTGCTTCCAAATATGTGCTGGGATTCCACCGTGAACATTTGGGAAATGTACCCAAAAACGCAGCATGAAAATGTGCGTGTGGATGCGCTTTTGACAGAGTTCCTGGAAGCCGACGTCTTTTAGTCAAACAGAACAAAATCAGAAACCCTGCGACCGTCACGCCAAAAGGAGGCGAACTCAAGACAACTGCAGCAAGACCGGCGATCGCAACATGTGCTCCCGCATTACTCAGCGCATGTGTCCAAACAATGGCATGTTAAGTAGAACCCCCCCTCCACCACCCTCCACACACCCGTCAGACGCGTGGAGCCTGCTGCTGCTCCAGCAGGCTCCTGGGAACAAGCAGGTTTCATTTACACGGAGAGCCTTCAGAATGCGACGCCAATGCATGTGGGCCGCGGGCGTACTCACGCATGCGGGAGAGAGAGCCGGAGCGAGGGCGCGTCGGGCCGGGCGGGGGGGCGGAGGTGGGGCTCCGCGCGGCGCACCGTGTGAAAGGATATGGGTTACAGACGAGGCGGAGACACCAGTTGCGAGGCCTGGTGGTTTGCTTCAGGCAGAAGAAGGCCACGGGGGCCAGGGCGGGGTACGGCTGCTGCTCCTCCTCCTCCGACACGCAGTCCGGGTCCCGGAGGGGAGCCCTGATGCGGACTCCCAGCGTGGGCCCGGCTCCGGCTTCCGGCTCCGGTTCCTGGCCCTCGCGCTGCCGAACCTCGGGGCTCCATTCGGCGCCGTCTCCCCGGCCGGCAGCCCTCCTCCTGCTGCTACTCCCCTCCACCTCCTCCTGCCCTTCCTCCTCCTCATCATCATCAGCATCATCAGCATCACGGCCTCCTTTAGGGTCACCGCCGTGACCCGCGGCGTCCCTCCTGCAGGGCGTCGGTATGGCGAGCCTCACCTCCTCCCGCGCCTCCTCCTGCCCCTCCGGGCCCTCCGCGTACTGGAAGCGCACTCTCCCCTCGCCATCAGTCATGATAGAGCATCAGGCAGAGCCACTCTGGAGGGGGGGGGGGAGAGGGGTTAGAGAAGCATGCACGGTGGGAGGTGTGGAGAGACGGGGGAGGCAGAGAAATAGGAAAGGACGCGAGCGGAGGAGGGATCAAATTAGGAGACGATTCACACGATGAGGCAAATAAACACTCAGAGAACTTGCATCCAATCAATCTGCACACAGAACGAAAAATTTGCTCCCGTTCTGTTCTGTGACTCCATTTCAGAAAGAGCCAACGAGAATCTTTGTGGGAAAGTCTATAACACATTTATGATGTACAGGAGATACAAATGACTATCAGGTAATCACCGTTTGTTTACTTTGAAAAACACATTTCCTCCGTTAGAATAAAAGGCATCATTGGCAGTGAATAACGCGGTGCTGTTATGAGATACGAGGGATTTGTTTCTTGCTGTTGCTATGTGATGGAACAGATGGACTGCTCAGTGTCGGGTCTACTGGAGCTTTTTAGCCCACACCGCGCGGTGTGGGCAGGGAATGCGCAAAAAGAGGAAGAAAAACACATACACGCAATAAATGACACGCTAATCCTGATTATCATATTTAAGTAGAATAACCCTTAGAGGTCAATTATTTTCATCCTAATCCGGATAAGAGAGTTTTCTCTTTTTAAAGGATTTTTTAATAAAATGCTTTGTTCTCCATCGTTCGTCGATGTGTGAAGCACAAAAAAAAAACAAAAAAGCGCATGTGACGCTCGCGACACTCCCACGCGCTTTCAAAGGGGTTGAAGTCAAATGTGAAACATGCGGGAGGAAAAGTGCATTTCAAGCGGTGCCAAAGGGGGTCCGGATGGAGCGCGCGCCTTCGCCTGCGCGTCCGGTTCTTTCGCGCCGCACAAAAAGTGGATTCAACCCCGGACCTCTGATACCGAAACACCACAGGCGGACAGAACCACTTCCCTCTTAAAGAAAATACCTTATCGAGACGGAATCGGAAGTTCCCTTGAGCATGATCCGTGACTCGCTCGCGTTCCTCTCCGACCCGGAGCCCCGCGCGCCTCCTTCGCGTCACTTCACGTCACGTCACGGGTCAAAGGAAAAGGTAAATCCGGAGGGACAAATCCCGGGAAGAGAAGACGTGTCCTTCGTCCATCCGTGCCTCCGCGCACCAGGTGTGTTGGTCGCGCGGCGTAGAGCGGAGATGCGCGCGTGGAGGACGGACCGTGCGGCTCGCGCTCTGCTGGAGCTCCGTGGACGATCTGACACGGAGGAACTTGGGAGTCCTGACACGTGACGTGGTGCCCGGCTGTGAGGAGAGGGGGCGGAGGGACTGGTGGGGGGGTAGCAGTTAGGAGACACACACACACACACAAACACACAATAAGGAAGAACAAAAAAAGGCACGGGAGAGCCGAGCAGGGCGCGCACACGCTCCAGGGCGTTACGCGCATCCCCATCAGCCAGCAGCAGATAAAGGAAACGGAAATAAAAACAATCTGCTGGTGGAGCTACACAAACACAACGAACCGCTGTTGTTATTATTGTTGCTGTAGTTCACGTGTCTCTGTCATATTCCTCTGATCTGTAGCCATGGCAACAAAGTGCTTCGGTACAAAAACACGATGGGGATAAAAGCAGGGAGGTTTAGACCTTCCATCTCTGACTCCGGACTCATCATCTTTCCGCGGAGGGTCCGTGTACCTGCCCTCAGTCACGTGATCCATTCAATCCATGTATACGCCCAGGTGATTGATCCCAAACACACACACACACACCCTTTAATTAATGAGCAGTGTTCCAGAGAAGCAATTATGAACTCCACAGGAAGCAGCTGCCAGACGCGTGACGTGTTTGGTATCTGCAGGGGCGAGGAAGAGAGAGATCCAAAAGGAGCCCCTCATCTGACGTCGCATTGCTGCGAACCGTGGTGAAGTCAACTCGGGCAAAGTCTGGAGGAAAGTGTTCACAAGAGGCACAGATCGTCCTGGAGAGACCCCTCGAGCACTCGACCCTCCCGACAGCGGAGCGCGCCTCGCGGCCTGAGGGCCTGGATGGATCACGATAGAGCCCAACGACCACGCGGAGGCGGGGCGACTCGGCCACAAGAGGCCTCGACGCGTTCCCAGTAAGTCACTCGGGACCGCCACAGGAAACCAACACAAACAACCAGTGCTGCTTCTGTTCCCACAGGAAACTCCGGAGGCCCACAGAAGCAGTTTTAATGTAAACCTCCAGTGGCTCTCGTTCGGGCAGCGGTAGTGTGTCATAACACGAAGGGCTACAATACAAATAAAAAAAGTAGTTTGGGTATTGTATGTTAAATAAATGAGTTGATGCTTTTACTAATCTGACTCAGCCATTCCTGTTCTTTATGTAACGTAGTCAGCATTAACTGTGTAGGAAGGTTCCGGCGAGCCAATCCCCCAAAGACCTGACGTAATCCCCTAATCTCTCTGTTCGTACATATAGAGGAATATAACAAACGTAATCCACACAATGAGTCCCTGATCCTTAACACATCACACCTCTGGTTATGCAACGTGTTTTTCAAGACTTTTCTTGATGGAAGATTTGCTTTCACTCCATCCTTCCGTCCCTCCATCCATCCATCCCCCCCTCCCCCACTGGCTTCCACAAGCATTTGATTGACAGTTGATCTGTCCAATCAAATGCCAAGTTCCTCTTTTTCATCGAGTAGGTAACAGTGTGCGCTCTCAGAGCCCTCGGAGCATCGGCGGACCAATCAACCACCAATCTTTTGGCCTCTCGGGGTCAGAGCGCCGTTTCATCCAATGAGGGCTGTTGTGAACACTCCGGCGGCGTTTCCGGGTTGCCCCTGAGCGCCTTTTTACAGATCGCCACAAAGCATCAGCAACGCTGCACTCAAAAAAATAAGTCATAAGAAGACCTCAATTAATTTGTGTGCAAGATTTCCATCCAATACATATGTGTAGGCCTAACTCAAGCCAAGAGCATCCATGAAATGGGATTAAATTGAGTTAGCCCTTGAGTTAGTCCTTTTGATCAAATTCATCTCAAATGATTAGATTCCATTAATGAAATATAAAATACGAATCGCGCCGCGTGCTGGCAGAACGGAAACCGCGCGAGGAGAACCATGTCTCTTAATCTCTTAATATCTCAGCATTATCAACGTTTCTCTTGGCTCTACGGCTTCTCGTCTTCTGGCGCCATGCATCTTTCCTTCTGCCCACCTGGCCCTTTGGGGGGGGCGGGACCAGCTGACGTATGTGAAGTTGGGGAGACCCTGAGAGTCCCCTCCCACCCCCCCCTGCAGCGTCCATACTGTACACGTGCAGAGACATGCACAACAGCCACTGAAATATGCAAACTCTCGATGTATTATTGAAAACAAGCCAAGAAAAGTACAGCGAGATAAATGACAAAGCGAGAGAGAAAGCGGCGTCGTCAGAAAGAAGGAAGGAAGCATGAAAAGATGTTTTATGATGGGGGGGTTTTCATCCCTCTTTCTGGCAGGACGCAAAGCAATCATTCTAATTAGAGAATGAGAGAGCAGAAAATATCTGTGCATTCAAACAGAGGAAACAAACACACACACACACAAATACATGTTGACATGTGAAATGCACTTTATGCACGCTTTCATCTGCATAGCGTCTATGCAGACGTGTTGTGTACACATGGATATTTACACATTTACATACATTCTCCATAACAAATGACGTGGAAGCAGAATCTGCTGCAGTAACACTTTTGTGGCGGCACACACTCACAGCGCAACTCCTGCAACTAATGATAACGTGGTAAGTAAGTAAAGTAAAAGATGTTAACCCTCCTTGCACCCATAGAACTCTAAATCATGAATGACCGTTGTGTGTTGGTCGTCTTCAGGGTCTCAGAGAGCTTTTACTCTTCGTGTAACACGCACACAGTCGCACACAGTCGCACACTGACGGTCCCCTATCTGTTGGTACTGAATACTGAAATGACTGAAATGATAAGAACAACACAGGCGAGTTATTCCAACTCAATCCTGCCAAGCTAAGAGCCTTAAAGATGTAATGCGTTGAAATAATTACGGTTTGTGTGCATGCAGATTAACAGCAGATTATCCTTTTAAAAGCTCGTCTGGTGACGGACACCTGTCTGCTGCTTTCATCTGTGGAAGTAAAAAAGTAATACAGGAGGCTGACCGCCTGCCGGCCTCTTTGAAGAAAGCTTTTGCACCTGCACACACACACACACACACACACACACACACACACACACACACACACACACACACACACACACCCCTACTGGTCCACTTCAAAACCAGTTCAGAGAGAGACTGAGACCAGGTGAGGGGAGCGAGGGAAGAGAGAGCTATACAAAGGGAAAGTGGGAGGGAGGGAGGCAGAGGGAGGAGTGGCGCTGTGTCACAGCAGCAGTAATGAAAGCAACATCTGGATTATAACCTGGTGTTGTACAGCAGCATCTGGCAGCCTTCTGCGTCACATTGATACATCAAAACATGCACATTAAAGAGCCGCAAACCAAACGCATGATGCCCGTCGCATGTTTCAACGTGTGTTTTTACAGTCAAACAGACCTTGAAGCAGGGTAGGCTTTAGGGCGTGGCTACACAGTGATTGACAGGCCGTCCACAAAGCTTCAAAGCGCCAGTGTGAGACATCGGCATGACAACGGGCACCTTTGCCTTTGATGATTCCTCTTTGTACGTCTTCAACCTGGCTCGAGTCTCCAGGAGTCCGTCCCGTCAGCACACGGTGTCGGTGAGTCGTCCTCGGAGTCGGTGAGTTGTCCTGAGTGTCGGTGAGTCGTCCTGAGTGTCAGAGAGTTGTCCTCGATGTCGGTGAGTTGTCCTTGGAGTCAGTGAGTCGTCCTCGGAGTCGGTGAGTTGTCCTCAGTGTCGGTGAGTTGTCCTCAGTGTCGGTGAGTTGTCCTCAGAGTCGGTGAGTTGTCCTCGGAGTCAGTGAGTTGTCCTCGGAGTCAGTGAGTCGTCGTCGGAGTCGGTGAGTTGTCCTCGGAGTCGGTGAGTCGTCCTCAGTGTCGGTGAGTTGTCCTCAGTGTCGGTGAGTCGTCCTCGGAGTCAGTGAGTTGTCCTCAGTGTCGGTGAGTTGTCCTCGGAGTCGGTGAGTCGTCCTCAGTGTCGGTGTGTTGTCCTCAGTGTCGGTGAGTTGTCCTCGGAGTCAGTGAGTTGTCCTCGGAGTCGGTGAGTTGTCCTCAGTGTCGGTGAGTTGTCCTCGGAGTCGGTGAGTTGTCCTCAGTGTCGGTGAGTTGTCCTCGGAGTCGGTGAGTTGTCCTCGGAGTCGGTGAGTCATCCTCGGAGTCAGTGAGTCGTCCTCAGTGTCGGTGAGTTGTCCTCGGAGTCAGTCAGTTGTCCTCAGTGTCGGTGAGTTGTCCTCGGAGTCGGTGAGTTGTCCTCGGAGTCGGTGAGTTGTCCTCAGTGTCGGTGAGTTGTCCTCGGAGTCGGTGAGTTGTCCTCGGAGTCGGTGAGTTGTCCTCAGTGTCGGTGAGTCGTCCTCGGAGTCAGTGAGTTGTCCTCAGTGTCGGTGAGTTGTCCTCGGAGTCGGTGAGTTTTCCTCGGAGTCGGTGAGTTGTCCTCAGTGTCGGTGAGTTGTCCTCAGTGTCGGTGAGTTGTCCTCGGAGTCGGTGAGTTGTCCTCGGAGTCGGTGAGTTGTCCTCAGTGTCGGTTCCAACCGCCGGCTCTTTGACTCACTTTCCACAACAGAGCAAAACAAAACTCCACCGCTTGCAGCTGACGTGTGAACGGCGAGCCGGTCGTTTCCTCTTATCAAACGTCATTACTTCAATTACAGAATGAGAACTCTCCTGCCTGGCCCCGGCATTAACGCGATTAAGTAACTGCAGGAATGACGTCAATGGCATCGCATAACACCTTTTCCAGGGCCTTGGCTAAAATACAAGGGGAACAAACAAGAGAGGAGAATACATACACACACAAAGACGTTTGTGAGACGCGGCAGCAAACCGAGTCACATCAGCACGGCCTGCAGGGAGACGGACGTAAAGCGAGGCAGAGGGGGCCGAACGGAGACGGGTTGGAGAGAGACGGACAGAGCAGACAGACAGCAGGAAGCAGACAGACAGGCAGCAGGAAGCAGACCCGCTCATACTGAGTCACGGTCCCGTGAAGCCGTCTGCAGGCCTCGCATACCCAGCTGTGTGGCGGCATGCGTGTGCAGCTGTGCATTCCAATCAGAGAGATTTAACCCTCGCCCCCTGCCAGCGAGGGGCGAGGAGGGAGGGGGGCGGGGGGTCCCGACCCAAACCTCCCCCGCTCCCCACCCACCATCAAGACCTTTCTGCTTTCTGCCATCTGGACCAGTCAGCATGTGTGTGTGTCTGTCTGTCTCCGATATGTTAGCGTGAACCAGAATGACAGCTGATCGTACGCTGATGGATCCACGCTGAACCACGCAGATCCTCCTTTAGCATCGATTACATTAAAACTCTTTGCTGGATAAAACTCCTCCTTGCTCGTCATTCATCCGATATTGAATCCAGTGTTGTGTCTGCGTAACCGACACGGCAAAGAGCCGCAGAATGAGATGTCAAATCACTGAATAACTGGTGGGAGGAGCAATACTTTGAAATTAAAAAGATAAACCTTCACTTCCATTTGTAAAAATAACTCCGTTGACACTATTTATTCCCCCGTTATTCTACCTAATTCTACTGTGATGGATATGCTGTGTATGTCATTTTTATACAGTACATAAGCAAACCCACTCACCGGGAACCCATTATGAGCTGTTATCTGATTGTGTTGGAGTCCACTCGGTCTGACGCACACACACTTCCCGCATCAGTTTCAACTAAAAGTGGAAAAAAACGATTAAGATGTCAGAAGATCCAATAACAGCGGCGATCTTAAAGATGGAAGTTACAAACATCTTCTTTCTGCTTCGGTCGCTGCGGCTTCACTGAACTTTCATTAAAGTTTCATCATCCAGCTCGTGGACGCGCGAACACAAAAAATCCAGTAAGGACAGCTTCTTCGATGGAAATATTACCCTCGGTTACATTGCACAGCCTTTATGTGTGTGTGTGTGTGTGTCCATGTGTGTGTTTGTGTTTTAGTCGGGTGGATCACGAGGTTAGAGGAGAGGATTCTAACGAGGTCTGTGGTGGCGTCGCCTCAATGGAGCTGGCTCGACCGCTCTCACTAATGAGACAGCGACACGCACACACGGACACACACGCACACACGGACAGACACACACACATGCGGGAGCAGCTCGCTGAAACTCTCTGAACGCAGACGGTGAATCACCATTTCACCCAATCTGCCTCCAAACAACCCCACTCACTAATCCATTTCCTGGACTGGACCTGGAGTGTATGTGTGTGTGTGTGTGTGCGTGTGTGTGTGTGTGTGTATGTGTGTGTGTGTGTGTGTTTGTGTGTGCGTGAAGCCAAAAGGTCCGTGTCCTGGCAGCTTCCCGTGGTTAATCCCCCTCCCCCCCTCTTCTCGCTCGCTCCTCGGACTCTTCCTCCATCTCTTGGACAGAAAGCCCCGATCGGTTTATTGTGTTGCGTTTGCCGCTTTTGTTCAATTGATACATATTTGCACATAAAGCACAGAGCGTGTGTGTGCGTGTGTGTGTGTGTGTGTGTGTGTGTGTGTGTGTGTGTGTGCGTGTGTGTGTGTGTGTGCGTGTGTGTGTGTGTGGGATTAAAACATGTGTTCATCAAAGAAGGATTAGTGTCCAGTGGTGTGATCTAATCTGAATACGTCCCCCGCAGGACAACGACCTGCTGACACACACACACACGCACACGCACGCACACACACACACACACACACACACACACTGACCTGAACCACAGTGGTTCTGGGCGTCATTGTGCTCATGGTAGTGTGCACCGCCCCCTCTCATGATCAGCTTCCCACGAAGCTGACCAATCAGAACTCAGCATGTATTGCATTTCATACGTTGCATTTCTTTAAGGAACATACGTGTAAATAAACCACGTGGCGTTTCTTTGAAAATGAAGCTGATGCATGAAACATGTCGGGACTTTAAAAAAGAAAAAAGGTAGGGCGAGTTTATTTGAACAACGCAAATGGCGCGGCGAAGACTGGCTGAATGTCGACAACCTGCTGTTCGCGAAGGCCCGCCTCCCTTAGTTACGGTTGCTAGGCATGTAAAGCGACCTGGCTCACATTTGACTTCATTTGGCTAAGTATCGTCACCGCGATGATGAATCACGCGAACAGTCACGTGCCGGGCAGAGGAAAGGATGTTGGGGAATATTACATTCCTTTTATTCTGACCAATGCTTAAGCCGGGGTGCTGACGAAAGCGCCCGAATCCAAAGGGATTCGATGAGGACACTTCTAAAAGACGGCGACGATTGCAACTAACGAGTAACTGTCTCATCGTTCAAAAAAGGCTTTGAGGCGGTCAATCGAGGGCTCTCGGGGTGTTGGTGGTCGTGGGGTCTGCGCTTTGTGAACAATGGGCGGCTTCGTTCTGGTGTCGACCCTCTTGACCTCCGAGCAGGACAGAGACTTTTACAAGCAGCCGCCCGGCTGTTAATGGACGAGCCGCTGGACCACCTGAGCCGCGGGCGCCGCGCAGTGACCGGGGTCAGCGCGGGCCGCACAGGGACAAAGATAAACAGGTGATAAATCCCTCCGACATCACTCACCTTCCACTTTACGCCCATCCACTTCGGTACTCGAGCCTTACTCTGTTTGCAGATGGAGCGGTGACTACGTTCAGCTGGTCTCCCTGAAACGTGGCGCATTCCTTGGAGATCTGAAAGAGCACTTGTCAGCAGATATACGGGCTCCTGGGAGGCGGCGCAGTGCAGCTGCTGTCAAGCCACGGAACAAAGGGGATTCCTGGACAGGCTGGGTGGAGGGGGGTGGTGGTCGGGTGGCGTTTGAGGGGGGAGGACGTGCTGGATGAGGGAGGAGGGTCAAGGCCGATACCGCTAAGAAGAACATCACGAAGCTCGCCGCACTGAAATCATCTGGTTTTAATCTCTTCAGAAGACAAGAGGGTGAGAAAGTGACCCCTCAGAACCTTCTTACCCCTGAGACCCCTCAGACCTTTCTTACCCCCAGACCCTTCAGGACCTTTCTTACCCCTGAGACCCCTCAGACCTTTCTTACCTCCAGACGCTTCAATACCTTTCTGACCACCCAGACCCATCAGACCCCTCAGTACCTTCTCACCCCTCAGAACCCTCAGACCCCTCAGTACCTTCTCACCCCTCAGTACCTTTCTTACCCCCAGACGCTTCAATACCTTTCTGACCACCCAGAACCCGTCAGACCCATCAGTACATTTCTTACCCCTCAGACTCCTCAGAACCTTCTCACTCCTCAGACCCCTCAGTACCTTTCTAATCCCCCAGAAGCCTTCAGGACCTTTCTTACCCCTGAGACCCCTCAGACCTTTCTTACCCCCCAGAACCCTCAGACCCCTCAGTACCTTCTCACCTGCCAGACCCCTCACAACCCTCAGTACCGTCAAGACCCCCGACCCCATCAGACCGCTCAGTACCTTTCTTACCCCCTAGACCTCTTAGACCCCTTAGACCCCTCAGACCCCCGTTGTTGTTTTCCTTCCTTGTGTCGCATTTGGCTGTCTGTTACAGTTATGCTGAACATTAATCATCTAATCCAATCTCGGGTGCGATGCCGCTCAACCCTGCTGCTAGTTATGTAGCCTCCGTAATCCAATTGGTGCGTCAGTCGCTAATTCTGTGCCCCACAGACTTCCATCCAGATGGCAGTGAGAATAACCCCGGGACGCCAGAATCAACACTGCAAATCATTTCGCATGGGACGTCTACCAGAAAAAGAAAAATGACATTTATTTAATAGGGAGGTAAAAAAAAACACACTTGTTATTTCTAAAAGGCTGCAGAGAAAGTGCCTTCGAATGTGACTCCCTTTATTTCTGGAGTGGTTGCTCGGAGTAAATGACATAAGAGGAGGCGTTCTGCAGGAAAATGACGAGCAAGACAGACAGCGTTGGACAAGCGGTCCCCGTGTATATTTGGGAATCAGTCTGACTGAGTCAGCTAACATCAATCAGCGGACCGCCGCAACGACTGTTTGTGTCCAAAAAAACACTTGAGCAGAGACTCGTGTCCCTTTGTCTCCATTAGTCATGAGATATGAGACACAACACCGGGACTAGTTCCCTGTAGTCAGCAGAGAGCACAGCAGCACACACATTCTGCCAATTAACAGAGTTCATCACCCAATTCGTCCTTGGTTGGGGGGGGGGGGGCAATGCGGTCAGCAGTAACCCCGCCATGTCCTAAAGATAAAAAAAAAATAGTCAAAAAGGCTTTTCTACATAACTTGTAAATGTGGTTTACCCACAAACACAGAGCATGCGTGCTGATAAAAAATTAATGTTAATAATAATAATGTAACATTATGTAATAATCTCGTAACACTTCATAACACACAACACTTCATTGCCCCCGCTGTATTCCTCGTATAGCAGGGGAAATGGACCGGAGCCACTGAGCTGTGAGCCGATACGAACGAGTCTCGGTGCAGCACTTGACAACTGAGGATGGTGGAAGAGAGGCGGGTTGGGGGAGTGGGGGGGGCGGGGGTGGGGAGGAGGGAGACAGGCGGCAGCAAAGTGTCGGGAGGCCCGCCGAGACAGAAGTGGGACTGTGGGAGAAGTTGCGGTCAGCGAAAGGAGGAGGAGGAGGGACGAAAGAGAAGTGGAGACACCGAGAGGGAATAGTTTCCGGCACTCATTTAAACTACTTGCTGAGCCCAAGGGGAGCGGTATGGTGGGGGGGAGTGGGGGAGGGGGGGGCTAAGATGTCAGAATATGCAATTCAAGACAAGACCCACAGAGCGTGGGATGTCTGTAAAGTCTGATTCAAGTACGCCATCGGTAATATTGATAAGGAAAATGGCGTCCGGCGCGTTGTTGTCCCTTGAGGAGCGGTAGAGCAACGTGATGCTGCAGGCGGCGTACAATAAGACCCCCTCAGGTGAACTAATGAGCCACAAAACAGAGAGGCGAGTCTGCAGGACAGCTGACGGTCAGGTCCAATTACCGGTAAAAACACTCCTTCAGGGATGCCCGCCGCGGGTAAACAGGGCTCTCTGACAGGTGTGTGTGTGTGTGTGTGTGTGTGTGTGTGTGTGTGTGTGTCACCATCTAGAGAGCAGAAACATTGCTTGCGGTTTTCAATTCATCGCTAATGTCCTTTCAGTCGGGCCCCAAACTGTTTGTGCAATTTCCTCGTAAAAACATCCTGTGTTAAATAAAGTGACGGTGATTCAGAGCACAGAGACGGACTTTATTCCTGCTAAATAAGTCACTGTGGTCACCTGGACTGCCTCAAGACGTCCAACGTGTCTTTGCATTCTCTGTACTGGCCACCAGGGGGCGACTCCTCTGGTCCTTTTGAAGTCTTTGAGAAAATAACTCTCCTTTTAGCCATTTAACTACTGGTCCATTTTGAGTCAAACAGACCATAAAGCAGGGGACGCTTCAGGGCGGGCTAACTTGTGATTGACATTATCAGACACTATATGCCGCCTCTTTGCTCCTCCTCCAAAGCCCAAATATGATCACTTTTGATGGACGACTGCCTGTGCTTAGTAGACATGTTGTCATCCAAAAATTGGAAATGGAGTCTTCTACGGGTCCACCTTAATGGAACACGGCCAGTAATCGCGGCCACGATAACATCAAACCCCTTCTCGATGAAATCGAGAGATGTGAGTTCCAGAGGCTGAACATCTGGGCCGGTGCCGGCAAGTTGCCTCTGCGGCATCTGATTTGTTTGGATAATCAACCTATTTCACGTCCATATTGAGTAGTCGTTCCTGTTTTAATACGAGTGCGCCGGATTTTACTAAATTACTTATACAGTAATTAGCGGTAATTGGTCTCGAGATGGCGGCGCAGATGCCTTTTTAATTGTCCACCAAGCCAAATTTCTTTGCATGTGCGACCCTACGTTGCAATAAACCGTTCCTGGTTCTGTAATGTCGATGTCCGTATGTAATTGCCCGGCGGAGTCGTCCCTCTTTGAGCTGTTGGGATCCAAAGGGATGCCATGTTTTTTTTCTGCTTCTCAGCAACTGCAGCTGGATTAAAAGTGAGCATGCTGTGATGATCGAAAGCCGTTTATTTTGACTACAGTAAATCCCAACAGCCTCGTTGGCTTTAGAGCTCCGCCTCCTGTCCACCGCTCCATGGGGGGTTACACGATTCGTACAACAATTGAAAAAACCCCAGCCAGGCCGCTTTCATCCTTTTACCCAGGATGCTTTTGTGGGATGGGGGGGGGATCACCTTACTGTCACTCATGCCGTTACTAAGCAACCAAGACATGCAATGAGGGAAGTTGGGATGATTTAGCAGCGAGCCCCAACGACTAAACTAATTGGGAAAAAAAATGAATAGATCTAGGCACCGTAAATCCGTCACTGGAGCTCACGGCTCGATGCTCTTTTTTTTCCGTGTGACTTGGTCCGACCTCTCGCCCCCGACGTTCGGCTCTAAAAGGATTAACCTCCGCACATTTGCTGCAGACGGATATGTGTCCTGCAGAAGGACACATCGACACAGGGGAGCCGGTCTTCTGATTGCCTGACTGAAGGACGACCCCTCTCTCTATACCCCTGAGACCTCCTCCCCACTTTCATCCGCCCACCGTCCCATCACTGCATCCTCCTCCTCCCCTGAGCCGCGGCAGCTTCCCCAGTTTGGTGGACGACTGCAATAACGAGAAATAAATGAAATACCACTCTGAGACGTGGCGCATCCCTCCGGCCACTGACAGCGTTATGAAACAGACCGCAGAGTTTACGCTGTTCTGCCCCCCCGATCGAGTTCCTCCGGCTGACATCTGCACCGTCACGGCGGCTGCCATGGTTACGTGGAGATTTGTGATCAAAAACTCCCCGCGCTCAAATCCGAGCAGCCACAGAAACCTGGTTACGGCATTAAAAAAAAAAGAAGCAAAAAAGGGTGGTACTTTAAAGAAGCGAAACACGTCTGTGAATCACTGGATGTTCATTAAATTAGCCGTGCAGTAAACCGGAGCTTAAAGGTCGAGCATCGTGGGTGTGGGGTTTTAAGGGGATTCAAAGCGCGGCAGTGACGTCGCCACTCGAGTTCTGACAGCGAACCCGGCTCCCCTTTTATTTATGTTTCTCACACAGCGTCAAAGCGAATCAATCACTCAAGTCCCTACTGCGCCCACTCGCTCACTGACACACACACACACACACACACACTCCCAAGAGGCAGAGGTGGGCGATGTCGTCGAGGTTACCACGGCGACCTGTCATTGAACCCTCGGGCCTCTGCTCATAGAAGAGCTGTGATCGCTCAGCTGTCAATAATGAGCCAAGTGTAACTAATGGTGTGTGTGTGTGTGTGTGTGTGTGTGTGTGTGTGTGTGTGTTGCTTTGCAAACACGTTACATCCAGTTAAGTGCACACAAGGAGAGGGAAGACATTGTGTGTGTGTGTGTGTGTGTGTGTGTGTGTGTGTGTGTGTGTGTGTGTGTGTGTGTGTGTGTGTGTGTGTGAAGGCTACGGGTAATTAAAGTGAGAGGTTTAATGTCCCTTTGTAAAACAATCCTCTGCTCAGTGGGACAGTAAAATCTCTGAGAGAAAGCGGTTAACTTCGACACATCACTCCCTTCAATGGAAGTGTGTGTGTGTTTGTGTGTGTGTGTGTGTGTGTGTGTGTGTGTGTGTGTGTGTGTGTGTGTGTGTGTGTGTGTGTGTGTGTGTGTGTGTGTGTGTGGATTGGTAAAAAAAAAAAAGGTGTGGGGTTTTTTTACGAGTCAGTCGGTGTTCATACTCTAACAGCCTTTATGGTGAAGGGTGAATATGTAGCTGCATCACGTTAGCTTAGCTTAGCAAAAAGATAGCCGAATAGTTCATATTTTGCGTATATAATTAGTACAAAAGACAAAGCGTAAAAATAAAACATTGCATTATCTCCACTGGTTGGTTTATGTATTGATATGGTTGAAAGGGAAGGGGCACGGCTTCCACGGCGAGTTGTACACCTCCTGCTTCCTGTCTTTGTGCTAAGCTAAACTCGCCAGCTCTGTATTACATTTATATTTACCGTGTGAACAAAGAATTAATTTTTTTTTTACCAAACTCAGCGATGCAGCAAAGTAGTAAACTCCCAACATATGTAAATATGTCAAACTCTCATGTTGCTTCCAGATGTCAAAGGAGCTCCATCACCTCGATGGGCACCGCGGCAGATGGAGAAACAGTGAAGCGTAGCACACCGCCGCTACCTGTTATCCGCATCGGGTTTTACGCTTAGTTCACTGTTTTATTCAAAACAAGGTCAAGCGTCAGACTACAGTCCTCTTTACTTCACATACTTCATGTCTGAATTTTACCCTTTTTTTCTTGACTTTAAATAATCAAAAGGTTATTAGAGTTACATATTTTAAATTCAGATTTGAAAATGCTTTAGACTTTATATTTTTTTATTTCTTTTTTTTACCTTTTTTTTTTGGATGACATTTTTTGCCTTTTTTCCCCCCATTACTTTTTTGACTAAACATAATAAATAAAAATAATATTTTTTTTCCAAAAGATAAAATTTGACTTTCAAAAAAATATATTTTTAATATACAATCTTTACCATATTTTGATTTTTTTTAAGTATTTAAACATGATTAATCTTTTTTTCAAAATGTTGTTTGACTTAACATATTTCAAATTCAGTTTTTAAAAAGCTTTGGACTTTGTCCATGACATTTTTGGACCAAATATTTTTTTATTTCTTTTTTTTACCTTTATTTTTTGGATGACATTTTTTGCCTTTTTTTCCCCATTACTTTGTCGACTAAACATAATAAATATTTTTTTTTCAAAAATATTTTTAATGAAGAATATTTTTATCCAAAAGATAAAATTTGACTTTCAAAAAAATATATTTTTAATATACAATCTTCACTATATTTTGACTTTTTTAAGTATTTAAACATGATTAATCTTTTTTTCAAAAAGATAATTTGACCTCAATATTTTTGTGGTTTTAATGTGACATTTTCTTGGCACATATTTTTTGACTTTTTTTTGGAAACATTTACAGACTAATTGTTTTTGTTTTGTTTTTTCGACTAAACATATTTTTACTGTTTTTTGGAAAAAGTTTTGGACAAAATATGTTTTGACCCTGAATTATTTTCCCCGTGACATTTCCCGACCTTACAGAATTTTAATTCTGATTAGAAATTAGTACAGTTATTCTTCAATGCAGTTCTGCGAACGCTACAAGTAGGAATACTAAGCAACAAATTGAAAGGATATGAAATGTGTTTCAGCCACTCATATGATAAGGATATGTATCCGATTACAGCCCGGCTCATCCCCTCACAAAAGTGGCACTGAAAAGACAAGCGTAACCCCGGCCCGACTGTCAGGAGCCAGATTAGGAGCAAACACAGGATCCCAGGAAATCTGTTCTTTGTTCTTCCTGCTGTCTATGACAGGGATTACATAACCCTGCCTGCCCTTACATAAGTGTCATTTGTCCGCAGTCATTTCCAAATTCCTGTTGAAATGTACTAAAAACAGAAGGCATCAGGGCTGCTCTCCTGGTGGCCTAGATTCTCAGGCCGGACACGGATCCTTTTGTCCACTCTAATCCTGAAGACCGTCTTTGCAAGGCACAACTTATTTATGTATCTATTAATGGACAGAATGTCCTGTATTGTGCAGAATACACAGTGAAGAGGAAGGCGGGGAAGCACAGGGAAGCCTGAGAAATGCTGAACATGGACGAGCAGACAAACGATCGTGTCAACTGAGATTTCTGTGCATGCTGCTTTATTATGAAGCATTCAATTCATTATGACTCAACTAAACTGATCAAAGGACAGCCCGTCACGTTTATGAGAACTCACATCATTTTCATAGGCCGGAATATCAAATCTTCTGTCCTCAATGACTATTGGTAGCAATAATCATAATTTTCATGATGACGAGAAAAAATGTCATCCCATCAATTCAATTAATTTTACTTTGAATAGCCCAAAATCGCAATTGACAAATTTCCTCAAGGAGCTTTACAGTGAAATAAATTAAATAAATAATGTCCTGTTATGGCTGCGACGGTCTTTCTCTCTTCCCCTCGGCCTCCTTGATTGCGGATTGTCGGTATCATATCGGCACGCGTCGCTCGCGACAAACTCTCTTCGGGTCTGATTGGATGTGATCTTCCGCACTTGCCGGAAAAATGGTGCAGCTTCACACCTCGCGCCAGCCCAAGTCCAGAGGCACCACTTCAGCGGTGTCGCCCGACCAGCTGGCGAGAGAAAGGCCGTGGGCAAACCGGTGGGGCCGAGCCAATTCGCGTTTACTCTCTTAAGCCCGGTGAGAACGAAGAATGAAGAGGCCGTCGACTGCCCCTTCCCCCAAAAACATGATGTCCCCATTGCTTTCCCCTCGGTGTATGTTGAGCTCTCTCTTGGCGTGACCAGGTCCGGGGGCGGTAAAAAGAATGAAGGTGATGCAGCACAACAAAACCAAAGAGGAGAAGGGCGAGAATGTGTCTGCATGTGCGGGAGGCTTAACACCGTCTTTCGGCTACGCTGGGAATTCGTGTGGAAATAGAGCAAAAAGAAAATAAATCAACGCTTTTCTGATATATCTTGATAAAAATCCGTACCCCCAAATGCACAGAGGGAAAATCCATCTCAAAGTTCAGATGAAATGAGGCTAGAGCTCAATGAAGAATGATAGAACTCATAAACCTAAAGAGGACTGTGCTGAGGTCAGATTAAGGAACCGCTGCCAGTCCCTGTTTCCCTGATTCAACATAAACCGCTACAGTTTGAGCAAGAGAGAGACACACAAATAAAAGATGCAAAGAGAGCAGAAATTATATTTACGGGAAAAACTACGTCAAAACTATGGTGGAAAAAAACTATTCTTTTGTCTTCCTTCGCAAATGTTTTCCTCAACATCCCATTTTTGTTTCAACGAAAGCGCATCAACCTGATGATGAGAGCTGCAGGAAAGAAAGAGAGGACGAGGGGGGTGGAGATGGAAAAGGGGGGGATGGGTGTGATGGAGGGACGAAGACGGAGAGGCAACACTAGTGTGTGTGTGTGAGAGAGAGGGAGAGAGAGAGAGAGAGAGAGAGAGGGAGAGAGAGAGAAGGATACTAATAGATGAAATTCTTGAAAAATAATTTTCCTCAATGTTACAGTGTGATGCATGTCCAACAACATGTCCCTTTATAGAGATGTCATCACTACGTTAACATGCTGTCACTAAAAGATAAAAGAAACTGAACATAAACGCTGAATCCTCCGCGTATTAATCACAGGTCACAGCTGTAAATCACACACACAGATGTTTGCTGACACAAAGACAATGTCGCTACGGCAAAATAACCAGCTGCTACATGAAAGTCATACTGCATGCAATCATCATTTCGAGGGGGAGCGGGGGTTGATGAGAGGGGGGAGGGAGGGGGGGGGGTGGTAGAGAGGGAGGACGGCATGAAGGGGGAGGGAAGGAGCTGAGGCGCACGTTTGCTGCTGGACGGTGATCTCAGATCTGAATCGTAACCCTTCACCCAAAGTGTGTCACATGACCTTGGACACGTAGATGATCACACACACAGGATTCTTTAGCCCAACAGCTGCAAAGCTGTCTAACACATAGGGTCACATGATACACCCACCAGCCATTAAATTCCAGGTTTACATCTAAACAAGACAAAAAAAGGGACATTACGTTTCCACCCGGTATGTTGTATGTCACAATGAAAATGAGTCATTAAAACAGCAAAGGTGCCGCCGCGCGCCTTTTTTCTGAATTCCTGCAGCGCAACAGAATTAGCGCCAATCCCGCTTCCTGTGGCCGGATTAGGCTTTCTACTAACGCTGGGATTTGTGGGTCATATCAAGCTGCCTGCGGCTGCACAGTGAGATACTGAATTACAACCGAGTTCCTCCAAATCCACTATGTCTATTGTCAAATGCATAAAACTGCACACACACACTGCCACCGCCACCGCCACGTTACACACACACACACTGGACCACATATGTAAACACACTATCACACTAGCAAATACGCCTAATCTCGAGCTACTGTTGTGTAGGTTTGTGTCGCTATTAGTTCATTAGTAATCCAGTACGGACACGATGCCTCGGGGCTGCATCGGTTACACGCACACACACACACGGAGACACACGGACACATCCATACATCGGGCCTCCATCCCGTCCCACGGCGACGCATTGGGAGGATGTTATGGAACGCTGCTAATACAGCATCTCAGCACTGTGAAGCACTCCGTGTATCACTTCAGGCTGCAGGGGCAAATAAAGTTATGCATGTTCCTCTATCTAGGCCAGAGGGAAGGTTGGAGAGGGAGGGGGAGGGGGGGGATGGTTGGAGGGTGAGAAAGAAAGCTGAAGATGAGCGGAGCGGACTTCACAGCCTCCCCCACTACGGTGACACGCACAGGCAGCACACGCGTGACGCGGCGTCGCTCCCGGCCAGGCGGCTGTGTGACGGAGCGCTTCCAGGTTACTCTGTAGTTCAAACGCTCACGCGCAGGAGGGGGGGGTTCTGTTGCTATGCGACCAGACTGTGCCGTTTGAGAGCATAACCATCCTCGCTGCACACACACACACACACACACAGATGCATGCACCCACGCACATGCGGAATCGCTGGGAATCCGCAGACACAAACACTCCCACCGCGCTCAGTCGCGTCACAATGTTGGAAATGCATGTGTGTGTGTGTGTGCCTGTGTGTGTGTGTGTGTGCGTGCCTGTGTGTGTGTGTGTATGTGCCATCTCGCTCTAGTCTTTTTATTAATCTCTCTACATATTTCCTAAAAGGTGACATGTGCTGCGCTGCTGCACCTTCCGGGAGACGCCCCCACCCCTCCGTCCCTTCCCTTTTCTTTTTTCCCACGTTGAAGGTTTGTTTGGTCGTTTTTCCGTCCGAACCAGAGGATCTGCTATGTGAGCGAGATTCACTGATTGCCTCTACAGCTGCTTCGTGTCCCGCGGTGTTATTCCCATATTTCATAAGAGCCTCCTGGTCGTTTGGGGGGGGATCATCAGAGCGGCCCTCATCAAGTTGTTCATTCATGCCGTGTTGTCAAACGCTTCAACATTGCAGCTAATTATCCGTAAAACAAACCCTGCGCGGAGGAATAATGAATAAGAGCCCATCTAGTCTGCATTAACTTTAATCTAATTAAAGCGGCATGTGGAATATTTGTGTTATTTCTGGTCCGCTCTGCTCCCTAAATATGAAGGTTGTGAAGCTACCTGCGGCTAAAAGCAGGCCGCAAAGCGGGACCATGTTGTCTTATAACTGGCGTTCTCGTTACTGACCAGCAGGGGGCGACTCCTCCCCTCCCATAGACGTCGATGAGAAAAGGACTCTGAAACATGAGTTTCTGGTTTCAATTCCCAGCGTGAAGTCGTCTTCAATAAGCATGACGTTCCTTCAGTAAAGGGTGAAAAGGTCACGCCGACGTGTTGATGCACGCAGACTGGATGCAGACAGGAAGCGCAATGTGGAGGCCGTCAAAAGCGCGCACATTAATCCCAATAGTTTGTTTGTTCTCGGAGCCCAACGAGCTGTTTTGGGATTATTTGTGCGGCTCGGCATGAGTCACGCGGCGAGTCCGGCGGTGGACGGGGAGGCGTGTAAATCACCGCCGGGTGTCGTCCGCGGCCTCGTTATCGGCCGCCGCGCGGCGCATAAATCCCAGATAATCGCCCGCTTTCATTTGCCGAGCAGCCGCGTGTCGGTTTGTCGTTTCCAGTGCGCAAGCCGGTGTTTCTTTGCCCTGATGCTCTCTTTGTTGTGGAATGTGTTTATGTCTCTCCCTGCAGTCCAAGGCCCCCCCCTCCCCCCATCTCACCCCTCTCACCCCCCTCCCCCCCTCACACTGGTCTTCAAAAGCAGTGAGATGAAGCAGCAGCAGCTTTTGAAAAATAGATTGGGTAGCTGGTGGGACGCTGCGCTGCTGCTCTGGAAATATCTGAACATCTGAAGCACGCACACGCACACACACACACACGCACACGCACACGCACACGCACACACAAACACACACACACACGGATACATCTGTAATAGTTTGTACTCTTGCAGCTCTTTTAACCCTAAAAAACAAATGTTAATATTATTTCAACGGGGGGAGGGAGGGGAGGGTTACTACTTGACTTCTTCTCTACATCGAACTCCTGAGTTACAGTAAACACTGCAAAGTCGCTCCCTCTGGTTCCGAGCTTCGCTTCCCGTCATCCATTCTTTCATTATTGATTAGTTCAACAAAACCTCTCTGATCACAAGGATGTGTGTCTCTGTGTGTGTGTGTGTGTGTGTGTGTGTTTGTTTTGCCTGCGTTGACATCACCGATTGCCGGGTGTGTTCATATCTACGGTGACCCCGTCGTCTTGGCGACCGCCATTACGTTGTCAGGGAAGCACTCAGGCTAATGGCGGAGTGGTGTAAATGATGGCGCTTGCGATCCCTCCGCCCTCCCCCTCCCGCGCGCACACACATGCAGAAATATGCACACATTACTAATGGGCCTGCGTGATGAACGGCGTCCTCGTCCGTCGGGACGCCAGCCGTGAATCGATGGCGCCTTTTACCCGACCTGCTGTCTTCCTCAGACGCAGACGGTGTACAGGCCTCATTTCAGCGATCGATTGGACTTTGATTGAGGTCGGTCGTCATCTGTAAACAAAACGATGGCTACGTTCCATCATTTAGACAGATGATGATCTGTGTGACACACACGCACACACACACACGCACACACACACACACACACACACACACACACACACACACACACCCCCATCAGGGAAACGCTACCATGCTGAGAGGTTGACAGTAAAGAGCAGCCGTGTCTGTATATTGAGGCAAGGCATGCGTGTGTGTGTGTGCGTGTGTGTGTGTGTGTGTGTGTGTGATCACATATTTGTTCCTGATTGCTGGTACCACTTTGTGTACATGCCTGTGTGTCTGTTTGGGTGTAGGTAACAGCTGAGTATGTGTGTGTTTGTGTGTGTGTGGTCTTTGATGCACAGGTGCTTCTCGGTAACGCTGAATGTTGCTCACCCTTCGCACGTCTTGAGCTCAAGGACATTGACGTCAGCAAATCATCATATGGAATAAGAATAATACATTATTATTAATCTTATGATTCTATCAGGCGGAGTCCGATGGAGCACTAAAGATGGAGGAAACACACTTTGTCCCAATGGAGACTGAAAGGGGGAAAGATGTTGGAGTGTCAGTGAAAAGCCAGAGGAGGCTTCATAATGAACATCACACAGACGATGCCACCTGACAACCTGCGGAGCCACCAGGTTCATGGCCTGAAGCACTCGCCCCGGGATGGACGGAGAAATCGCTCGTCGCCTCCTCTGCTTCATCACCTCCTCTGCTTCATCACCGTCTGCTACTTCCTAAAAAAAAGGCTGATTTATTCAACCGTTTTCTCGTTACTTCACCACCACTGCCTCCCCTTCCTGGTGATGTCATCATATGCCGACGCCTTTAATGCCAGCCTGATTCTGGTTAGATGCCCCCCCCCCAAGAGGACCCTTGGCCGGGGCAGAAAGACATGTGGACAGACGGGGGTGGGCGGTTTAAAAATAGGATGTGGAGTTTTGGGCCACAGACACACACACGCACACAAAACATACAACTTGGACAAGGAACTTCTGCAGACAGTTTTGCAAGAAAGAGGGGGGGGGACGGCTCGTTAAAGTTTGGACTCTTTTCATGAGACATGCTGGGTGTCCCGACAGTTGCAGGTGTCATAACATAGATGGCTGTCTTCATGAGGCCCCGTGAAGACGTCTTTAATGAGTGACGAGCGCAGCACCAATGCTGAGCAATGACGTGAGGACACCGTATGGAAGCAGCAGCTAGCTGTCAATCACACTAAGGCCCGCCCTGAAGCACCCCCTGCTTTATGGTCTGTTTGACTAAATGCACATCATGCTTGAAAACTACAGATTGAGACCACAAACTCATGTCTCCCACGTTTACCGAGGGAATAAATTAAGAGAGAAGTGGAGTCCAGAGGAGTCGCCCCCTGCTGGTCAGAGGAGAGATCGCTACATCTTTAGAATCGGAGGTCGCCAGCCGACTGCGACAAACGTAGCAATCCAGTGGCACCGGAGGGCAGCACGCACAATGCCAGAGCCGTGACCCAGAAGCAGCTAAAAGGCATTTAGCCTTCATTCGGCTCATTATTTCCACCCAATAGAAGCAAAGGAGACTCTTTTCTTACTTTGTTCCAGTCACTTCCCCGGCCGCCGTTGTCAGCGGCTCGAGTGTCGTTTCTGTCCCAGTGAACCGCGGTCACGGACCATTAGTCACACTGAGTGTCATTTGTAAACTAGATGAATACGAGTCACTGAATAATACATAATGTCTTGTGTGTGTGTGTGTATTCTTATCTGAATCACTTACCCACGAGGCACCTGTGAAGGACACCTCAGCGAGACAGACGTCTTACGATACGATTACACGGTGTAAGACACATGTAGCGGCTGTTTCGATCCCTCGGGAGGCGCCGTTGGACCAATGAAGCGCGTTCTCGCGCGCTCTCGCGTGTTCTCGCGTGCAGCGATTAGCAAGCGATCCCGATGGAGGGATCCGTGGTCAAAACAAGACGCGGCGGTACGGCGCCTGATTCGTGGGACTTTGTTTGGAACCAGAAACACACACAGGCGCCGGCTTTGATTTGAGTTCTTTAAGCTTCCAGAGTAAATGAGATCCCAGATGACCTCTTGTTGGGATGCGGCCACTCTACCGGACTTTAAATGGGCCGCGAGGCCGTCTGACTCTAAATCAGGGCTATGGAGGTGGAGGAGCAAACAAAAAAAGAGGAGGGGAAATGGGAGACAAGAAAACAAAAGAAGGACAGGAAAGACATGGGAGGAGTAGATGAGACAGGCGAATGTGAGGAAGATAAGCAAGGAACGAAGGGGGAGGAAGGCCACAGCTTCGAAATGACGAGAAGGAGACAGGGAGTTGGCTGTGAGGAGGAGGAGGAGGAAAGAGCCAGGACGTTGGGGAGATGTTGGCGAGAGAAGAAAAAGCGACAGGAAGAACACTGAAGATAAAAAACGGGACGGAGGAATTTAAGGAGAGAGGTGGACAAACAAAAAAGACCCAAAACTGGCAGGTGGAGAGGAGCCGGTGAAGTGCTGGGATGAAGGGAGGGAGGGAATAGAGGGAGATCAAAAGTGATGGGGTGGTGGTGGTGGTGGTGGTGGTGGGGTGGGGTTATACAGCGAGGAAGAAGATGAGAGAGAGTTGTCAGAGGAGAAGGGAGAAATGAATCAGTGAGAGGTGGCATTTCATCACATGGGAGGGAATAACCATAAATAAGAGAAAAAAAATAAAAACACAACGAAGGCAAAATAAACAGCCCAGCTCAAAAAGATGGAGGATGGGAAGAGAGCTGCTGTTTGGGCAGAATAAAAAGCTCAGAGACTCTGGGTGAGGTTGGGGGGGTTGGCTGCTGTGCAACAGCAGCGCACTGAGGGAGAGGGGGCAGGCATAGGGAGAAAAATGTTGGTCTGTGTTGGTCTCCGACTAAACAGTGATTATCCGAACAAAGGCAGTAAATAAATACTTATTTGCGCTATTTACAGGAGTCGCTTATAGAGGCCGGCCTCCTCACAGCAGGGCGTTGTGGGACGTCACACGGGGCCTCATGCAAGTGTCAGAGGTCAGAGTCAAAGCGACACCTCATGGGAAGGGGAGAAATATGAAATTAAGATTATTATTATTTAATTTTTTTAAGAATATTGATTCAAGTCCGTTTCTTTAACTTTATTTTAACAATGAAGTCTTATCAATTAAAAACGTTACAACGTCATAACTGCCCGGGTGGAGGCGTCGCTCTCTTCGGGGAGCCTTGAACCACGTGCACTGCGCTCGCTACTTTGTCGCCATCGTGCGGACTATTCCGCCACTGCTTCGGCGCTTCCGTCCGGTTTGAGCCGAGCGGGGAGCCGTAGCCGTCGCCGTCGCCCTGGCAACAGGAGAATCTCTCGGCCTGTTTGCTGCCCGCGAGCGGCGGCAGGATTCTTCTAAACTCCACCGCGACGCGACGACCGCTTCAATCTCCCGGTTGCCGACTGAAGCCGCGATGGCGACGAGCAACCCGTCCGTGTTTCTGCTCACGGTTAACGGGCAGATTGAGGGCGCGAACGTGAGTGGTGTTTCCGAGTGTTAGCCCAGCTAGCCCCGCGGCTAATTTCAACCGCGTTGAGCTAACAGCACGTCACGGCGCGTCTCGTTGCGGAGTTCATGACCCGCCGACGCTTAAAGGCGATGTTTCTGCTGCTGTGTTTCAGTTTCCAGAGTACGACAACCTGTACTGCAAATATTGTTTTGTCTACGGCCACGACTGGGCTCCCACCTCGGTGAGTAATCCGGCGTGTTAATGAGAAATGATGTGTTCAGGGTCACGTTAGATTCTTCTAGTGTGCTACTCGACGCGCTGTCAACGATCAGCCTGCGGTGTGTTTAACACACCCAAGCTCCTCTGCAGGACAACTAGTAACGTTAAATACGCTATATAAAACGTACTGAATAATTAATCGATATCAAAGTAAATAAAGTATTGGATCCTCCCAAATTGTTGAACGAAAACTGATGATTTCATTGCGTGCATATGATCTTGGTTGGTTTGTTGGTCTGTAGGGGTTGGAGGAAGGAATCACTCAAATAACGTGTAAAGGCCGTCAGTCATCACACACGTTAATATGGAACTTCCCTCTGGAGACGACATTCAAGAGCACAAACCCCTCTGGATGTGAGCGTCTCACACACACACACACACACACACACACACACACACACACACCTGGAATCCGGCTCCTTTCTTCACACAACGAAATGCATCTCTGACCTTCCGAGATCAAACCACATTATGAAAATATGATGCGTACAAAACAAAGACTTCCATTTCCCAGGGCCTCAGCTGGTGGTGAGCGTGTACGGGCCAGATGTGTTCGGCAACGACGTGGTCAGAGGCTACGGAGCAACACACATCCCCTTCACACCCGGACAGTCAGTATCTGCCACTCTACCGGCGCCAGATTCTGCTGCTGATGATGGATGATTGTGACGTGTCATTCGGTTCCGCAGACACACACGAATAATCCCCATGTTTGTTCCTGAGCCCACGTGGAGACTCCAGAAATTCACCAGGTAGAACATTTGTGCGTTCTGGATCCTTTCAGCTCCCAGCGACACAGTCCAGAGGCAGAGTTGCACATCATGACCTTCTGCTTGCTCAGTTCACACGCCAACTTAGGGAGCAGATTTTGTGTTTTATCTGCAGAAGTGTCACAAGTGGGTGTGGGTGGTACTTTCTCACTCATGCAATCTTCCTAGATGTCCGCAAACGCATCGGACCCTTCCTGTCTGCCTGTGTGGTTTCTAATGTTCTCCTCTCGTTTAGCTGGCTGCTGGGGCGGCGGCCCGAGTACACAGACCCTAAAGTAGTGGCCCAGGGCGAAGGCAGAGAAGGTTTGTTCGCCGTATCTGTAATAAAAGTAAAACTAAACAGCTGACTCGCTTACCTCGAAAGTCATTTGGAGCCGTGAAATAGATACAGCTGGAGCATACTCCAATACATGTGGATGAATATATGCAAGTGTTGAGCTACTGATCTGATATCGCTGCTACAAAGATGCAACAAAACATCAGCTTGCTCGTAGGACCTTTCTACGTCGTTGCCTACATCCGGTCTTCTGTGTTGCAGTCACGCGGGTTCAATCCCAAGGCTTCGTCACCGTCTCCTTCCACATCATCACCAAAGACATGAAGAAGCTGGGCTACGACGTCGGGCCGCCGAGCTCGGCCATCGCAGCGTCCGCCACATCTGGCTGGTCCACGGAGGAGCCGCCGCACGGCCTGTAAGGGCGCCATGAGCGAACACTAACAAAGGCATGCCATTCATGTTATACGACTCGCGTGCTAACATTTATTGCTTATGAAAGAATTTATTTATGTCAACTTTTCGTATTCTCTTTTACAGTTTAAAAAATAAAACGCTACTTCTGATTTCTCTAAACTTGAATGCGTTCATCCTTTTTCCCCCCACACACACTCACACACACACACACACACACAAAGAAGCAGACGCCACAGTGACGGAGCTGAAGTGATACATTTTATTTTTGAACCAATGCAGCTACAGTCGTGCTAATCCGACAGCCTCCGCTCGTTTAAATGCCGTTAAAATACCACGGTGACTTTTCCTACAAAAACCCATTACACAGAATAATAAAAAGGAGTACAGAGGAACAGTATGTTACAATAGTACAAATGATAAATTATATTATACAGTTATAATGCCAACAGGTTGAGCACGATTCCAATAAGAAAATAAAAGCATCCTGCTCCCAGTACTATGAGAAGGGTAGATAGAGACAGACATGGAAAAAGGTCAAAGGAGGCTGTTAAATGATAAAGACAGGTCAGTTAGTCCTCTTGATAAAAGCATAGTAAATACATAGTGACAAAGAGCCACATTTACACTGCACCGTCGCCACGGCCGTGAATCGGCTGCCAGGGATCAGAAAGAGTCCAGCTGCTACTTGGTGTTTAAAAAAAAAAAAAAGACAGTTCTCTTCTTTTTGTCTGTGTTCATTGCTTCAACCTTCTCCAGTCGCTGGCGCCACGTTAGAAGTGGAAACTAGACGCGTCCTGGCTAGAAGGTCATCGTAGCTTTTCAACAAACACATCAAACGTCAATTCGTTTCAACTCATAGCCCACATTTTTGCATATGTTTAGTTTAAAAATGTTTGCTGGTCTGCAAGTAAGTGTAACATCCATTCATTCAGGACCCCAAATCATACAAATCATCCTCTTTCTCATAAAAAAAAAAAAAAAAAAAAATTCATACACAAGGATGGAAGCTGTCCCTTTCTTTTTGCCTGAGAGAAATATCCGTTTGTGTTTAGTGGAAACACGACAGGTCCTGCTGTCCTACCGCAGCAGACCAGGAGGGGGCGCCAGCTCACACCTCAAGAAAATAAACTCCCCGTCCCCAGCTGTAAACCCTGGCAGTGATAACAGAACCCGAGAGAAGGAAGTGCATGAGAAGGGAGTGCACGTGATCCAAAGACAACAAGACTCCATCGCAATGTTTCATCAACACATTGGTCTCAGTGACACCTGGACACTTCCTCCCACAAACCCAAATATGGAACGCTTCAACAATGGAACCAAACCCTCCGAAATCAGTCGCTTTGACTTTGGTAAGAGTTGTGCTTCTAAAGAGAATTACACAGCCGTCCCGTCGCGTGACCAAAACCTACTGAAGACGAGCAGAGGGGATGAAGAGGGGGAAGAAGATGCAGCGCTGCACACCTGCATTACGCCGAAAGGGCAGACAACACAAAACTAAAAAAGGAACCACTGCCGTTCGCTAATCGGGATTCCCTGTGCAATCAATAGACCATCTGAAACAACCTTGTGTGTGTCTGTGTGTAGCTGTGTGTGTCAGGTGACGTTCTTGCGGCTGGATTAGCTGCAGGAAATCCAGTCGGGAGGTAAAATCTCTTCCTGATGCCGGGCCGCTGACTTGCTCCTTAACCGTCACCATAGTTACACTCCTTGATATGTGGTTGTGTCTCTCGCGCTCTCTCGCACGCATACACACACGCACACACACACACGCACACACACACTTCACCCCCCCCTCCCAGTTTTGACTTTCAGAAAGTACATTTTTGTGTAGTTATTTTCAGAAATGAAGGAACAATACTCGCTCATTAAAAGTACACTTGGAAGCTAAACATATCTCATGCAAACTGCGTGCGCACACACACACACACACACACACACACACACACACATACAAAACAAACTACACTGAAGGAACTACAACAAAAACCTGTCCCCATATGTTCACAATACTGATGCCATCACAGCTCGTGTTTTTTCTTTACAGCACACGGGGGGTTCGTGGGGGAGGGGGGGCGGGCGGTGGGGGGGTGGGGGGTATTAGTGACAGTTACATTGACATGTGGCTGATAGAATCCAAGCATTACACTTGTGTGTGAGCACACCCACACAAAACACAACAACTTGCAGTTACGCATCTTTTCAGCCCCCCCACACCCACAAGGCGCCACCCCCCCCTCCCTTTAACGAGTGTGCATTGTTAGTTTTGTGACCCGTGGAGGTCAAAGTTTACATGGAGGGTGGAGGTCCAATTTGGACAGGAAGTGACCGGACGAGAGTTGTGATACGGTGAGACGAGGCGGTGCCCCCCCTCCCTCGCTAAGGTGTAACGGTGAGCCCAACAGCCGCAGACAGAAGGAGGAATAAAACAGACGAAAGGTTGTGCAAAATCCCTGTTTAGTAACGCACACACACACACACACGCACGCACGCACACACACACACACACACACACACGCACACACGCGTACACAGGGCTTATACAAGATTAGCTCTAGTGACGAGACACGGTCCTGTTGTTAGCATGTCGGACAGTCTCATCACTCCACCACAGGAGAAGAGAGGGGGGGGGGGGGGACGAGGGGGGGGGGAGGGGGGGGGGGAGGCGAGGCTCCTGTCCTGCCTCTGTGAAAAGCCTGTAAACACCACTGCAACTCTGAGTCAGTCGTCAACAACAGTCGGATCAGTGTGGAACACGTGGGACTGGGCAGCTTGTAGCATTGAGACAACGAGGGGGGGTGTTAATGTGTGTAGGGTGAGGGAGGGAGGGGGGGGGGGGGGGGGTAAGTTGGTTATGGGAGGGATAAACTGGATAAGACGTCTCCTTGTTTATTTTGAACCTTCTTAAGTGGCCAGAGAAGCGGGAGGGGGGAGGAGGGTTACTCTGGGTCACCCCGCCCCCCCCCTCACAAAAGGAAGGGGTTGGTGGTGCCACCGGGCGGTGCCCCGGCCTGGTGCGCCGGCATGCTCATCAGGGGCTGTGGGATGGACATCATGGAGGCCGCCCCCATCCCGGGCGCCGCACGGGGAGCCATGGCAACGGGCTGAGCCGGGACCGGGGCGACGGCCATGGGCTCCACCAGGCCGAAGCCGGAGGGCATGGGGCTCACGCGCATCTGGTTGAGGGTGGGGGGGGCCGGCTGGCTCACCTGGAAGGGGTTGGCGTGGGCCGCTGCAGCCGGAGTCGAGAGACCTGACGGAAGCGGGAGGGAGGGGTTAACGGGGCGCAGCGGGTGGCTGACGGTGCATTTTTCCGTTCCCTCGTATTCTCTCCCACCTGTCGAGGCCAGGAAGGGGTTGACGACCGGCGGCGGCTGGGCGGGTTTGGTCACCAGCGAGTCCAGGTTGACCAGCGCGGCGTTGGGTCCCAGGAAGGACTCCGGGGTCTTCCTGGTGGGGTTGCCGATGCCGGACATGGACATGGAGCCGGGCAGCGGGTCAAAGAGGTCCAGGCTGCCGCTGCTGGCCAGGCTGGCTTGGGAGAGGATGGAGGCCACGCCCCCGTCGCCTGGGAGACAAGCAGCAGTTTGTGTTAAATCCCTTATCTAGTCTGCAGACTCAACACTCCCAGCTGCTGCGTGAAAGCTTTGTTTATTATTAAGTAAACACATTTTGCTACGGAGGTCAAACGGATCATACGTGGTCTCCTTCTGAGTGTGAACTCACTCGCCTGCACACAAGCAGCAAAACATTTAACGCGAGATTAAAAAAAACAACAGGTGATGCAACGAAATGATGGCAGACAGCAGAGGTGGAGACACTCATTAATGAACACTCAACTAATGCACACACAAGCAGCACACAAACGCGCACAGGACATGTCAGAGGAGAAGCGCCGTCTCTCAGAGCGGAAACAGAAAAGCAGAGCCTGAAGAAACAAAAGGGGCGGGCGGGGGGTAGGGGGGGTCAGACGTGCTGCTTCCTGAAGTCCTCTTCGCACCGCGCGCTGACTCGGCATTCTGGGAAAAGGGACTTTGTGCGCCCGTGTTTGTGTTCCCGCTCACCTCGTCCTTGGCGGTATCGGTGTTGTGTTTGTGTTGAGCTGGAGCAAAAGTTAAGACGCCAATGTCACCCCACCCAGGACGGAACAAAAAACCCTCCCGACCGGAGCCCGACTCGCCACTCGGCGCCTCCCACCGACGGAGGGAGGCGTGAAGCGGGCGGCTCAGGAGTCATTTCCCACAGAGATGCGGCACCAGACCGGAGCAAAAGGCCGCTTCATTCAGAAACATTTCAGCGCATTCGCAGGAAAGAAAAAAACATCCAGTGGTGTCACCACTTCTTCTATTCTTTTGCTCAGGCCTGGAGTCGTTTACAGGAAAAGACAAGACGTGTGTGTGTGTGTGTGTGTGTGTGTGTGTGTGTCACCCCCGTAGAGAAACAACACAGACTCGTTAACATTAGAGAGACAAAGACAAGGGTGAGTACCAGTGGGGACAGAGGAGGAAGAGCGCAGGCTGTCAAACTCGGAGAAGTCCTCTTTAGACGTACCGTTGGATGCATTGAACAGGTCAAAGCTTCCTGAAAGGGGACAAAACACACACACACACACACACACACACACGCACACACACACGCACAGACAAAGAGACACGCAGACAGATGCAAACAACACACATAGTATGAATGAGTTTGGATAATTGGGTAAACTTACAGAGCCATGAACACAATAAGCCGCGGGAAGCATGCAGATGTGCAGCAGCAAGCCAGCTGTTTTAAAAATATTTCGAAACTAAAAAGGCCAAACAGAGTTACTGCTGACCAGTGGACCCCCCCCCCCTCCCCTCTCCCCCTCCCCCACATCCCCCCGCTGGTCACCTGTGTTGGAAGCCGCGGGGCGGGAGGCTGCGGAGCCCCAGGGGTCGGCGGCAGGAAGCGAGTTGGATGCCCAGGGATCGCTGCTCTTCATGGGGGGGACAGAGGCAGCGGTGCCCCACGGGTCCACAGGGGGGGCCGGCTTGGGTGCAGACCCTGGGGAGGGATACAGAGTGGTGAATGACGGGGGAGGGAGGGGGGAACATGCAAAACAAGAGGCGGCAGGAGAAAGAAAGACCAGCGTCTAAATTTATATTTTCAACATTTACATATCCCCCTCCCTACCCCCCTCAAACCCCCAGGGCCTTTTTCTCCCTGTCCTTCCACACTCCTTAATTACTTTACCCCCCCCCCCCTCTCCCCACGCAGTAGTGCCGCTGGAGCAGCATTCCTACACCAGTCCTAGGAGCAGGGAGGATTCCTCACAGTTTAGAGATCATGTGACACCCCAGTGAAGAGTGTGCACGTTTCTGTGTGTGTACCGTAAGACTGCCAGGGGTCTTCTGGTGCGGCGGCCCCGGCGGCTCCGCCCCCCCAGGGGTCAGCGGTGGCCCTGGGCTCCGGGACGCTCATCAGATCCATCAGAGTGGACTGTGGCTGGAAAGCAGACGGAGAGAGCGATGAAGAGGAGGAAACAGGACGAATCAAGCTCAGCCATCATCCTCGCTGAGCTCAGGGTGGGCGGGACATCCTGTTTGTACCTCTCTCTTCTTCTTGGCCAGCTTTGCTGATTCTGGACCTCCTTTTTTACTCTCCTCCAGGGCCATCTGGAGTCGCAGGTCGTCCCCTCGGCGTATGCGGTCCTCCTAAACACAGCAGGTCTAATGTGAGCAACGCGGCCATGAGAACAGTGTGTGTGTGTGTGTGTGTGTGTGTGTGTACCTGCTCGGCCGCCTCTCGGCTCATGGCCAGAGCCAGCTGCAGCTGCAGCTCCTCCTCCCCGCTGGTCTGGGGTCTTGCCTGCTCCAGTTCGGAGCCGGCGTTGGGGGACGTGGCTAAAACGAGACCCACACAATCAGAGAGAACACAGGTTACCATTGCTGCCACGACACAGAGTGACCCACACACACACACACACACACACACACACACACACACACACACACACACACACACACACACACACACACAATGACAGAGGCTGTAAAACGTTGTGCGTGTGAGAGAGATTAGGGCCAGTTTGAGAGCCTGTAAGGGACGTCAGGTCCACTCAGTTTATTGGATTAGACCGGGCCATGAAAACACACACGTCAGGTGGCGTTCAAAAACCAAAAAGTTGCAGCTTGTTAAGCGGGAACTCTGAAAAGTGTGACGGAGTGTCTTTGACTTTGGGAACAGTGGTTCTGCCGTTTCCGTGGAAAACCAAAGTGTGGGAGGCGAAGAGGAGACCGCCACAGTGTCGATTCTCTTCCATTCGAGCTCCATCGATGTTCCGGTCGTACGTGCAAACATTGGAGGCGACTGTTCGATTACGGAACGCGTGAAAACAAAGTCACGTCAGAGGATTCGTCTCAGACTTTGAGGCGGTTCTTGTTCCAGTCATGACACGCCCCCTGAAGTCATTCTGATAGCTGGTGACTCGTCGAGGGCCAGAGACACTCAACAACACCGCAGACGGGGAAACGTTGATGCTTAGTTTCACTATTAGTATTTTATGTGATGACCAAGATCGAACAGCGTTTATGTTTGTATCAATGCATCATATTCTTTCTTTCTGCGCTCTGATAAAACGAGAGAGCTCTTTTGCTCCACGAAGACTTAACGTTTTTTTAATCAATTAAACTTTTCAGAAGGACCAATAATCTAACCACCACAAAGCAGCTTCTCGCCCAGCGCCGTGGAAAACGACCATATATGGATAATCACGACTTCCTGGCATTCCTCGCAGTCACAAAGGCATTAAAAGAAGTTATCAGAGTGTCTTTTGAGCGATCACAAGGACCACCGTCTGTTCTGGGGAGAAACTCCGGATAAAAAGGGTAGATACGGGTTCCAAATAACCAAACACAATCCCGCGGTTACATTAAGCTGGAATCCCAAAAATGCTCCGCTGGAAGGTCCCGCCCCCATTGGTCCGTTTCCTCAACGATGACTCAGCAGCCGGACATAACATAACGCACACGAAGGGATGTGGGAAAAAAGATGGACACACGTTGAAAACGGACACAATCCTCCTTTGTCAGAGGACGTAATGGACGGAGGCCACGTAGCCAGAGTTCCTGACCAATCGGCAGAGGGGCCACGGGGAGGGGGGGGGGGGGGGGTCATCCCGAGCTTTATCGGGGAACACGTCGGCCGCACCAACGCATCAGTGTCACCCCGTTAACAAGACAGTTTATTACCAGAAGGGCAGTCTTTGTTCACTTCCCTCCTCCCAGCATGCATCTCTTCATATGACCCCATGTGCTTCCACGTCTCCCTGCAGGGGGGAGCGGACTGTTGAAAAGGGGAGCAGATTCCTCAGTCATGGGGATGGGAGATGGGAGAAGCTGGAAGGTGGGGGGGGGGGGGACTTTGCTTCCTCTTCTGTGTGTGTGTTTGCGTGCGCGCGCTGAGGAATGCAGCCCTACAGCGGGAATGCAAGCCAGACACCAGCAGGGGGAGGGGCACGTTGTGCAGGATGTAGGCCAAAGTTTCACCAACTGGGATCTAGTTTAAACATATGGGCGAGCTAGTGTGTGTGTGTGTGTGTGTGTGTGTGTGTGGTACTCACAGCCGTGGTAGGACGCGGGCGAGCCCTCTGACCTCTGGCCGTACTCTTCGCTGTAGGAGGTGGAGAGGTTGGGCTGAGACGAGCCTCGGCCGAAGCCCACCTGACCGCTCCCAGTGGACACCTGGGCCATCCGCTCTTTGGTCTTCAGGGCCTGAGAGCTGGTGGGAGCGATGAATAACAGCGGCTTACGATCGGTCCTTCGGACTCGGGTTGAGATTCCCGAACTAGTTAAAAACAATGCGACGTCTTTATGCCAAAGCAGGCGCGGAACAGAGCTTTTAACGGCCTTCCCACTCTGAAACGCAGCAGCTTAATTAGAATGACACGTGCTGCCAAACAAACAATGAAGCACCCCTTGGGGCAGAATCTGGAAAACTATGCAACGCTCTGGTTTTAGTCGGAAAAAGACAAAAAAAAACAATTACTGACATGAACGCAGGAGACAAATGCGCTTTTACTTTAACTAATGAAAGACGTCAACAAGGCGCTCAAGTTTCCACTTCCTGGAGGGCGAATGCGACGGTAGATAAACACCGAGCGCAGATCCCAAGTCTTTGCGTCAAAGCGTCTCATCAGCACTAACAGACGCGCGAGTGTAACAGAGGAGGAGATGCATAACCACGACGTGACGCCCTTACCGCTCTCCTTTGAGGCGCTCGTCGTCCTTGAGGAGCACCACCAGCTGCTTGCTCTTCTCCCGCACGTTGATGCCCTGGTCTTTGCCGTCCCGGTCGATGTACTGGAAGTCCTTCAGCGTCTGGATGGCGAAGATGTTCTCCTTGCACTGCAGCGCCACGCGCTCCGAGCCCGTCTTGATCAGGTAGTCGAGCAGGGTGAGCGCCTTGTAGACGTGGCGCCAGTTCTTGCCGTGGTCGTTGAGCCGCTTCCAGATCATGCTCATGATCTCGCTGAAGGCGACCACGTTGTAGGTGAGGTCGGCGATCTCGGACATGAGCGAGGACGACGGGCCCCAGGGGTCGTTGGAGGTGGCCTCCCTGACCTTCTTCTCCGCGTCAGAGTAGTTGTTCACCATGTTCTTCATCTGCCGGCGGATGGTGGAGCTCGGCATGGTGGCGGCGGTGAGGGAGGCGGAGCTTGGACAGCGGAAAACGTTTGCGTCAGGAAGGCTGACGCACTGCGAGGCCGTAGGCGGGCGCTTGTGTCCTTCCTCCAGGCACGGGGGTGGCACGGGAGTGTGTGTGTGCGTGCGAGTGTGTGTCCGTGTGCGTTGGTTGGTTTACGAGGCTCCTCCAGGCCAGCGCAGCGTTCCCGAGTCCTCCAGAACGGCGTCCGTTGAATTCATCTCCAAACACACAGTGCTGGCTGCACGCGTGACTGCGCCATCACCTGGGACAAACAGAGAGACAACAGGTCAGCGGCAGGAAAGAGGAGGACGAAGAGGACGCCAGCTGAAGAGGAAGAGGGAAACCAGAAGCGCTTCCTCGTTGAACCACAGCTCAGCATTCGACCCAGCGATGTGAGAACTTAAGAACCAAACACATCGCTTTACCATTTCTGAAACACTTTGTAGAAAAAAAAAAAAAAGAATCTACAGGTCATATAGATGGAAGACGTACTTGGGGAAAGTCCCCGGTGCAATTGGGTTGTTGTGATCCTGATCAACAGCATTTATAGGAGCTGCTGCATCGCCTTGCTCTTTGAAACTAAAGGAAAAACTTGCCTCCTACCTCGAGCCTCCGTCTCGTCATGCAGACCGAGCGCCGGGGTTCTACTTCTCTACCTCACTTGAGTTTACAGTAACGCGACTCAGTGGCTCATTGCACGGCGGGGAGGAGGGTTGCGTTTTCTGTGTGGGCTTGAATTACAAGACAGAAAACTGTCAAAGCAAAACACGAGTAGAAACAGTCAAACTGGTCTACATTAATCCACTGGGATGCGTTGGTTTTTTCCTCTACATACTGATAAATAAACTACAACTGGCTTCAATGGGAGCTGAATCAACATGTAAAAAGAGGAGCAAAGCCTGTGTGATGAGGCGTCTTCTGTATGAAAACGGGCGTATGAGAGAGACTTATGGCGTATGAATCAATAACTATCTTCACCGACAGAGGTTATATCAAAGTGCAGTTGAAGGAGGCTTTTATCGCTGCTCTTCACCATCACGTGGGCAGATTGTTCTGGCATCCCTCACTATCAGTGAGTAAAAAAAAAAAAAAAAAAAAAAAAGCTTTTCCACCCGTTGGTGGGCAGCGCCATTTCCAGTTTGAAGATGACTACGGGAGTTTACTGATGACTCTGCCAGTGTTGAAACAAACACAAACACACACACGGTTAATAAGCAGCTCTGCGTTGACCGCGCTCCAGATGTTTGGAGGGAGAAGTCGATTCCGAGGAAAGAATACGACATCCGACCTCAGACGGATGTCGTCGGGCTGATCACCCACACAGATTACGACATTGATTTGTGCGCACACACACACACACTCTCTCTCAGCCCTGCGCTACTGCCATGCAGCCCAACGGCAGTTACACACAACAGAATCTACTGAAGACTCACTAAATAGCATCTCGTCTTCACTGTTCTGGTGGCACATAGCAGCCTGGCTCTGTTCCTCCGGGGAGACCCGGGATGACTTCTCCTATTCAGTAATCTGATCCCTGCACCAAGCCTGCACCGACATGCCCCACAACCCAATGCGCCCAGGAACAGAGGGAGAGTGTTGGAAGCCATCAGCAGTCAATGCAGCACTTTCACCGACGCGTCTGGAAGAGTTGCTCTCTGGGAGCTTCCTGCATGGCGATGCCATGGGGGGGGGGCAGCGGAGTACATGTGCAACTTGGCACATACCCTAAATGTATTTAACGCACACCAAATGTGATTCATGTGCAGCATGAATCACATCTCCCGCCCTCCCCCCCAAAGAGGTTCGCTCCTCACCCTGCAGCCACATGAATGCAGCTCGGACCTAATGACACATCTGCTGCTTTAATCACCTATTCACCAACGGCAGACCGCAGGAAGAGAGGAGAGTCTGTCTTGTCCACCGCCCCCCCCCCGACCCCCAAACACACACACGCATCCTTCCCACCCACCCCGGAACCAACACAAGACACCACCGGCCAGACTTTCCTTCAGCCCCTCTGTGCTGCGATCCGAGGCGGCACACAAGGCTTCACTAGAACTGATAAATATTCCTGTGTGCGCGCAGGCTCATTGTGCCTGAATGAAAAGGAATGAGCAGACAAAATGTAAACTAGGGTCTACTTCTCAAACTCACACACATCAAAATTATCATAATTATAATAACAACAATAATCATTTTAAAAGAATGTGGCTGATTATTGCAAAAACGCCAGTGGACAATTAAATTGATCCAGCGGAAAGTCAGAGTAAAAGAGTAATGCGTGTAATGTCAGGGCGTTGATCATCAACAGGTCAAATAGCTTGCTGAACTATAAATATTCTCCTCTGGCAGGTGAGAACAATAATCAATTTGCCGGACACTTATCAGGGCGTATCAGAGCTTTTTTTTGGATCTGTAACTTACTGATCCGGCTTGTATTGATCGCCGGTTAGAAGAAGATGCCCACTAATACATGGTCAAAACCCTGGAACCTCCCAGTGGGGGGACCAAATGACCGGCACATTAACCACAAAACAAAAAAACAAACACACACACACACACAAAGAACAAATATTCTAATCATACCAATGTGGCAAAAGCTTGACTCTTTTCAAAGGAAGAAGGGTGGGAGACGACGCAGTGGGACGCAGGGGTGTGTCGAACTCGCGAGAACACAACCAGCCAGAGCTTTTCGTGTGTGTGCCTGTGCAAGTATCTGGGTGTGTGTGAACTGTGATTAGCATTGATGCCCGCAAGGCGACACAACGAGAACAGGTCTACCTCGCCCGACACACACACACACACACACACACACACACACGGAGGAGCAAAGCTGATCTGACTGGAGTGTAGGAAGCATTGCACAAACAGGTGCCCACATGGCTGACCAAATGTGTGTGTGTGTGGGGGGGGGGGGGGGGGGGTGAAAGAGACAAGAGCATGACATCATGCTCTTGACCCCCCACGAGAAAATAAAGCAAACATGTCTTATTTAGTGCCCTGCAATGAGGGTAAAAGACAACTCCTGAATCCGCTCGTCGGTCCCGATCTTTTGTCCACAAAAGCCGAAGTCAGGGGAGGGATGACGGGGATGACGCGTGTGTCTTCCACCGTGAGTGACAGATCACCCTGACAATAGACCAAAGCCCCCCCACCCCCTCTCTATTCCTCCGTCAGCTCCTCCACCTCGCAAACAACCCCCCGGCTCTGCCCGGTGTCTTTCGGTAGAGGGTCTAAAGCCCCAGGGGGATGGGGGGTGGGGGCAGACAGCGCCTACACGGCGAACAATTCCCCTAAAATCCTGGGTTGTACAGGGACGTCAAGTTTTGCCGTGAGAAACAGTGCGATCTCATTGAGCAATCTCCACCGCACAAACATGTTACGTTGGTTTAAAAAAGGAAACAACCAAGTTGTTCCGTTAAAGGACAAAAACAAATCACGGCGTTTCATTGAATTGATGCGATTGGTAGCACATAAGCTAATGTAGCTTATGCTAACACTATAGAAGTACCGTTAAACTGACCCAAATCATATTAAAGAACTATTTTACCTCCTTGAAACAAAGACTATTTGGGTGTAGTGGCGCGGTATGCGTAACACACCGTGTTGAATGACGTTAGCCCACTTGCTACCAACGGTTACCGCTAACGTTAGCCAGTTGGGTGCAAACTTGTGGCAAGAAGTTATTCTGCTAGCCGCTAGCTAGCAGAATAAGCTAGCGGACAGCGGTAACTTGCTTACGGCGATTTTTACTTCGTTAACTCGGGCGTGCTCGTGTGCACAACAAGACTTAACGTGTGTTTCATTCCCCGTTGTGCGTCTGGATTTTTGTATTTCCGCTCGCAAATCACGGACTAAAAGTTTATTAGGGAGATCAAAAAAAAGTTGGATGGAGGCTAGCGGAGCTTGTGCTCGGATAGCCGGTGGCAGACCTCCCTCCTCTCTCGCCCCCCCCCCTTCCACGGTTCGGGAGGAAAAGTCAACTGTTGAACACCAAGCTCGCCATTCATGACGTTCACAGGTATTCACCTAAACACGCGACTGCTCCGGTCGGCCCGTGCGCGGTGTTTTTCTTTCTGTGCTAAAACTGCCAACTAGCATGCTAAAGTAAGCTAGCGACCAGCGATCCCATCAGCTAGCAGCCGAGGAGACGGGTGCTCGGTGGAGACATCGCCGGAGCAAACTGGATTACAAGACAAAACAACCGACCGTCTCCAAAGCCGAGGTTCACTCACCATTTATGTTTTGTTGACTACACCTCGGGTTCAACTCTTAATCCAGCGGGAGAGGAGGCAAACCCATAAAAGAGTTTCGTTAATTCCAAAGGAGGAAGAGGAGGAGGATGAAGGGGGGGCTCAAGAAGGAGTACTTATTTCTGGCGTTCGGGGAGCTTGTTGCTCCTCCGCCTAGCTAAGTGTGGCTAATGCTAAGCCAGGCTACGCGAATCTCCTCCTCCGGAACATGGCGGGCAGAGCTGGAGGGGAGGTGTGAGAGGCCGGGAAGGGTGTGACCCAGGCCCAATACTACACGCCTTGCTCACCCTGTCATGAATGTAAAATGACAGCGACCATCATGGCAATGAATCACGGCCCTGTCTCAAAACACGGCTCTTGTGTAATTCACTTCCTTTGTAAAGACCCTGTGTCGGCCACCGGGAAGACAATTCAAAGGTTTACCAAACAAGCGAGTACATGTCATAATATGATGATGGCAAACACAATCCTGTGTATGTATGTGTGTGTGTGTGTGTGTGTGTGTGTGTGTGTGTGTGTGTTACAGGTGTGTCAGAACACGTTTCAGGCGTTGCAGGACAGCATTCCATCACTCCTTTTCCACTGCGCCTCTTTCTTCAATTCAAGTACACAATGGGACGCCGGCCCACATGTCACATGCCTCCGACGCACACTCGTCACGGAAACAGGTCATTCCTTCAAATTGGTTGCTATGAATAGAAATAGAAAAGGGGAGAGTGTACGGTGAACTTAAAAATAGAAGTGGGGGGTTAAAACCTCACAGTCTTACAGCAACAGAAAAGACGCCAACGCCTTATCCGCAGTAGATGTGATGTCAGCAAACTTTACTCAACCTCCCGCCTGGCAGTGGCATTTTATTTAGGTATTTCTTTCCCATCTTCTTTCCCGCATCCTGTACATCTGTATACCTCACATGGAGCTGCCCTCTCTCTCTGCAGACCGCTGAGAGCACAGGAGGGGCCGGAGGAAGGCCTGTGAGAGGCCTACGAGAGAGCAAGAGACAGGAAGATGGAGCTGGACGTCGGCACCGGTTAAACACTCGGCCACGCGTTCAGGATCACATCCATCACGTGATACCTGACTATCAGGGTGTTCTGATAGTTTCCCCCTCGGGCCTCCTGAACCCGGACTCTGCTTTTCCCACTGAAGGGACGTCTCACGGTGTGCGGGGGCCACCTGCTGACCGCAACACATCCCTCCTCTGCAGCTCCAGTGTCAGCCAGTAGAGGTCAGCATTGTACTACTTACCACCAGAGGAGGCGAGAGGATCCTCGCAGCCGAACCCCTGCAGCCACCGACGTGCTTCAATATGTGATAAACGCCTTTGTTTAGTAATTCATTACAGCTGATTAGCATTAAACACTGAGGCCTATCCTGCTTTCATGTGAGTAGAATAGCGGAAGGACTGCAGAATTACAAGGTGCTGTTTTCAGTTTATAAAACCCTGCATAGTTATGTAATGAGCTCCGGCCTTTTCTTTGCAAGCTGTCGTGTCCAGGTTACTCTCCCGTGAGTTTCCCCGTTCGCCACAAAACACTAATCCCCACCAGCAGACGCAGAGGAAAGCGTCAATGAAACGCCCCGTTCATCCGACTCCGAAGGGCCTTCAAACTGAGACGGCTCTTCTTCTGCACCGCTGGAGGAACTAGAAATCCTCACAACCGGGAGGGGGGCGGGGGGCTCTCAGCGACTTCACCAACTCTTTTCATGCTGATTCACAACATGAACGGATTTCTTGCAAAAGCAGTGAGAGAAGAGCAGAGAGAGACTAGAGACAATCAGTGGACACAAGTTTTTTTTTTTTTTGCAAAGCGCGGTAAAAGAGAGGAAGCGAAGAACTAACCAATGAGAAACCGGCCCCTCAGTTGTGGTTTCAGGCGCAGTCTTCGTTGTCTTTGAAGGTAAATCGAGAGACTTTGCGCACCTACTTTTTCCGCCAGTGCCCACTTACTTCGGCTGACACACACAGACACGCACACACAGACACACTGCGGCCTCCACATCCGACAGGGTGAAATGTCCTCATCACTCATTAGTTTTACGTGAGGATTTGTGGGGTGAGACGAACCGTTCAACACATACGAGGGGCAACACGAGGTCGGTGCAACAGCAACAAAAGCCCCTTCGCTGTCGGCGTTCACACTCGCTGCTCAAAACATCCGGGCGGACACAGGAAGTAAAGCAAGAGAGGGGGGGGGGCAAAGTGAGGATTGTGCTTTTGGCCCCTTGAGCTGAGGGGCAGTTCCACTTCCTCTTCTCAAGGCTGAGTCAGCAGAGCAGGGGGGATGGAGCGGGGGTGGGTTCAGGTCACGCTTTCGAAAGCCCACTTCCTGCTGTTCTGCTTTGGTCAGGTCTCGTTTTTTTTTCATCTCGTTTTTGAGGACTCCATGTGCGTGGTTGGTGCGATATTCTGCGGTCCGACTTTACAAGCTAACATCTGTGTGCATGACCGAGACGAAAGTTTGTGCTGTTCCCACGCTGACATGTTTTAATGTGCTTTGACCATAAAAACCATTGATTTCGTCTTCTTCATAATCTGATAATCTGCATTTGACCTTTGAACCGAGGGTTCGGCCTTGCGTCGCCTCACCTCAAGAGTCGCCTCTCAACAAAAACCTCGAGCTTCATCTCTGCCCGCCGTGTGTCGGTGTGGTCGTCTACTTTCATTATTGAAATAAAAAGCTTTTATGTGAAAGGATGTGAGGGCGGACAGACCCTCCACCCTTTATTCTTTCTTCTTAAACGCGCAGAGGTTCGTCCTGCTGACAGGGAGAAACCGACCCGACAACACATTGAAACAGAAACATGTCGTCTTGTATGAACGGCGATGAATAATTCAAACGTTTTCCATTTTTGAGAAGCCTTTTATCCCCCCCCAATGTGCGAAACCAAAGTTGGTTTTCACAGCGAAAAACTACTCACAAATACGTGGAAAACACACTCAGGAACCCAAACAACCCACACCAACCGTGTGAAACAAATATACACACAGGAAGTGCCTCCCACCCCCTTCGCCCCTGCTTGCTGTCTCTCTCTCTCTCTCTCTCTCTCTCTCTCTCTGAATGTTACTCATGGTCGTGTGTCGCTGAGCAGCAGCCAGTTGTGTTTTTCCCCTCTGTGAGCTCCATCTCTCTCTCTCTCTCTCTCTCTCTCTCTCTCTCTCTCTCTCTCTCTCTCTCTCTCTCTCTCTCTCTCTCTCTCATCCTCTGCTCACACTCTCTGGTTCTCTCTCCAGCTCAGCGGACGGACGGATAAGACCTTTCGACTCTCTCTCCCTTCGTTCGGTCTGTTTTTTCATTGCCTCTTTTTTATTTCAAACATAGCCTCCCCTGTTCCTCCCTCCTTCCGTCCCAAACCCCCCCGTCCCCACTTCCCCCTGTGCCAGGGGCAGTAGTGGGGGTCTCAGATTGTGGAGCGCGTGAGTGAGAATTGGGGGGGGGGGGTATCGGCATGGAAGCAGTGGCACTGTATACGTTCCGTGCCACAGAGGGCGATGAACTCAGCTTCAACAAGGGGGACTTGCTCAAGGTAAGAGAGCTTTATTCATCTCTCCATGCACCAGCCTATCGGTCCGTCTGCCTATCTACCTGCCTATCTACCTATCTACCTGTCTATCTGCCTATCTACCCGTCTATCTGCCTATCTACCTGTCATTCCGTCTATCTACCCGTCTATCTACCTGTCATTCCGTCTATCTACCCGTCTATCTACCTATCTACCTTTCAATCTACCTCGCACACGGTCCTACTTCTCGAACAGAATGGTGGATTGGCCGATCGAGCCCCCCCCTCTCCCTTTGCCACCACTGTGATAATGACAACGATTATAAGTTTAGCGTCTGCAGCTCTCGGCTGTATCCAGGTGTTGTTGCTGCCGGCTAAAGAAGAAGCTGGAGGAGAAACCAGCCAATCGCCGTGGATGTGGGAATTACACTTGTTCTCTAGTTTGTTGCCACTATGTAAAATATGTAACTAGCTATGCTAGCAGCTATAACTAGCATTAAGAAGCAGTTAAACTGGCTAAAGCGGCTAAAACCCCCCCACCTGTCAAACCAACTGGAAAGAATGTAAACCATCATTACCGATCAACTTCAGGATTTTTTTTAACAAATCCTTTTAAACTAGTCTTTGACACAGATGCAGAAAACAAACGTTGGCTCCAACGCGGCGCCGAGACCAAGCTGCTGCACAGTTGATAAAAATCAGCGTAGTAGAAAATTGTCCCTCTGAGACGCTCGGCAGTGAAACGCAGAAATAGAGGGCGAGATCTTCTCTGGAGACGTTCGCTGCGGCTCCAGCTGTTCCACGGCCAGTGAGGGGTCAATCCCCCGGCCCTCCACACACACACACACACGCCGTCCGGCCTCAGGAGACCCGCAGAACCTCCTTTCAGGTGCACCTCTAACTTTTAAATGGCACAGAGAGACCCCCTTTGTTCTACGGTCTCATTGTTAAATCGCTCGGGCCCCGTGAACATGAATATTCAGTGTGTGAAATGTGAAATAGTGGAGCCAGGTGGAGGCAGAAGCAGCGTGCGGCGGAATAACTGGTGACATGTACTTCAGTACGTGAAACAGGACGTAATGGCTGAAGGTCATCGTGGGGCATCATGTTTATTACTCACAAACGCTAGACGACACAAAGCAAAGCCGACGCGCGATGCACCAACAATGAGCCGGCGTATGGAGATGCATTCGCAGTGTTTTAATGACAGGTGTCGGGCTCTTGTTACGCGTAAATCATGACGTGTTAGTTGTTTCCTTTGGTCAGTTGGTGGTTCGGTCTTACAGCCTCGCTGGAAACTCACGCGTCAAAGCCGCAGTGACACATTTCGCTGTGACTAAATGCGGCTCGTGTGTTTTTTTCTCTCTCTCTCTCTCTCTCCCCGCTTGGATGAAAACGCTGTTTAGACTGCGGCCAAATGGCTCGGGCTCAGACTCGGGTCAAACGGTACTTTTTAAATAATTCCTTAACATTGGTTCAATCCGGCTCGCGGCGCCAGATGGTCGGCGTGACTCACACAGCATCACGCAGTCTCTGCCCGTCGCTTGGAAGGGTTCCACGTCGAGACGGACACTTTCCCCGTGTCACCACTTACTGCCGGTTTTGTCCCCGATAATTCCACCAGGGGGAACGTCTCTAAACGGACCCGTCGGGCTTGTTGACACAATGAAATGATTAAAAATAGCTTCACGGTCAAATAAAACCCTTTGGAGTTCAAATCCTCCATCAGTGTGACTCATACCGTGGGGGAGTGAGAAAAGGGCTTCTGTTTGATCGGTTCACTTCCTGGTCTTGAGATGGTGGAGCACTAGAAATAAAAGAGATGGTGTCCATTCGGGTGTCTCCGGGTGCAAGTTGGCTTGTAGGTCTCGCCCTTCAATTGGGCTTTTATGAGAACCTGCAGGTCCATGTTTTAGAGCAAGGCGACTAGCACTCCCTCTCCTGGCCACCAGGGGCCGACTCCTCTGGTCCCATAGAAGTCCATGAGAAAATGACTCTATTCTGTCCTGATTTATTCCCTCAGTAAACATTGTACACATGAGTTTATGGTCTCTACCAATGGATTAAAGTCTTCTTCAATACAACATGATGTTCATCTAGTAAATTATGGTGTATTTAACAGACGACACAGCAGCAGGCTACTGTGGTTAACAGGTCTCTGCCCCTTTCAGAGCTGTCTTCAAACCCATATTAAGTATTTTTTTTATGTAGCATCAATCAGTTTTCAGATGGGCTTCCTCTCATCCAAATGGAACCACCGGCTGAGTGAAACGGCGATCGTTCAGTTCCGTGATTGAACAATGATTGATGCTGAGAGCAGTTAATCACTCCACGGACTGCAACACATTTCGCAACGCGTGTGATTGTGCGCAGCATTGAAGTAGGTGATGCATGAAATGAAGTTCCTTTGGGCGGATATCATACGGGACAACGTTGAACCATCGCAGACGCATTAAAAGGCCGGGAACTGTAATTCACAGATGTATGATGTAGTTTGTTTTGGGGTTGACTGATACAACACAGCTGCAATGTGATCAGAAATAACAAAGGCGCTGAAGCACAGCCCTGTAAGGGTCATAAAAGACAGGGGTTTATAAATCACTACACATGGAGAGCAAAACGGTGACAAAGAATGTAACTGTCGGATTAGAATACCGGGAAAAAAAAGAAAAGAGGGCAGAAACAAAACAGCCACCAGACAAAGAAACGTTAAACGTTAAAGCAGTCCAACTGCATCATATCTGGCGTCTCCTCCAATCAAAGGCCGCCCCGGGTGTTTCTGCGCCCGTCTCCCAACGCTCCACCCGGCGCGAGTCATTTAACCCCACCGGCCTCCGGTCCACTGAGCGGTTCAGCTCCGTCCGCCGGCTCTTCTTGCCTCGCGCCGCATTCCAGACGAGCGCGTTCCTCCGCCTCTGGGCGAGCGGACGGCCTCGCTGCGGCGGCTAACGGGTGCAGAGGGGCGGGGCCCATGCAGACGAATGATGGAGGCCATCTTTCATCCGCCCCTGTGTTTGTGTGTGTGTGTATGTGTGTGTTTGCTCATAGATCACCAACATGGAGGATGATCCCAACTGGTACACAGCTGAGCTCCACAACAGGAAAGGCTTTGTGCCAAAAAACTACATAAACCTGCGACCGCATGCGTAAGTACACACACACACACACACACACACGGACGCACACATAACTTTGTACACGTTGGAGAACTGTGTGGCGCTGCAGGCGTTTTGTGCTCTGCTTTGGACATCTGCATGGCGGCATAAGGCGCCCCCCCCCCCCCCTCCCCAAAGGGACACACTCACTGGCTGGCTTACGTAATCACACATGATACAGTGTGTGTGTGTGTGTGTTTGTGTGTGTGTGTGTGTGTGTCACACACCAGCTGGCTGTGTACCCTCAGCAGCTCGGGCTCGTTAGTGAACACCGGTGCCGGTCCGGTTGGAGCCTCTTGACCCCCTGGTGACCTTTAGCCCCCCCACACTCTGCATCCTGTCAAACTGCCTGAATAAGCAGGAATAATGAGCCAGATTCTTTTTTTTTTAATGGAAAAACGGCACGCTTCTTTACGCCCCCCAGCTGACAGCTGACGGGTTTTTGTTTTTAGCACATTTCAAAAATAACTTCACAAATGTGCTAATTTTACTCCTGCGCCTGCCTCTCGTATCGCTGTCAGCATTGATCCGTGCGATGGAGATGCGTCTTTGTCTTTTAAAGTGTCATCGTTTGCACTGGAAATAGAAACCTCAAAAACCATTAGACACCCAGATGAATAATTCAAAGTGTGCCAAATTGTGCTGCAGACCCGGTTTGCGTGCATACGAGCCCCAGTGAGTGACTGGCTCCCCGCGTGCTTCTCTTCTCTCCGCCTGCAGCTGGTTCGCCGGGCGGATATCGCGCGGCGTGGCAGAGAGCCGGCTGCGACAGCGGGAGTGCGGGGCCTTCCTGGTCCGAGAGAGCGAGAGCGCCCCCGGAGAGTTCTCCATGTCCGTCAGGTACGACTGACCCGCACACGCACGCACACACACACGCACACGCACACACGCACACGCACACGCACACGCACACGCACACGCACGCACACGCACACGCTGCTTTGGTCCAATAGGTGGATTTGCGGCCTCGTGCGTCCTGTCAGGACTCACTCTCCTCTAATGCGATCTCATTCAATTAGCAGATCAATGCAAACATGGAGTGTGTGATTAAATGCTGAGTGGAGGCTTTGCGGGGCCTGAGGTGTGGGGGGGCGGCGGGGGCACGGAGGGGGGGGCATGGAGCGGGAGGACCTCTTGCAGAAGGATGAGGATGCTGAGAGGATCCAATGTGAGCTAATCCTCTCTGGCACACGCAGCACCTCTGGAGCCGCTGAGCGGTCGGGGGGGGGGCAGCTGAGGCTCTTTGTTGTGCACCTGGGGGGGTGGGGGGGGGGTCTGGCATGTGACTCTGGAAGGGTGTTTTTCTCTCGCGGAGGATTTACGACTTACGCCTTTGGAAGCATTGAGGGAGTCGAAAGGGGGGAAAGGAGGAAGCAGGGAGGTGAATGTTGACTCCTCTGGCTGTTGCTGTTGTTGGACGGTGTGTGTGTGTGTGTGTGTGTGTGTGTGTGAGAGTGTGTGTGTGTGTGTGTGTGTGTGTGTTTCTGGTCTTTGTGTGTGCTTTGATGTCAGGCCGTGTAAATAGGATCCACTTTCACATCCTCCAACGCAGCCAAAAAGGTTCTTGGTTTTCTTTTTCCAGAGGAAAATCTCAGCTCACTTGGCTTTAAGGTCACAAGGAGTCGGCGTTGTTCACAGAATGCACCTTTAACACACAGGTACTTCATGGTGTGGAACGTTGGATCGGGTGGCACCTTTGTACTAATTATATTAGTACAAAATTATTTTATAATCCTTATAATCTTTTTAATCTTTATTAATCCCTGATTTATCCACCAAATGAAGATGCACGGTTTGCTCTGCACAGCTGTATCACTAAATCAGTCTTTTAGGCCTTAACGGCAGAATACAGCCAATATTCAACGTAAGAACACACTGGAACTCCGCGGTGATGCGTCTCCATGGAGGATAAAAGCTTTCTGAGGCCTTAAGTGCCGTCCGGACGACTCGATCAAAGGCGGTTCTGAAGGAACTTGTCGCCGGCGACCAGTGGAACTGCCCCCGCGGGTTATTTAGTGGCTTATTTTTGGAAAGTGGGGCGGAGTGATGCCAACTTGGACGTCATTCTGAAGAGATGGGGAATCCATCTTGCTCAGCGGTGCTTTTACCGGCTCGGCAGCGGATTCCACCAGGCCGTGTTTTCTGCTGCGACCCAGAATAAACCCCAGATTAAAGAGGCAGCACGCTGTTTTCTTTCTCTTTTGGGGTTTGTTTTCTGTTGGTGTGGTATTTCATCACTTTTCTGACGAGAGACATAACTTTCACTTTCCCTCAAACAGAAATAAATCTCACCTCCTTTGGCCGCAGTCCTCGATATCCGTCCTCCCGCCCACGCGGAAAAAACTCAACGTCCTAAAAAGACCTGAAGCGGCAGCTTCACAGCGGCTCCGTGGCCACGTTGCTTCTCAAAAGCGCCGTCGAGATGCTTTTTCTTCACTTGTATTTTCGAGCCGTGAGGGAGCGGAGCTTCGTCCTGGTTTCACTACAGAAGCTTCCACGTCTCTCAACAGCTTTGTGTCTATAAAGTCCTCATCAGTCTGTTATCAGGAACCAATAAGGGGAGCCGGCTGCCTCTGAGCTCTGAATAACACACTTTACTTTTCTCCATTCGACACACAGTTGTTTTTAAGTAGAAGAAATAGTGGACTTTTTTTTTTAAATAATCGATTTTTTTTGGTTGAGGTGCTGCTAAGCTAAGCTAACCAGCTCCATATTCCCTGCACGCCAACGATAAATAAGTGCTATCGATCTTCTCATCTCTCACTAAAGATCCGGCAGGGTTTGGAATCTTTTTTTTGTTTTATTTCCATCATTGCTTCAATTTTAGAACCAACGGTCTCGTTTTTAATTTTTTCTTTTTCTATCAGCCGTCCAGTTGGGCTTTTGCGTCTTACACCTCAGCTCAGTGGCCTCGAGTGCAAAATCACCGAATCACAGTGGAGACTTAAGTACAGAGAAGAGAAGGAGGAGATGGAGAGAGAGACGCGGCAGCAGGCAGATCAAGGAGGAGCTTATGGAGGGTGGAGGAGGTGGAGCAGCTGGAGGATTTCACTTTTTTATTCCCCTAAATACGGTTGCTGATGTTCAGCCGGTGGTCGTGTTCTTTACGACGCTGACTGACCGAGTACGAAAGGCTCCTCGCTCAACCGTCTGTGGGCCAACAGACATCTTTCATCACCCTTCGCCTCATTCGCTCCGTCACAGCACAGACACACACACACACACACACACACACACACACACACACACACACACACACACACACACACACACATCCATCCCACAGATGATGGAGAGTATTTACTGAACCTCTCACTCGATCCCTCACGAGCACAACACTTCACGCCCGGCTTGTGAATCGCTGGAGAGACACACACGGGCGCTGATAACGCGACAACACGCGCACACACACACACACACACGGTCATGTAGTTAAATTGGCAGCGGGGGGTGTCGGGGTAGCCGTGTGAAGTATTACAGACATCAGCAGCGGTTTAGGAACCGAACAGCAGATTGGAAGGGGGGAGGAGGAGGAAGAGGGGCAGGAGGGGGAGGAGGAGGTGTGGGGGGCAGGCGGTGGAGGAGAGGGGGGGGGGGCAGGATGAGAGACGGAGAAATCAGGGAAGCGAGACCCGATTGATGGAGAGAAAGTCGAGAGAAAGATGGACGGATGACCTTCGTGCGTCTTAAAATGTGCTGCGCAGAGCAAAAGTTTTATAAATAACTTGTGTCCTCATCTGGTCCATCTCTCTGTGTGTCTCTGTCTATCTCTCTCTCACTGTGTGTGTGTGTGTGTGCGCTCTGTCTATTTCATTTTCTCTTTCAATCTTTGTCATTCTCTGTTAATCTCTCTCTCGCCCATTTCCTCTCCGTTGGAAAAAGAAAATAATCTCTCCATCGCTGTGGGCCTTAATTACATTGGATCAGGCAGATGAGAGGAGTGTGTGTGTGTGTGTGTGTGTGTGTGCGCGTGCGCGTGACCGAGTTGAGACAGATGCTGTCGGTGTTATGCACTCTGCTTCTCCGATGTCTCTGGGTAATAATTAAAGAGTAACTGCCCTCTATCTAATCTATAAAACAAGTGATGAAACAGCACGGCTCATTTTCATATTGACATTTTGACCGAGTTCTGCAAAGGCCGACCAGCGTGTGTGTGTGTGTGTGTGTGTGTGTTTGAATAATCAGACAGGAAGGTCTGAGTACGGGAGAGCGTTTGCACACACACACATGATCACGTGCGCGATGCACAACAGAAGGGTGGGGTGTTGATGAGCTACAGCCGCTCGGTCGTTTGTGTTCTTTCTGCTCTTTACTTCGGGGCTTTGCTTCGGCAAACTGAGCGCGAAGCTGTTGCAGTTTGAGTGTCGCTGGATGAATGTTCCGTGCGGAGACACTACGGGACACGTTGGTTAAGTTTATTTCACTGTTGCACAGCGGATCTGCAGGATTTAGGACGACACGTCTGGGATTGTCGGGCCCTCGTCGTCCATCTGTCTGACTTTCTCCGTCGTCTTTATTGCATCCGGTGAAATTGTGGCAGCATGTTTTATTATCTCATCCTCTTCTCTGTCAACAGACAACAGATAAATTCAAGCTTATTTTAAACTTTTTTCCCCATCAAACAAAAACTACATATTTCAGGCCAAATATTGGTTCAAGCTGCGAGTTCTCCTGCTTTCTAAGGGTCTTATTTGTGGATCCAGAGGGGGGGAGCGGGGGGGGGGGGCACTCTTTAACCCCCTCCCCTGGTCAATTTAGCTTCATCTTTGTCACCGGTAGCACCTCTGGGTGTCACAGCTGGTGGCAGTAACAAAGCCCGGCCAGCAAGGGGCAGCAGATGGCATCAGTGAGAGGGGAAGGAGGGGGTGTCGGGGGGGGGGGGGGGGGGGGGGGGGGATGAGAGGGTGAGGGAGGGAGGGAAAAGTTGGATAGAAGTGAGATAACAGGGAGGGAACACAGACCCAGAGGCAGGCTCCATTCTGACACCGACGGGCTGGTGAAGTTTCTACACACACACACACACACACACACACACGCACACACACACACCTTCGTTGGTGATGAGTAAAGAGTTCCGGGGGCGTTGGGTTGACTTCTGCCCCCCCCCCCCTCACAGCCCCCCGCGGCTGCAGTTATCTAACCGCGTGGTGGCGGCGAGGTGTCCACATTTGTAAAGCTGAGCTGGCAGGTTACTTAGCAACCAGCGCGGAGCCGGAGAGCGGAGCAGGTACCGCTGCCAACGGGTAGCGGCCGAGCGCCTTGAATCGTGAGCACGAGGCGTGCGCGGCGGCTGCGTGCGCGTAGCTAAACTCGAGCTTGTGCATCACAATGGAGAAATGTTCCTCCATCGATGAGTCACTGCTAAACGGGCCAATTTGTTGGATCCGGTGTCCCTCCGGCTGGCAGGTCAAAGGTCATCAGTGAATCAGTGAAGTAAAGGAGAGCAGGTGGAAATCAGGAGGAATCTAAATCTCTAAACTTTAAACCCGCTTGTTGCTTCTCTGCAGTTACGGGGACCACGTCCAGCACTTCAAGGTGCTGCAGGACCGCTGCTACCAGTACTACGTGTGGGAGGAGGTCTTCTCCTCCCTCAACGAGCTGGTGGAGTTCTACCATAGCAACAGCATCGCCAAGGAGAGGACCGTCTTCCTGAGGGACCCCGAGCACTTCGCCCGGGTGAGTCTCAGAGCGCACACGTGTTGTTGATCAGTACGGTAACCCAAGTTCATACGGGTCCACAAAGACACTACACCCCCCCCCCTAAATCCTCCTAAATCCACAGCGTTTCTGTCCACTCCGTCTCCTCGCGTTGGATGAGCATCAGGTGTCTCTTCTCTCCCTGTTCTGGCAGTTTTAACTCGCACAACAAGCTCTTCCTGTTTCACGTCGCCGTGACGTTGAGGTTCTGCCGGTTTTCTCTTCTTTGTAAACGGAGTTGGAACACGTAATATGTTGAAGCGGTGGGGCGGTGACCGTGCGCCCCCCCCCCCCCCCCCCTCTCCAAAGCTTTGACATAAAGGTGCAGCTTGTACGGCCGCATGGAGCAGGACAAAGCCGGCTGCTTTACATTCCCGTCGGCCGCCATTAGGTTTGTGTCTCAGGGGCCTTTACATTGTGTTCAACACCTTCTATCTGCCATCGATGCGTCTTTTCACCCAAAGGATAAACATCTAAGGGCCGGCCGGTTCCCACGGTGTTAGGGGGGAGGGGCTGTTGTGTAGATCGGAGTCGCGTTGCATGTTTGCGCTCCTCGGGGGGGGGGCGGGGTGAAACGCGGCGTAAGCGTGATCAGGGTTGCTGCATCGCTGCTATTTGTCACCCTTGGAGTAGGGTTTGATGCCTCAAGGTTCTCATTTGAGAACAGCTGCATGCACGCTCTAAATCGCAGTGGCACGTGGCTGCGGGGGGGCAGGTGCGATGCAGCTGCTTGGCTTCGGGCGCTGTGACGGGAGACAGCGAGACGGCGTCCCGGAGGGACGAGGACAATCTGTCCAAATACCTAAACACTGTCGCGGCCCGGATCTCTCTCTGCGCTCTTCCTCCTGACGTCGTGCCGACTCTCCCCGCGGCCCTGCGGCCCTCCGGCTGAGGTGCGCCTGCGTCACACGGCGCCCCCCCCGCCCCCCCGCTCAGGGCGGCGTGTCCTTAAAAACCCCCGTCATTCCTCATCATGTCACTCACCGCAGTCACACCTTTGTGTCTGTAGCCGTGTTTGCTCTGCAACCGTCTCAATACCAGTTACATGGTTATGTATAGACGACGCTCTATAATATGAACAGTAAACCCTCATCTTCAAATACCAGGACGACATTTCATCTGCGCTTCCCACGAGTCTCACCGGCGGCGACACGAAGAGCAGAGAAACAAGTTCTTCCGTCGCCGTCAGACCTTCAGATCATTAAATGAAATGAAACAAAACAAAGTTCCTGTTCAAAGATACATTACAGAGCCAGTGCTTCTTCCCCCGTGTCGACGCACAGACACACAGGAGCAAACAGAGGCCTGCACACACACATTTCCTGCACCCACACACACACACACACACACACACACACACACTAATAAAAAGTCTAGACCAGATCAGCAGAACAATAGAGAATCACTTTAAATAGATTTAATAGATTTGTAAGGTTTATTAACTGTGTCTGTATCTCAGGATCCTAATCCAACTGTCTGCTCATTGCACATTGTGTGCGTGCGTGTGTGTCTGTGTGCGTGTGTGTACTATGTTGCAATTCTTGCTGCTGTTGACTGCGTTGTGTCACACTGAGGCGGATATAATGGTTTACAGTATAAGACGAGGCAGTTGACAGCAATAAAGCCCAGAATTCCATAGATACCGATTCCCTGCCCCCTCCTCCAACACACACACACACACACCCACACACACACACACACACACACACACACACACACCCACACACACACACACACACACACACACACAGTTGGGTTGAAGACGCTCTCCTTAAAATAGCCTCTTTTGTTCCGCCACCCTTTAAACTGATTTTGCTTCACGAGTCGACGGCGGTCAGAGGAGGCCGACCGTCGGGGGAGATATTAACTCTCTCTCTCTCCCCCCCCTCCCTCCACAGCGTCCCCATCATGCCCACGCTCTCTTCGACTTCGCCCCCCACCATCCATCCCAGCTGCGCTTCCTGCGCGGTGATGTCATCGAACTCATGGACTGCTCCGATTCGCTGCGCTGGAGGGGCCGTTGCCACGGACACGTGGGCTACTTCCCCCCCGAGTACGTCCAGCCCATCCACCACTGCCAGTGACCTGCGGCCCCACTCAGACCAGCGGCCCCCAACCCACCCCCACCCCCCTCCCAGAGACTGAGCTGCTTGTTGCGTAACTGACTCCTCCCACCTGTCAATCACAAGCTCGTGTCCAATCCGCTGCTCCCACAGATCCACCCTCTATTTAACCATGTAAAAAAACTAAAAGAAGACGGACCTGCACACTGTGGAGAACTCAGACCTGCTCATGTGCTCAGAGCTTCAAATAACAGCTACACGCACACACACACACACACACACACACACAGACACACACACACACACACACACAGGAGCGTGGTGGAGGAGACCCGGTGACACGGAGCGCCGTCGGGATGTAAATATTGAGGATCCCACCGAGGACGCTGACACAGCAGATTCCTCGCTCCATGGACGCGTGTGTGTGTGTGTGTGTGTGTGTGTGTGTGTGTGTGTGTGTGTGTGTGTGTGTGTGTGTGTGTGTGTGTCTGTGTGCGTGTGTGTGCAGCCTCGGGCGGTTGGGACCAGTAGATCTCTGTGTTAAAGTGACCAGTGAGATGAACTTTGTTTTAAAATACACAGCTGAAGATGTAATATCCTCCACTAAGCTCTTTGTTTGTGTGTATTTATTCTTGTTGCCGTGCAGAATATACTGTATTTATACTGCATATATCACAACTAACAGGAGGTTCTGTTCCCGTCGCAACAAATCGTCTAAAAAATCCGATGTGATTTATGAGCTCGGACCAGTCTTCCTGAACATGTAACCACGAATCATTCAAATAAAGTCAGACGTTTACCTCTTTGACAGAATGACGTCGTAGTGCGAGTCTACATGTGAAACAAAGGGGGCTTTGTGTTTGTGTGTCTGACTGATATACAGACAAACATGATGTCGTATTCCTCCTTTTCAAATAGTCACTGTTCCTCTTTGTGACACGTTGTGCGTTGAAGTCCATTTCATTGTTGTGTTGCTTTGCGATGTCATTCGCCTTCATCTCTCACACGTCGGGCAACAACAGGCGGGTCGATCACACGGAATGAACTCAATTTGTTTCTCTTGTGAACGAGTTAACGGAAGTTACTGAACCCGGAATGAGGAGGAACGACACATACATACGGCTCTGGTAGCGTCAGCAACCTGTCAATCACCGTAAGCCCCGCCCTCATTCGTCAAGAGAAAGTGTCTCTGTCTTTATGTCGGGTGTGTTCAGTTCGGCCTCCAGGAAGTTGACCTGGGAATATTCTTCTATTTCCTTAAATAATATAAGTAACAATAAAACATAAATAACTGTACATTAATAGACTGTCACTGAGGTCATTTTAATTTAATTTAAATATGTCATTAAAGGGAGAGAGCTCAGTGGCATGGCATTGCTGCCATAAGCTGTGTGTGTGTGTGCCTGTGTGTGAGTGCCTGTGTGTGTGCCTGTGTGTGAGTGCCTGTGTGTGTGCCTGTGTGCGTGTGTGCCTGTGTGTGCCTGTGTGTGCCTGTGTGTGCGTGTGTGTGTGTGTGTGTACGTGCGTGTGTGTGTGTGTGTGTACGTGCGTGTGCGTGTGTGTGTGTGTGTGTACCTGTGTATCTGCGTGTGTGCCTGTGTGTGTGTGTGTGTGCCTGTGTGTGTGTGTGTGTGTACGTGCGTGTGCGTGTGTGTGTGTGTGTGTGCCTGTGTATCTGCGTGTGTGCCTGTGTGTGTGTGTGTGTGTACGTGCGTGTGCGTGTGTGTGTGTGTGTGTGTGTGCCTGTGTATCTGCGTGTGTGCCTGTGTGTATGTGTGTGTGCCTGTGTGTGTGTGTGTGTGTGTGTGCGTGTGCGTGCATGTGCGTGTGTGCGTGTGTGTGTGTGCGTGTGTGTGCGTTGCCTAAAGACGAAGGCCGCTGTGCTCTGTGAGGAATGCCTCTCTCCCTCGAGGTCTTTTCATCCTGTAAATCCCCCCCAGATCTGAATCACCTCGCTCCGCTTCCGCCCCTTTGTGTTTTTATTTCCTTATTGTTTTCCTGTCACAAAGCGCTTCTTTTGTGCGCGCTGGCGGCCTCTCCTCGGCCTGCTCGGGCTGCTCGCCGGCGGTAAGTCGGTAAACCAGCAGAGAGGAGGAAAAAAGGCCTTAAAGGAACCACAAAGAGGAGCCAACCACCGCTGTGTTCTTTGCTCTGAAAGCGGCCGGGTCGCCGCGACGCGTTGACATGCGTGTGACGCCTTGACATGCGTGTGACGCCTTGACATGTGTGTGACGCGTTGACATGCGTGTGACGTGTTGAAACACGTTCGATGCGTTGACACAAGTGTGATGCGACACATGTTGACATACATGTGTCACGGTGGTGTGCGTGTGACTGGCTGACTGGCTGACGGACCGGTTGACTGGTTCACACTTCGCCGTCTGACTGAGACGTAGAAAACAATCGTCCTGTGAACCAGTCGATCGGCGACGCCATAAATGAGCGGCTTTAGCAGCGAGCGCCGTCGATGAGTCATCGAGTGAGTCACTGAGTGATTCACCCGCCGCTCCATCTTAATCATTAAATCACAGAGAGAAAGTTAAAAATAACGTAAGGGGGTGAATCAACTAATGACGTCCGTGTCAATGGCGACTTAATCCGCAGGAAGCAACAACAACACCCGAAAGCCTCGATAGCAACATTTAAGCACCCTCCTCTGCCCCCAGGACTCTTTCCACCCTCACTTTCTCCTGGTAATAATGATGTACGATCACGTCTGGCGTACCTGCAGGGGTCCGTGCAGGCTGGGTCATGTGACGGAGCAATCAACCACAAATCAACATGAGATGATTTGAAGTTCAAATTCAAAAATATGTCTTGTGACCTCGAGGCTACGTCTTTGATTTATTTGTTTCTTGAGAAGACACGTCTTCTATTGTGAGGGGTGCTGTTCCTGTGAAAGTTGAGGCTTCAATGATCCTCGGTTCCAACCACAAACTGAAGCCCTAAACACATTTTCTTTTATTAAATACTTTTCATTTAAAATTTAATTGTAAGATGTTTTGTCATTTTTTAAACACAACAATTATAGTAGCAGTTTAAATCGTTTGTAATTTATTAAATGAACACCGTGCTGTATTAAAGAAGACTTGTGACCATGGATTGAATGTATATAAGCAGAGTTCTTCTCCCATGGACGTCTATGGGGCCCGAGGAGTCGCCCCCTGTAGGACAAGTGGTGTTTTGTAGAAATGTCCTAATTGGCTCCTGGTTGCTACAGAACTTCAGACTAACACTCAAGAGGTCAAAGGTCAGCCACCATTCCCATGGCCATGTGAAGGTGTGGAACATGTGGATAAAACATAGACGCTCTGTCAACTCAGGTAAGTGATTTAGAATCACAATCCAACCCTCTTCATCTTGTTTCTTTCCTGTTGTGGGTGTGAGGAAACTGGCGCTTTGATGATTTAATGGGGAGCCTGAAAAGAGGGCGGCACGGCCTCATTAATCAATCTCAGGTGTCACAGTCGCGCCTGGCTGAAAGCCACGTGACAAACCGTGCGCATGTTTCTGCGTGTGGGTGGGGCGGTGCCACACCTGTCGGGCGGCGCCTCCAGCGGGTGTCACTCATTCCCTCTCTCTCTCTCTCTCTCTCTGTCTCTCTGTGTGCGCCGGTGCTGAGCCTGCGGACGCAGAATGGCGCAGTGTTGATGACACATGGCCGGTCCACGGACCTTCACGCAGACCGGAGGAGGGAAACCACGTGACGCCGATGAGACGCGAGCCCGCAGCTTGAACCGAGCAGCTGTTTGAGGCGCAGAGCAGCGAACTTCTTGGAAAAGTTTAAGGTGTTGGTTCTTCACCCCCCGTTGGGGAGCGCGAGGCCATGGCTCTGTCCCAGGTCCAGTGCCTGGACGACAACCACGTGAACGTGCGCACGCACGAGTCCAAAGCGGAGTTCCTGTACTGCGAGGACCAGCGGCTCGCCCTGGAGGCTTTCCTGCGGGACGGCCGCGACGCGCTGGCGGAGTTCCTGTGCGCGCAGGGCCTGCGCGGCTTCCTCTCGGACCCGGAGCTGGAGAGCCTCGCCGAGGCGGCGGAGCCCTACGACCCGGGCTCCGAGCTCTTTTCCCCGCAGGACGCCGGGGAGGGCGGGCGGCCGCTGTCCCTGCAGTACTGGCCCGAGCTGTCGGACACGTCCATCCCGCAGATGGACCTGAGCTGGCCGGACAACGTCTCCTACCGCGGGGTGACGCGCACCACCGTGTACGCGCAGCCGCCGCTGGAGGGGCAGGTGCACATCAAAGAGGTGGTCAGGAAAATGATTGCGCAGGCGCAAAAGGTAAGCAGAAGGGTATCTTCATAATGCACAGTAAGGTATTATTTTAAAGCCATCAAAGAGAGTCTCATGAAACTTAAATTACAATAATTGGAGGGATTTCTGGTTAATTTCAAACACTTAATTAATAATAATAATAATGTAATAATAAGTAATTACATTACATGTCATTTAGCTGACGCTTCTATCCAAAACATTTCAGCCATAAGGATACAAACTCGAACAACAAACACCAAAGTGCAATTTCATCAAATAAGCTGATTTACAACTTGGTGTAGATAAGGGCCATTTTAAGTTACAAATGAAGTGCTGTTATTTGTATCAGTTGTTTTCAGTCAAGATAAGAATGCTGGATGATACAAATTCTCACCACATATTGCAATATTTTTGCAATAGTTTTGATGAATATTTATCTTATTGTGGATATAATGACTAACTGTCAGTGGGCACGAGGTCAGAGTACGGACGGAGGACCCAGTGAGACAATCGGGAGTAAAGTGCAGCTCGATTAAGCTGCTTTATCAGCGGCCGAGGGTCGCGTGGGACGTTTGGACGGTTGCATGCGCGTGTGAGTGAGGCCGTCTGTCCGCTCACGAGCTGACTCATGTGAAGTGTAAGTGAGGCGTGATATTTCTCAGTGGCGTGTGTTACATGACGGGTCCCGTGGGCTTTTCCACTGAAGGATAAGTAGGTCATGTGCATACATCTCCTTCATTGATGCCTTCAGAACTTTTCCTGTTAAAGTCATCGCATCTTACCAAACCTGTGGAGCAGCTTCCCGCAGAAAAGCGCTAACAGTGTCCCGCCCCCACGGCGTTGTAACGGAGAGCCTGTGTTTGCCGACATGCGTGTGCCCAGATGATCGCCGTGGTGATGGATGTGTTCACCGACGTCGACATCTTCAGAGATCTGCTGGATGCCGGTTTCAGGAGGAGGGTTTCCGTCTACATCCTGTTGGAGCGCAAGACTCTACCTCACTTCCAGTCCATGTGCCAGAGGGCCAACATGCACGCCGGGCACCTCAAGGTGAGCGCCGCCCGTCGGCATCGGCGAGACTCCACCGTCGCTTCTCATTGGATACTCGTTTATATGTTGATGAAAATGTTAAAAGTTCATATTTATTTTTGAAAGAGTGGCATCTTCCAGATGTTCGTGAATCTCCCTTTTTTTGCAGCTGAAATTCCATCTGTCAGGCACACAACCAGAACAAGTTGTGTTTTGACAGACAAGCGATGGAAGTCAGCAGGTTTTCGTTGTGCATTGATGAGTAACGGCACAGGACGTCTCTCTATCTCATCGGATCTTAAATAACAACCAGCTGACGACAGGTTAATCTCCCATGAAGGACACGATGCAGAACCACATGATTTGGTCACGTAGCAGTTCATCGCTGCGTATCAGCGTATCTCTTTAATGGTGGTTAGAAGTCAGACTTTTCCTCATCATTTGTTTACTCCGACACGCAGTAGAAGCGGTGCTGGATGCATCCACACAAAGGCTCCCAATGTGCTGAGCTAAATATGTACCGGTGCTCCGGATCAGTGTTTGGCAGGTGGAAGAGAGACATCCAAGGGGCTGAAATCCGTGCTCAGGAGACCTTTGCGTGTGCAAAGACTCATGAACTGCACATATCCTGCAGATCTATTTTCATCCGGGACGACGGTGACATGAATCGTTCACGTCGTCTCATCTGTACCACAATGAACAGCTTCACTGTGCCGTGTGGCCGGTTGCATTTAATAAACAAAACGGGCCTGGTACACCTGGGAAATGTTCCAGGACTACATGCAAATCCGTCGTTACTTTAACCCGAACCGACTGTGCCGGCGGCACAAGTCAGCGCTTGTTGTCAGAGCAAATATCATTAAAGGAGACGGGCGGCTGACACTTCGTTTCTTATTTGGTGAGCTGCCGAGGCGGTTTGCTCGAGTTTTAACAAGCCGCCGCAGCGACTCTGAGGGAAGTGAGGCGCGTTTGACAGACGGCACAACAACTTCTCCTCTGAACGCGCACTGGCTCTGACTGAATCCCAGCGCCTCAGTTACTCTGTGTCACCACTCGCTGTTAGACAGCGGTGAGCGGCTATCGCACAGAAATGGATATCTTCCCAGTGGGAAGAAGATGCCACTTGGCAGGAATTTCTCCGTACGTGTTTTCAATAACGCTCATTCATCCTGATTTACGTGTCTCGTGTCCTCTGCGGATCGTACCGGAATGTCCCGAGGATAAGCAGCGTTCTGGGAGGGACTGAGACCAGTATTTCTAGTGCTGCGCCCGAGCAGAGCTAGGAATGCAACAAGACAACTGGTTCTGGAGCCTTTCGTTTTTTTTTTGGGGCTTCGTGCCAGTTTAGGAGCTGGTCCCTCAGACCGACTCGACGTCTCTCAGAGGACGTAAATCCCAAATCTGAACGGATGGCAGCCAAAGTGCTGATATGTTCAAGTGCAAGTCAATGGGAAAAGTCTTTAATGGCTAATGCACCTTAAACTGTACCGTGTGTGTGTGTGTGTGTGTGTGTGTGTGTGTGTGTTACAGAATCTTCGTGTACGCTGCACAGACGGCGCAGAGTTCCACTCTCGATCCTGCATAAAGGTCAGAGGGCGAATGGGACACAGATTCATGTTTATCGATGGAGACAAAGCCGTGTCAGGTTCATACAGGTCAGTGTACTTTCATCTTTCTGTGTGTGTGTGTGTGTGTGTGTGTGTGTGTGAGTAACCAGAAAAAGGGACGGTGAAAGAAACCGTTTATCTCTGTGCTCCACCTTTCTTTGTTGTCGTGAGATTTTCACGGATCAAATTATTTAATGAATAATAACTGTAGATGGTATAAGAACTATGATGACTAAGTCTAACTTTTTGCTGTGTTTCTTGTAGCTTCACCTGGATGTCGTCGCGGCTGGACAAAAACCTCATCACCGTGGTTACGGGACAGGCAGTGGAGGCCTTCGACAAGCTGTTCCGCGTCCTCTACGCGACCTCCACCTCGGTTGACCTTCGGCAGGTCGCCACGGGGCCCCAGCCCGAACCGGAGCCCCTCCCACAGCCGGTGGCGCCGGCCACTACTTCGGCTGCTATGGCCAAGAAACTGTACAGTCCCAAATATGCTGCCTTAGGTAACCCCGCCCCCACGCCTGCCCCCAAAGAGACCGATAACCAAGAAACCAAGATGGGGGGGCGGAAGAGGGCGAGTAAAGAAGCCATCGAACCTCCCATCCACCCCGGACTCACCAACTTGGAAAAAGCGTGCATGATGTCATACCTGCCCACCTGGCCAGAGCCGGACCCCCCGAGTGACGTGATCGGGTTCATCAACATTCGTGATCCCAGTAAACCGAATCAAGGCCATCTGCAGAGGTCCGAGATGTCTGGAACCAAAGCGATCCGGTTCAGCAGTCCGTTCAGCATGCCAGAGGAAACACTGCCGCAGGTCGCCACGCCCAGACCGGCCGCGGTCCGGCACCAGCAGTCTGGCGAACGAGAGGAGGCCAATGCCAGAGAGTTGGGGGCGGGCGCAGCGCCGCCTACACCGCCCAAAAAGGTGCCTGAGGCAGTCGGACCAAAGAGTGAATCTGACACTGCTGAGGCCCTCCGCCCAGAGAACAAACGCCGTTCAAACACACTCGACGACGGAGACACACCCATAGCACCGCTTCCCAGCACCGGGGGCCCTCAGAGCGGCCCACAACTCCTTGCAGGGTCCCGGTCCATCGCAAAGGCAGGAAGCAATGCAAACGGGCAGCGTGACGTCTCGCAGGAGGCGCACACACGGCCTCCCGGCGACTCCGACGGGCAAACAGAGACGACGACAAGTGACGAGCAGCCACTGGTTTCCTGTGAACCGACTCCTAACGTCCACACGACCCCCCCTTCTACTTCTGTCAGCGCCGCCTCGCTTTCACAGAACAGTCAAGCCTCAGGAGAGACTGTTGCTTCCTCTTCCTCCATTCCTGCTCGCCTCCCCACCCCGTCCTCGCCGTCGTTGGCCTCAACGCCTCCCGTCCCCAAACCTCGTACCGTCAAGCTGGTCTTCGAGGGCCGCAAGCTGCCGGAGCTCAGAAGCGCGGAGCTTCACTCGGTGCGGCCTTCCCCAGAAGAGCTGCGGGGCGACCGCGGGGATGAGGGGCCGGCGGCGGCGGCAGCAGAAGAAGAAGCGGATGCTGCGCCGAATGTCGGAGAAGCTCCTCGGCCAGCGCAGTGCGCGACCTCGCGAGGGACGGAGGGCGAGGGACGACGCAAGAAAGCGGCGGAGCGTCCAGCCGCTGGAAACGAAGCAGAGCCGTGTGTTGTGGTAACTGAGGCGCAGAGCGTGAATAATAACGGGAGTATTACAACGGCGGTTGTGCCCAGGACCGTAGCGGACAGCCAATTCACCCCACAGATGGAGTGCGTGGCCCCGGTAAGGACGGACACGAAGGCCCGGCAAAGCTCAGAAGTGCGCAAAATGTACTTGGCGAGATCTCAGGCACCACAGAGGATATCGTACAGCGATTTGACCCCGATGGATGTTGACGTGTTGCGGATTGTAGAGGAGCAGGACCTCAAAGCAAAGGCGAGCACGCACCCGCCCGAAAGACCCCGGCTCTTACGCCTCTCCGGGCCGGGCCTGGACGGCGAGACACGCCCCCCCTCGACTCGCCATCGCGCGACGACCCCTGACAGATTTTCGCCGCGCACGGCCAATGCCGACTCGCCGGATTTCCAGACGCCGACGTCCGAAGGGTACACGTCTGAGGAGTATTACGAGTGTGATGCCTCTATCAGCGACTCGGAAGGTTCGTCCGGCCCCGACAGTGTCTCATCCCTGTCTTCTTTGAAAGACAAAATGTGGGCGGAAAAGGTTACAAATGGGAGAGGAGAGGATGAAAGTGATGAGAGGACAAGGGAAGGTTACCAGGGTCCTGAGAGGAGAGGCAACGACGACCCAAAAATAACATTGGACCATATTAAACAAGACAAAAATCCAACGAGGGCAGAAGAAGAAAACCAAGAGGCTCGAGCCATGAAGACAAAGAGGGGTCTGAACCAATCAGCAGTGGAGAATCTGGTCGTTGGGCGAGGGACTTGGGGAGAAATAACCAATGAGAGACGGTCCATTGGTGACCTTCATCAAGAGAAGCCTTCCGAGAGAAAGAGAACAGACTGGGAGGTTTTAGGACCCAGCGGTGCGGAGAGGAGAGACAGACCCCCTGATGTTCAGAAGGTATGAACAGTAAGCAGATGTTTTATCTGCCGGATGGAAGCTCAATAAAGACGTTTTACAAAGTAAACACTTGCAGAATGAAAAGTCAGAAGGAAACAGGTAGCAGGGAGGTAATGAGCAGGTAGTAGATGGGGATTAAGCAGTTAGCAGTGAAGTAATAAATGGGTAATAAGCAGTTAGCAAAGAAGTGATTATCAGGTAATAAGCAGTTAGCAGTGAGGTAATGAGCAGGTAGTAAATGTGTAATAAGCAATTAGCAGTGAGGTAATAAGCAGTTAGCAAGTAGGTAATGAGCAGGTAGTAAATGTGTAATAAGCAGTTAGCAAGGAGGTAATAAGCAGTTAGCAGTGAGGTAATAAGCAGTTAGCAAGGAGGCAATGAGCAGTTAGCAGGCAGGTAATGAGCAGGTAGTAAATGGATAATAAGCAGTTAGCAGTGAGGTAATAAGCAGTTAGCAGGCAGGTAATGAGCAGGTAGTAAATGGATAATAAGCAGTTAGCAGTGAGGTAATAAGCAGTTAGCAGGCAGGTAATGAGCAGGTAGCAGGAAGGTAACCAGCAGCAACAAGGCAAACTATCCTCTGATGGACTTCTTTGCGTTTTTAATTGCGTAATACAAATGTCATTAAAAATCCCCTACCTTCATAAGTGGCCGGTCAGCCCCATGTTGTACATTATTGAAGATGCAAAATGTAATGATGAAGTCAAATTGAATTTGATTAAGTCTAGCTCCACTGCATGTACTCCAAATGACATGACCATAAAAAGACTGAGCAAGCACAATACCAGCAGTTGATTTGTATAAAATGTAATGACCTGTTGCAGAATTCTATATATATATCTAACACTAGCTCACTATTAATTTGTGTGCGTGTGTGTTCGGTATGCACCAGCGCAGCCTCACTAAGCTGAAACAAACCTTCACTTCATTAGTGAACGAGGGGACTGAATTAATGCCACATATTTTTAAAGCCAAGCGTGTGCTCTCGCCGATGCAATATTGATGAATCAGTAAAAGATTGATGGTTGCACTTTGTCCCCAGGAGTTTAACTTTTATCTCCAAATGGTCCTTGTAAGTCCCTGAGGTGTTGCCGGCGTGTTTTGACTTTGCTCGTTCGTGTCGTGTCAGCTTGGCTGACGATAAAACGGACGCAGCACCCAGGAACTGTTTCGTTGACGTCCCTCGCCGCTGTGACAGCAGTTTCTGTGTGTGATGCCGTATGAGAAGTAAACCCTCACCGTGGAGACGTTATTCTGCTCTCTTTCCAAAGCGAGGCGGCGGAGCGCCGTCCTCTCCCGGACCCCCTGCGGCCCTCTGGAGCGACCAGGCTTCAGGGCTTCGTCCCTGGGGAAGCTGGGACTCGACATCCCGGCGCCAAACACAAGGCCGGCCGGAAGCAGTGGCCCCCCAGGAAGCAGAAAACACCCCCTTTAGCCGGACATTCAGGATGCTGAAGGACAAGATGAGCAGGCTGCAAGGGCCGAGTGATGACCGCCCCCCAGGACCGTGACCAAGGAGTGAAAAAAAAGCCCAGAGAACATTTAAGAAAAAACTGAAGTGTACGTCTGGACTTTGACCTTTGACCCGTGACTTGTAAACCTGTATTTCCTGTCGTTTTAACGCTTAATAAGCAAATGTCCCACAGTCTATCCTCGTGACAGCGGCTGTTAGTATTGCTCCTTTGCTCCGCTTTTACAAAACATTATTGTTTAGATGAGCTTTTTTAATGTTAAAATGTTTAACAGTACAACAACTTCACCTTTTCGGGGGTTTTTCTAAAGGAAGCGAAGGCGCCGTGTCCATGACAAATAAAGTTGTGGAGGCCATCGATGAATGTGTGTCGGATGGAGAAACGCGGCGGCCGCTCATCTGAGGACTTGCTCAGAGGACGTTTAGTCGTCTTGTGGTGGAAACCACGGTTGAATTCTTTCATAAGAAACATAAATCATGAATCACGGACGGCGGCCCTTTGGAGCCGCTCCGCGTGAGATGTGCTGAACGTCCGATTTGTGTCTTCAACCTGCAACGAAGTCAGGAAGCAGCGAGCAGAGGCCGTGCAGACGAAGCAGCTCAGCAGCGCTGCTGTGTTGACCGTAGGTGGATTGTGGATTGTGGAATAGTGTTTTCTCTGCACAGTAAACATGGAGCAACAGCCCTGAGCCAACGGATTAACACGTTGCGTCTTGTTCGTTAAATCCACGATCAGCCGACGGGGACACGGGGGAGACTCCAGCAAGTTAAAGTCGAATCCCAGCGTGAGAAGAACACTGAATGTTTCCAGAGCGAAGAATTAGCTTTACGTTTCTGTCTGTCTTCAGTTAGCCGGTCTTTGAGCTAATTAAAAATTACTTCAATACCAATTAACTGTTCAATCAAATTAGAATATTGCGAAGCGCAATGAAACAGTGCTCCAAAGAGACCAAATGATATGTAGATGTTCATGGATATCAATAATCCAAAAGGCTTCATGGAAGTCGTTGACGTGTCGTCCCACCCTGTGACAGACTAAACTAAACCATGCAGACATGATATATGCTTTATGGATAGAATATTTTTCTGGGTCACGCAGGTTTAGAATAACTCAAACACACATCGAGGACACGTGGTGGGGGGGTTGAAATGTCTGCGACAGAAAGAGAATGAAGGCTATCTCACACTTTTTATGTGTCGATGCATAATCACAGCTTCCTCTGGCTTTTTGGAGAACGTCGGACCTGAACGTCTTCGCACCACCAAAAAGATGTGAAGCGAACGCGCATCGAGGAGCGAGCGAGCGCGCTTACGTAATAACGACAATCCATTCCTGCCTTCGGATCCACGCAACTGCTGCACGCTGCACCTTTAAGAGCGCGGCTCGCTTGGCTAACGTGGCTGCACAAGTCTCAGAGCACATTTAACGTCTCGAACATTATGCCCGTCTCTGAGCCAGTGACACACACGCACACACACACTAACACACACACACACACACAGCAGGCGGGGCGGAGGCCTTGTGATGGTGTTTTTGTTTTTTCCTGGATGATTGGACCTCATGATCGCGGTGGCTCAATCCCAGAATAGCACACCGCACACATTCAAACACTCGTAGCATCCGAACAGAAAAAACCATCTCCTCTCCCCCGGGCCAATTACGTGGAGATGTGACGGACACACACAGACACACAAACGATTGACCGCACACACACACACACACACACACACACAGAGCAGAGCGGCTGGTAGGAGGAGAGCATCCTCTCATTGGAGCTGAGCTCTCCAAGCACATCATGAATGATAATGCCGGACTTCCACTCATCCTCACGAGTGGCAATGGAGAAAGAGATGACACAACAGGCTTTCTCGCACATACACACACACACACACGCACACACACACACACACAAAGCGGTGACTCAGCCGTCTTTTGGGTCCTTTTAACTGCAGAGCAACTCACAAATAAACAAGCATATGTGAATATAAAGATATACTACATGCTGGTTGCGAGAGGAGAGATGTGTGGTCTACGTGTGTGTGTGCGTGTGTGCGTGTGTGTGTGTGCGTGTGCGTGTGTGTGCAGGAAGGTGGAGAAGGAAGCCAGTCAAGTCGTCCTCTGATGTCAACATTTTAACATTTTCTGACACAAGACGTGAGTCACTCTTTAATTAGCGCGCTTTCCTGCTCCCCTGCTCCTCTGGGTAATGAAGAGTCCCATCGGCCTGTTGGGGCCTGATTAAAGACACACACACACACACACACAGAGACACATTTGTCCTTTCGCTTTATATCTTTGTGTCACTCTGTGATGATGGAGGATGAAGATGTCTAAGTGTGTCTTAACTAATGAAGAGTCACAATTGATGAGTTATTATTATTCACGTGATGGAGTCACGGAGGCGCAGGTTGTTCACGGGTGGAGTTTGCTGCTGCGGTCTGACGGAGACAGACACGTCTGTGTCTTGTTATTTGTGTGTTCGACCCTTATCTGATGGAACCGCTATTTTCCCTCTCATGGAACCGGGACTTCAAACCACCACAACAGGGACGGATAATAAAGATAATATTCAAGTCGATATTTTAGTAGTTTGCCCGATATAAGATCCACAGTGGCCCGTTAATATGAGATATGAGCGCCCCCTGCTGGAGCGCGATGGTCTGTGAAGCAGCAGCATGCTGGATGTTTCTCTGAGTGGTTCTGAAATGTGTTTTCTCTCGAGTCCTCTGGAGGCCCTGCGGTTCGTAACACCAGCTGACAGGAGGTGCAAAGAGAGATTTACACTCGTCTGAATAAAGCTTTTTAATAAAGACGCACTGAGACTCAGAGCCGACTGGAACACTTTGAAAAGCCGCTTTGGACCGTCTACATGGTTGTCTTAGTGTGACTTCAGATGACATTTCAAAACCCTTAAGTCTCCTACTAAGCGGCCCGAGGCCAATCCGAGAAGCACAGATAGTGGATCTGTTGAGGCAGAGCGGCAGGGAGGGTCATTCTAGAGAAAATCAGCCGAAGGTCCACTCCCTCCTCTGGAACGCGTTTAATTATTCCTGTCAGGAAAGAACAAAACGAAAGACTCCGTCAGGCTTCTGCCTCAATCCTGCCTCCTGCAGAACGCTTGATTGACTTGAACCCGACTCTCGTGGCCCCCCCCGACCCCTCGACCCCCCCCTTCCGTTACGCATCTGTTCTCGGGCCCCCGAGCGACAGGTTCAGGCCCTGCAGGAGCAGACGTGTCGCGCATGCGAGCAGCTCGGCCGAACATCCTCGCGGCGGATTCCTTTACGTGAGAGCGGCAGGTTACGAGGAGGCGCGAGTCTTTTTACTGCTCATTCCAGACCCGCTGGAGTCTGCTCTTATTGTGGAGGAGGAGAAGCAGGAGGTCTTTCTGTCCCATGTAGGAGGGCTCTGTGCACTGGGGGGGTAAAAGGACGTCTTTGTAAGGTCTTTGTTGTTTGGCGTTGTGACAAAGAGTTCTATTCGAAGAGAGAGAGAAATGTGGATACGTTTTTTATTTTTGTATGAATCACCTTTTACGGCCGAGACAAAGACAGGACACGCCGACGACCTGCGGCTTCCTGTGGAACAATACTGCTGCAGCCTCTCTGACAAACCGCACACACACACACACACACACACACACACACACACACACACACACACACACACACAGATTTAACATTCAGTACATAGTGAAGCACCATAAAGGGACGCGAGGAGTTCAGACCAGGTCTCTGTCTCCTTCTGGTGGAGGAGAAGTTCCACTACAGGTTCTCGCACAGGAGGAGGGAGGGAAGGGGGGGGGGGGGGGGTAATTCTCTCAGAAGGTTTTCATAGAGGGTTTAAAAATCCTGTGAGACATTTTTAATAATGAGCCCAAGGAGTTGCCAAGTTTTTTCTAGATGGATTTCTTTATTGTTCTTTTAAAAATACAGGTCTATGATGATGATGATGATGATGATGATGATGATACTCCAGGAAGCCTCCCTCTCCGTTGCACCGACACACAGCACTGCATGACGTTACGCTTCTATCCAAAGCGACTTACAATAAGTGCATTTCACCCGTGACAACAAAGAGCAAGAAACCAGAAGGTGAGCGGTGAGGCCTTCACAGCACTAAGGCACTCTGGGGAAAATCCTATTCTCCCCACGTGCACTAACCTGGGGGAAGGCCGAATAACACATATCACGAGATCTCCTGATTGGCTCCACTGAAGTTCACATCACCACCAGTAACCAATAAAAACCTGCAGCTCCCCAGTCGTGATGTCATTTCCAGCTGACGCTTCTCATGGTTCATCAGGATGAAGCTGAACCCAGCTCATTGCATTCTACCCAGGGGGCAGTTGGGGGTTCGGTGCCTTGCTCAGGGGCCCTTCGACATGAGACAATGGAGCGGCCGGGGTTCGACCCTGTGGTTGCCGGCAGAGCCTCCGATCCATGCGCCACGATGCGCCACCATGCGCATTATATATAAAATGGAATCCAAAAATCAGCTCCTCGCTTTGATTGCATCTCTCTGGAGCAGCTACCGGGACGGGAAACTTCTCTTCACGCGCGTCACGCTTATGAGGTCCGACAGCAGAGCCATCAAGATGTCTCTAGACACACACATACACACACACACTCACACACAATCCATGTCACTAACTGGGACCAGCCAGCAGCAAGAACAACCATCCACGGCTTTGACCCTGAATCGAGCGTTGAGAGAAAGGGGAGGGGGGGTCAATAGAAACAGGACGCTGCTTGTGTAGAAAAATAGAGGACTATCAGGAGGCTGATCGGACGTCTTTGGCACTTCTGAAAGCGCAGCACGCAAAGAGACAAACACGGATTCACCCGCAGATGAGCCGGGCCAGGCCCGGGTGGACCTGAGCCTGGACGGGCCCGTACTCCACCGTCTCCCCGTCCACGGTGATCCTCCCCTCCGGGGAGACGGGCTCCAGCCGCAGGGCCCTCACCTTCTCGTACACCAGGTGGGGGCAGCCGCACGCCAGGTGGCCGCCCTTCTCCATGGCGAGGAAGAGGCGCAGCAGCGCCGGGCGGGAGATTCCCGCCGTCACGTAGAACAGGTGCATCGCCCCGTCGTCGGCCGTGGCGCCGGGCGCCGCCCACAGGTCCTCGGCCAGGTGGGACTGGTAGATGGCGAGCACCAAGACGAAGTCCTCCTCCCCGACCACGGTCCAGCTCGCCGGCACCGGCTGGTCCAGGCCGGGAAGCAGGGAGTCCTCCTGCCAGCCGGTCCCGGGGGGCCTGTTGGTGACGGCGTTGTTGGAGGCGTTGGTGATGGCGCAGCGGTTCTGCTCGGTGCTGTTGTGATTGTGGAGCGCGTTCTGGTTGGGCGGCAGGTCGGGTACGAGTCGGCACAGCAGGGAGGAGCAGAGCGAGGGCCGGCGCGGCGTGGAGGCGGACGGGCGACCCCTCGCGCCCCCTCCGGGAGGCTTCGGCGCCTCAGCGGCGGGCAGGTACGCCAACCGGCCCCGGTAGACTCGGAGGGAGGCCAGGCGCGCCAGGGTGCCCATCAGGAAGCGGACGGCGCCGACGTGCCGGTACTTCTCGCTCTCCGCGTCCACGTCGGCCACGAAGCCCCAGGCCAGAGACAGGAAGGAGAAGAGGCGCCGGCGCGAGGACAGGTGGACGGACACCAGGTCCATGGAGCCCACCAGGCCTTTGCACAGCAGGAAGCCACAGCTGAGGAGCAGCTCCTCGTTCCAAGCCGGGGGCGACCTGGGGGGGTAAAGAGTTAGAGACGTATGTTATGTGAGATGTATGGAAGAACTCCTCGGTAAATAACCCCCGAGGACGAAGAGGACGCCTAGTAACCCCCCCGAGGGGACACGTCCTGTCCTGCCCTTGCTTGTCTTTGACGTTGTCCCACAGGCGGCCAGCAGGTGGAGCTGACGCCCTGAACGCTGTTCTGTGGACCTGTAATCACTGGAGTGGAAGTTTCTAAACCCATTACATCACTCCTCAGAGCGAGATGACCTCTGCTGCACCCCCCCCCCCCTCCCTCCCAGAGGGACGATGTGCCCAGTCAGCCTTCGGTATAATTACACCGAAAGGAGATAAATGTTTTTCCTTCTCCTCCTTAAGGTCCCTCCTTCTGCTCCATGCATTTAAATGGCTCATTAGTGGACGGACTCACTGCGAGTAGTGGTGGACGGAGGCAGCCAGGGCGTTGCCGGACCCCCCCGGTAGGATTCCCACGGGGGTGCGGATGGCCTCCTGCCAGTCCTCCCGCTCCATCAGACCGTTTATCACCTGAGAGGTGACACAAAGTATCATCCGTGCAGAAAACTGGTGACTGATTGATTTAAAATGTTCAAATGACCATACATATAGTTTTATGTGTACATTAATTGAACATTAAATATACATGTTGAATCCCAGGGGACACATATGACTATGACAAAGTGATTGTATTGCACTTTGGGGCGGTTGGGGGGGTCAGAGCACCTCAAACAGCAGCCCGTCTCCTGACATGATGACCAGCGCGTCCCACTGCGACAGGTCCGCCTTCCTCGCCAGCTCCCGCGCGTGATTCTGGTGCTCTGAAGGGAGCGAGAGGACATCTTCAGGACAAACTGACAAAGACGAGAGACAAAGGGCAGAGAAAGAAAAGACAGAGGAGGAGGAGGAGAGGGAGGCGTTCCAGGCCTCTGCAGGAGGGGGATCAGGCAGAAAAGACTCAATTCCGTTTTGAGGCCAAACATTTCACATTATCCGTCCAGCGGCTACTCAACAGCTCCCAATGCATCATCTGTGTGTGTGTGTGTGTGTGTGTGTGTGTGTGTGTGTTTGTTAATGCCATTTGTTTCCGATTCATTGGCAGCTTCCCTGTGCAGGGTCTCATCCCGCCGGCCTCAAAGTCCTACCCGCCAAGTGCATGTGTGTGAAAGAGGAGATAGTCAGCTTTGGAGAGAGAGAGAGAGAGAGAGAGAGAGAAAGGGCAGACAGCATAGAAGTTAGCAAAGTATTGATGCTCTGCCATCACCACGGAAATAGCGTGATTATCGATCGAGGCCAGAACTGAAATAATAAACACCGTCCCCACCTTTCCTTTCACTCTGCTCTCTACCTGTCCCCTGTTTGTTGTCCGAGGCTCGGGAGGCCCGAGGTGCTGATGCGCGGCTGCGTTGACAGGCTGAGAGGTGGTTGGGGAGTAACTGCACAGGTGACTCAGCGCTTGATGCCTCACTAGACGGCCTCTTGCTTATTCAAGGGTTCCTCACACACACACACACACACACACACACACACACACACACACACACACACACACACACACATCCAGGTAACAGGATCCCCCTCCCTGAGACAACCAGTGTTGTTTTTACCACTAAATGAGAGAGTCAATCTTCTCGTCCATCTCTCAGCAGGACAGAGATAAATGTCACAGCTCATCGTTGCGCTCTCGTACGACACTAAATTCCAGTTGTTGTCGCTTTGAATGCGCCGCTTTGCTCCCCGTGCCCCCTCCCGCTGTGCGGTCACGCCTCTGGATACTTCATACAGTATAAAAGGGACACGCCGACATGAGAGGCCTCCCCCCGCCCCCCCACACGGGTACGTGTCCCCCCTCGGGCGAAGGCTGCGCGATTTGTTTAAATAGGTCGTGCCAGTTCCTCACGAATCCGACCACTAAAGGCCCTCAGAGGTCAGTGTGTGTGTGTGTGTGTGTGTGTGTGTGTGTGTGTGTAAGCTCGTCCTGTCTAATGTCGGCGTGCCCTTGACAGCAGGATGGAGGTCACTGACCCGTGATGACCAGCGTGTAGGGGACCGCCGCCTCGGCGAGCATCCCCTGCACGTGGCCGCTGAAGCGCTGGAGCGCCTGGCCCCGCCCACTGTGAGGGTTCACCAGGATCATGACCCGGCAGGGCCGCCGCACCTGCGCGTACACCACACCTGAGAGGGAGAGAGGAGGCGCAGGGAGAGGAGAGCATTGAGACAACGGGAGGTTTTCTCCACCGTGATGAAATATTCAGCAGAATGTTTAAGGACAGGCTCGTCCCCCGAGGGGGCGAGCGAGCGAGCGGCGCTAATGCGACCAGCTACTTCCTTCCAGGAGCGAGCTTACAGGTGCTCCTCACCCACCTGATCATTTATAGCACCTGTGTGGCGTTGAGAGGAAATCCTGTCAAAATATGTAAAGATGCGGAGAGAGAGAGAGCGAGAGGGAGAGAGACGAAGCAGAGTCGTCGTGTGTGTTTGAGGAATCGTTTATTCGTTGGTTCAGGTTTAGGATGAAGGTGGAGGAGGACGGATGCTGCTCAGAGGGGAGTGAGGAGCACTCCTCCTCCACCTGCACGAAGATCAAATCCTCTCATCGCATTAATAGGTTGCTTCGTAATTCAGAATAAAATCTAAAACTCGCAAATGAGTCAGCTGTCGTCGACCGGAGAGCGTAAAGCCGAGCATCAGCAGTTACTCGCTGCACCTCCTGATGCCCCCGCGCTGAGGCGAGGGGGGGTGCTAAGGAGCGAGGAGAGGGCACGCGTCACACTGCCTCCGCTCACATTCAGCGGGGTTGGTTTGGTTTTTTTATCAGACTTTATCAGACTTTTTTTTCAGAATCGGGTTCTGCCCCTCAACGTCTGAATAGCGGCGGCTTCAAGGTCAAAGGTGAACCGAGCCGGCGTGGGGGAAGATGCTCGTCTGGCTCTGTGAATCACTGCACATCCACGAGGAAGAGGCAGATCCGAACTGAATAATGAATGAAGGAAATGAAGAGAAATGGTAATTCAGGCGTATTTATCATGCGACGCAACCAGACGCGTGCCGCTTTATTCTGAAGGCCTGCTTTAAAATCGCTTTTTAAATTAAAATTTAAAAATAACTTGTCATACAAAGGAATCTCTTACATAAGAGGGAGATTATGCAATAGATGCCACTGTCGAGAAAAAAGGCAATAAATATATAACTCATTCTTCAAAGGACTTTTATCGTGGTTTGATTTACTGTTATAACTTCATAATATAAGTCGTCTCAGCATGAAGCTAACGGCCCCGAAGCTAACGGCCCGTCTTCAAAAGTTCCTCTAATCTTCTCCCCTTTTTTTTCTCGTGAAATACGGACTCCGTTTTCCTCCCTGGTGCCTCATTAAACACACACGAAACCACCAGCGAGGGTCACAAACCAGGAAAACATCTTAACTCAGATCAACACTCCAACGATAAACTAGTTAGTGAGTCAATGTGCTGCTCTAAATGTCTGTCTCCAAGAATGACTTTATTCCAGATGTTTCTCCTGGGCTGTCTGTGTGTGTGTGTGTGTGTGTGTGTGTGTGTGTGTGTGTGTATTAGACAGGTCCAAATGTGCAAACAAACCCTCTCCCCGGCAGTCAGGTGACAGGCAGACCGTCTGAGAGGGGTGAGGGGGGGTTTGACGGCCTTGACAGCCGCGTGTCACGGAGCAGGACGCGGAGGCTCCGGAGGGACTGACATGTTTGCCGGGGGGGTCAGAGGTCGTGTGGTGACGGCCTTTGCTGTGACTGCATCTCTTTGCAACCTCACCATGGCGCGCGAGGGGAGTGGGGGGGGGGGGGGGGTTTGCGGGCCATTAGCGTGCAGCAGCACTGTATCATAGCCCGTGCACTTCATTATTTACGGCTCATTCGTAGCAGAGAACTTGCAGTGAGGATAAAAAGCAGCCCCTCGGAGCCGTGCAGCGTCACAGCAGAACTAAACCACGTTGTTAAATGTTGAATTCAGTTGATCCACTTTATTTTCCAGTGAAAGTGTGTCACTCTGAGTAAACACCAATGTTTTGCGAGACGATTGCACTTTTAATCCGACCTTTACATCGGCAATACCAGATGAGCCGAGGCGCAATTAACCCTGAGGGTAAATGCCCAGCCAGGGGATTACTGCGTCGGACTCTCCCCCCCCCCCCCCCCCCCCCCCCCGACATGGCGGCGGAGCAGCATCCGTTACTGCGGCGTCGCTCATTTAGCCCGCACATACATCCTGTTGGATACTGTATGATGGGCTGGCCTGGATCTGGAAGGTTAAAAACAAGCCCATGAATGAATGATTACGGCCTCATCGTCACGGAGACGCTGTGTTGTTATAAAGATGTCTGAAGAGGCTCTCTGATGAGAGGAGCAGCGGCTCGCTCTCAGGTTACCGCCTGCATCCCGTACAGGCTGAAACCCAAACTCCTGCTGGGAAGCAGACCAGGGAGGGAGGGGGAGGGGGGGAGGGGGAGGAGGGGGTGTCTCTCTGCACACCTAGTTGCTTATTCCTCATCCAGTAAAAACCAACCTTCCAAATCAGTAACAAGTCACATATCTGCTTCCCCGTTGATGAGCTTCACACTTCAAACTCAATCAATGGGTTTATGATGCGATTCTGGGTTTGATCCCCTGAAAAAATGAATCATTGTTGGACCAAAGCAGCTCACCAACTTCCTCCCAAATGAATGAGGAGGGGGGGGGGGGGGGGGGTTGTAACACTTCTCATATAGTGTTCACATTCATTACCGCCTTCAATGTGTCCCAGGATGGAGCTCAGAGGAGATAATGAGCTCGGAAGACAAAGGACAGTGTGCATTTTAAACAGAGCGAGACGTAATGAGACGGAGCTGCTGCAAAATGAAAACAGAACGAAGAAAAAAAAAGATTTGTTTTGATGTGATTTTTTTTCCACCTGTCAACAATAAACTCTCGGTGGGAAGAATAATGAAGCCAGAACACATCACGTGTGTGTGTGTGTGTGTGTGTGTGTGTGTGTGTGTGTGTGTGTGTGTGTGTGTGTGGCTCCACATTCTGATCATCTCTCCTGGAACACCTTTCCATTGCAGGTACCAATCAGAATGTGAGCATCATTGTCTCATGCAGCTCCCTCTCACTTTATAAAACTTATAGAGAGCTCATTGCACCTTTGATGACTTCACGTCGTAAACTGTCACCTCTTCATTCACTACTTGTCTCTCACACACACACACACACACACACACACACACACACACACACACACACACACACACACACACACACACACACACAAACACACACTCACCGTCTCTCCGGGGCGCCTGCAGCATGGAGGCGTCCCTGATGCAACGCGCCCACCTCTCCGCCTCCCGGAGGTTGGCGAGCGGGTCCTGGACCAGCGCCACCCGAAAGCCCTGCTCCACCCTCTGCCGCGCCTCCCCGGCGCTCATCCAGCGCCTCTGCAGCGGGTAGAAGTAGGCGGTGAAGTAGGCGCCGACGTCCGCGTCGTCCGGCCCTCCGTGCGCCCGGCATCCCACGCAGTCGGTCAGGTTAAACACCAGCTTGTCGCGGCCGGGCGACGCGCAGATCCTCCGGACGGTCAGGAAGCTCTCTGTCAAGCTCACCGAGTACCGGAGCCGGTCGTTGAGCGCGTCGGTGAACTCCCCGTACAGCAAGCCCACGACCCCGTTCCGCTGGCGGGATGGGTCCGGTTCAGAGTTCTCCATGCCGGGGCAGAGAGAGAGAGACCGAGATAAAGCGGGCAGGGAGGTTGGGGGGGGGGGGGGGGGGGGGGGGGAGTCAGCGACGCGTCCGGCGGAGGTGCGGATGGCGGCTGCAGACGGCCGCTCGCTCCTGCCTCAGCACCGCTGTGGGTCTCTCTCTCTCTCTCTCTCTCTCTCTCTCTCTCTCTCTCTCTCTCTCTCTCTCTCTCTCTCTCTCTCTCTCTCTCTCTCTCTCTCTCTCTCTTCTAGTGACCGAGGGGGGGTCGCAGTGATGGAGCCGCAGGAGCAGCTGACTGACAACGAGTAGAAGCGTCATCATCAACATTTTAGCTTGACCTGATTACCAATGTCAAGCCTCTGCTAAATAAACACAAACATAATGTATCATTACAAATTCCAAGTTAGTTATTTAAAAAATCCAGATGTGTTCTATTTCATATATATCTACAGGAAAACAAATAGGTGCTGGAAGGTTAAAAAAAAGTGACGAACTATTATGTGAAATCATGAATGAATCAACATTAATAGAATATGAACCTACTTTTCGCACGCAAATTGAACTTTAACCACACCCCGTCGGTAATCACGTGGGACGTGACGCCTATGACGTATAAATACGTCACCGCGCCGGCGTCCTGTCCTTTCTTCCCTTCGTCGTTGAGGTTAGCAGCAGTGGAGGCTCCGGCTCTCCAAACATGCAGCTTTCAGCCGTTACGAGGCCTCCGCGTCCGGCCGCGGACGAGCCGCCGTGAGCAGGTAACGTCGCGTTAACAATAAGGGCCGGAAGTAACGTTAGTAATTCAACGTTTAAGCCTTTTTACGGGCGGGAGGGTGGAGGCGGCTTAACGCGGGTACTGCTAGCTAAGTGCTAACTAAGCTAAGGCGTGGCGGAAGAACTTATCTGGCTCTAAACTAAACGATCCACTAAGTTTATCATTCTAAAAGTGGATCGACCAGGAACCGTGTTAATCCATATAAGTTTATTGTTTTAACTTTTTTGCAGGACGCTTCCGTCACTGGAATGAGGCTCATCTTCCAGTCCACGTGGTCACAGCCGACTCAATGAAAGGTATCGCCTACTGCACATTAACATTTCATCTATTTGGTCCCGTCACTGCAGCACACGTGATGATCTTGTTATCCCTGTCTGAAATACGTGTTGACATCTATTGTATCTGACTGCTGCGTACAGTTTGCGTGTGTGTGGATTCGCTCAAACAGAACGACATGAATAACATGTCTCTTTACGTCACAGGATTGGATTTCGGTCAAGTATTATGGAAGACTGGCGCGGACCGTCCAGTCCCCCCCCCCCCCCCCCCCATCTGGTGTAAGGAGGCCTTTGGGATGGCGTGAGGCCCTGTGAGAAGGTGTGTACCGCTCCGTCCTCCTGTGAGCTCCTGCCAGGTGTTCGGTGATGATAACTGCTGCATAGGAAGTGCCGTCTGATGCGACAACTGACGATGGAAATAGCTGTTCTGAGGAACACGAGCCACACCGTTTGCTTGTGGTGTCATTATGAGCTGTGGCTGACAAAGCTGTACTATTCTCACCCCAGGGCTTCAGTCTGCAACATGTGGACGTAGAAGACGATGCAAGGGAACAGGAAGCGTTTAACAGGTAAATGTGGAAAGATTCAGCGTAGCTGTTGTAAAGCCAGTGATGAAACAAGTTATCCCTGTCTGAATTTAAGTGATGATTTAAGGTAACCTGAGGCTTTAAAACAAAGAAGCACTATATTGTCTTCAATCATTGAATGTTAATCTCTCTTTTTATTCCAATTTGCAGATCAAATCGATGGGTCTCACCAGCGTGGATGACTTAAAATTCTGCTACAACATGTTAATGATATGTGATCTGAAACCTGTTTAATAAAGTGAACGTTGAACCAATTTCATGCTTCAAATGTCTCACTGACCAGCTCATAGATTATGTTATGGACTGTAAAATATTGTCTTAAATACAGTGACAACTCTACAATAAGTGAATGTGAGTTTTTCCTCCAATTCTCGCCATTGCAATCATTAGATGGGACATCAGTGTATAGTTTTCCCTAGTTGAACCATTGCTGTACCAATAAATGTCTAATGCTTCTCAATAAAGTTCACTGCAAGTTGGATAGTTGATCACTTTATAATAACTTGACTCCTACTGGAGCCAGCCAGCATGGGAATCTGCGTTGAAAGTTGATCTGTGGGATTTCTTCTTTAAACTCTCCAAAAAGATCTGCTCCTCTACGAGGTATTCTCGGTCCTGTTGTGAGGAAGAAACGTCAAATTTACAAACCCGAATCCTTTGAAATAGACGTTTGTGGGCTGAAATTATGATGGGGAGAAAAAAAAACTATCCATGTCGCATCTACAGATCATGCCACGATGAAGATGATCACATGACACAATTTAATTTGCCAGTAGTCAGGTCTCAAGAACGTCTTCCAGGCAACTTCAGAGTTGAGTTGGAACTGAATTTCCATCTACTTTGAGTCCAACCGGCCCTTAAGGAACCTCCTGTTAATGTTCCCTCTTTAAAGCTCGCGGTTACCTTCTCTGCCGTGTACTTCCACAGAGCCAGACTCGCCTGAAGGGCCATGGACTGAGAGCTGGCAGACGGCACCGGGGGGGCGTTTTTCAGGGTCGACAATAGCTCGGGATTTGGCAAAAAGGAACCTGCAGAATAAGACGAAGCTACATCATGCACCCCGTTTAACATGTTAAATAGCTACTTGTACAAGTGACTCAAACAGAAGTGACCTCACCCGGCCTGTCGGCTGGAATCGTCTGCGGCGTCGTGGTGATCGCAGCGTTGGGCCTCGGCCTCTCGGGGTCCTGCTGCAGGTGACTCAACCTCATTCGCTCCTGCAGGAGTCGCTGCTCCTGCTGCCTCAGCCGCTCCGCCTGGCTGTGGATGTTTCGGAGCCTCGCCTCGTGCTCGGCCTCCAGCCGCTTTGCCTCCCGCAGCGACCGCTCTCCCTCCTCGTACTTGGCTGCAGCGAGCTGCGTGGAGCACAGCGTGTCAGAGGTCAAGACGCGGCGGCTGTCGGCGCTAACGGGTCCGCTCGGCGTGCCGTTACCTCGCTGAAGGCCTCCACCTCGTGGGCTCGTGTCTTGAGTCTCACGGCCGCGCTGCTTATCCGCTCTTTCTCTCGGTCCAGTTCTTCCCTCAGGCGGTCCAGAGTCCCTCTCTCCTGGGACGCAGCCACCTCCTTTTGTTTCAGCTCTGCGCCGTGGAGCTTTAAGTTGGCTTGTTCCTGCAACAAACATATTTACATTTTTTTTGAGCGTTTCACAACGCATGCCGTTCCGTTTAGTCGTGTAACACAGAGCCTCCCTGCAGCCCACCTGTGCCCGGCTGATGATGGAGCCCTCCCTCTCCTCCAGCAGGCTGCTGACCTCCCGCTCAGCCCTCTGCTGCCTCTGCTTCTCCAGGCTGTGGAAGTGGGCCCAGTCGGCGGCCAGCTTCCTCCTCTCCTCCGCGCAGCGCTGCATCACCGACTTCTGCTCCTCCAGCAGTGCGCTCTGACCACAGAAGGGGGGAGGGGGGGCAGGCGGTGAGAGGTGATGTGGGGGGGGGTTCAGTTGATGTGGCCGTCCACCCGGCTCACCTTCGCTCTCTCCAGCTCCTCTCGTTCCACGTTGATCTGCAAGCTGAGGGCGTGGCGCTCCCCCTCCACGGCCCTCTGGGCGGACTCGGCCTTGGCCTGCTCCGCTGTCATCTTCCAGCGCTCCTGAGGCGGATGGATATCAATACGTATCTTCACACTTTGTGTGTGTGTGTGTGCACTGCTACGACAAGCAGATGCAGGCATCACAAAAGAAGAGTCCGATTTGACCCCGACCTTCTCGAGCTGTCTCTGCTGCTCGCTGAGCTGAGCGTCCAACCTGGAGATGATGTCCTTGAGGTGGACTCTCTCCTCCGCCATGGCTTTCTGCTGCTCGGCCAGACGGTCCTGCATCACTGAGGCGTGCATTCAGAGAACGACCGTGCATTTAGACAAACGTGCATGTTGACCCATTTGTGCGTTTGTGTGTGTGTGTGTTTCTGAGCTACTTCGGAGCTGCTCGTCTCTTTGCCGGGCCCCCTGCTCCAGGCCGTGAGCCGTGTGTTCATGTGTGCTCTCCACCCGAGAAGACAGATCCCCCAGCCGAGAGGAGAAGTGCTCCATCTGCTCCATCACCACCGTAAGAGACCTGGAAAATAATACCAGGAAGAGATCACAAAAATCCACACCTATGTTGTGTTAAAGACAAAAACATCCTGCTGTTGCTTCATTCTGTGCACCAGAATTCTATATTCTAACAACTGGCATCATTGTAAACAGGGACCGTGTCCTTTGATGACAGCTCACCTGGTCTGAGACGTTGCACTTGTAACTGCATCGATCTCCTCCTCCTTTAGTTTCTTCAGTCTCTGGACCTGGTCCTCGTGGTCTCTCTTCATCTCTAAGATGGACTTCCTAGTCGATAGCGAAAGAGACAAATACGGCAATACATGGTAAACTTCAAGCTCATGTATATATTTATGCGCCTGTGATGATTGTTCCATTATCAGCCCCTATGCAGAAGGCGTTCCCGGTGTACCTCTGCAGGTCTCTGAGCCGCTCCACCTCTCGGTCTCGCTCTTGCTGCACCTGTGCCACTTTGCGCTGGTACTCAGCCTGCAGCTCCGAGCGCTCCTGCTCTGCCGACCGCGCGGCCCCGGAGAGACGCTCCGTCAGGCCTTCGACCTCCTTCCGCGCTTGCGCCTGCCTCTGGGCCGCCGACTCCTCCAGCAGCTTCACGCGACTCCTGGAAGGTACACGGGAGTGTGAGGCCTCTGCTGGGCCTGCAGATGCTTGAGGATGCAGCCGTGTGAGGCCTGTTAAACATACATGTGTGTTTGAAGGATGACCTACTTGTGTGTGTTCTCCATCAGTTCCATGTCCTGTTTATGCTGGTGCTGGACCGTCTCTAGCAGCATCTGGCTTTGCTCTCGCTCCAGCTGAAGGGTCTTCACCTGGACAAAGACACATGGGGGGAGGGTTGTGTGTGTACACGCAGGTGACATAGTAAGGGGAATATAGGGCAGCAGCTGACCTACCTGTCCCTCCAGTTGGATGATGCGAGCCTGTAACGCGTGGGAGTCTCCAGGGTGCGGCGCTCTCTCCCGATCCACGACGCTCCCCAGACCCAGAAACCGCTGCTGCATCATCTGTCACAGACGAGGAAGCCAGTAAAAAACAAACTCTTTGCATTTGAAATAAATGCACTTCTGATGTTCTCCACCTGCTGTTGTAGAAGCAGCTGCTGCAGACTGTCCGCTGAGAGCGTCACCTATTCCGACCACGCAGACGGGGTTAAATCCAACGGATCGATCGACCGGCCCAACAGAACTGCCTTATTACAGAAAAAAAGCGTCCAGACCTGTTGTTGGAGAGCAGGCAGCTGTTGCGGGGTTTCATCCGAGGCCTCCTTATGGGATGGCAGGCGGTGGGGTTGTGGTGGTGGGGCGTTGCTAACGCTAGCAGAAGCCGGCCGAGGACCAGTAGGAGGAGGATGGCCATCTGAGGGAGGGGACAAGTTGAGAATGTGTCCATGGTCTACTGGCTGAGGAGGCTCTTCAGGTGGAGGCGAGGCGAGGCTGGGTGGTGCTCTTGATGGTTGATGGGCGAGCAGTGAGGCGGAGCAATCTCCCCCCCTGCTACTGCAAATGAGTTGCCAGGGAAGGGGGTCACCGTTTTACCTTGCCGGGGCGTGTCTCTGGGCGGAGTGTGGTGGGCCGAGAGGCCGGGCTCGCCGAGGAAAGTGCTGCTGCACAAAACCAGAAAGGAGAGTGAGGAAAATGCCGGAAAGAATTTCACCTGACAGTTTGTGGCTTCTCACCTCGTTTCCTTGGCAGAGGGAGGAGCGTCCTCTCGGCCTCCGGCAGCTGGTTTACTGAAACAAAGAGCAGCTCATGGTTCACAACGGAAACAAACCAGCTGCTTCCGTCCCTGTGTGTGTCGTTGGTTCTTTGTTGTGTACCCAACAGTCGACTCCGCGTCCGAGTCTTCTGCCGGGCCGAGCGAGTCTCTCCGCCTGGATGTTTGGGCCTCGCGGGTCCACGTCGACTGAGCCTTCATCCCGCTCAGCGCTCCTTCTTCTCTCTGACCTCTAGAGGCCTCCGGCTCGGTTGGTTTGCCGCCGTTATCGGCCTGAGCACCGGTCAGGGAAGGTCGTCTCTCTGGGGAGGGGGGAGACTCGGCGGAGGTTTTGGCCTCTTCGGCGTCGGCCAGCAGGAAGGTTTGGTCGTCCTTCGTCTTGAGGCCCAGCCAGTCGGCCGAGGAGCGGCGGCGAGCTGCCGGCGGCGGCGGGGCGGCGCCGTCTTTCGGTTTCTTCTCCGGGGTCGAGGGGCCGACGTCCTCGGCAGAAAACCTACAGATGACACAAAGGATCCGGGGTTCAGTTTACAACAGCGGGCAAAGAGGCCAAATGCGGAGAGCGACCTGCAAGCGCGCACACACACACACACACACACACACACCTGACAGACTGTCTGCGGGACTGGCGCCCTTCGGCCGGGGATCCCATGGTGGGCTGATAGGCGCCAAAAGTCAGGGAGTCTTCCAGAGACGCTGGGAACAAAAGGAGTGCTGAAAAACACGTGGTGTCTCTTTTGGAATGCAGAGGGCCGCGTGGTGTCGTCGGCGTTACCTCTCGCCGGGGAGGCCGACTCCTGGTCCTTCCTCTCGCCCGTCGGGGGTCGCTCCAGAAGCCGAGGTGACGTCGAACTCTTCAGAATCTCATCTAGTTTGGTGCGAGGTCTCTGAGGGGTCTCGCTCCTGAGAACCGGAGGACATGGCGGGACGAAAGAGACACCGTTAAGAGGCGAGCCCAGGTTTGCATTAAACTGCAACAGTGAACAAAGCAGAAGAGAATAAACATGGCCGCCTGTGAAAGACGCTGCTTCGTGAAACACGGTCCAAACTCTTTGTTTTAAGCAGCATCCTCAAAGCCCAGAAGCAGTAATTATTTATTGTTGGAAGACTATAAATAAGGACCTTTTCCCGTGGAACAAAAGCGCCGTCTCTTTTTTCTTGGGTTTGTTTTTATCGCTCTCGAATCCCAGTGCATCCATGAGGTCTTCTTCATCATCATCGTCAAACGTGAGGCCGCTTCGCTTCTTTGCTGCCGTGGCTGAGGCACAAAGAACACACACACACACACACACACACACACACAGTGTACTCTGGTATTTGTTTGTGTGAAGTTTTGGACACAAAGACGTAGGGAGTCATTTAAAGGCTCACAGGTTTCAGTCTTCAGGACAGGAGACGCTGAAGGAGACGCTGCAGATTTTTGGGTTTTAGGTTTAGCCGTAGTTTCATCTGGTAGTAAGTCATCAAGATCCGCTAGGGGGTCGTCTGCATCTGCAGAGGGATTTACAATCAAAACACGTTTTTATTGGACGCCAGTGTTGATTAAGATGATGAGATACATGGACATTGTTACAGTCCCTCTGGCTCCCCCTGTCTTCTTCTCTGTCTATGTTCTTGTTTGCAGATTGGAGACGGGTGGAGCTGCAGGAGACCCTTGTTTGTCACTTTCCATGAGTCGGTTTGTGACAACATGTACGGGGGGGGGGGGGGGGGGGGGGGGTGGGACAATTGTACGAGTGTAACAAAGCAAACTGGGTACTTCTCGACCTCCTGATTTGTGCATTAGTGCCCGATGAGCAGCTACCGTCTCACAGCCACCGAAGCTTCCTGCGGATATTATTCGACCGCAACGTCAAAGCTCATCGTCGGAGCTGGACGGGACCGAGGCTCACTCACCGGAGAAGGTGAACTTCTTGAAGTTTTTCGCCGTGGACGAAGGCGCAGAGATTGTCCTCCTCCCTCCCGCGGCGGGTTCATCTGAGGGACGGAGGGGGAGACACGACTCTCTGACTGCTGCTGTGAATGCCCACAAAGCTGGTAAGGATGCTCGGCGAATAAGGAGGGGGAAATAAGCGCGCTGAATTACCTGCTCCCTCTGGCTTTAACGTGCTTTCTAAGGTGGACGACTCTTTCTTTAGCCCTTGATTACCAAACGGCTTTGTTCGTGCAGGAGCTGAACTGGGCTTTTTCTTTAAAGCAAAAAGGTCGGCGTCCATATCGTCCATATCCTGTGCAAGGAGATAAAAAAAAGGCAATGTGCCGACAGCTGCAAAGATGAACTTTGTCTGTGCTTTTACAGAGTTGATAATGACCTACCATCAAGTTCTTCAGTATGTCGTTTGGGTCTGCTGCTGACACATCGGAGTCCTGGACGAAAAAAGGAAAATAAGATCAAAATGTAAGACTGAACATACACATGTATCTCCCCAAATCTGTGTTTGCATACCTCAGTGTCCCCGTCCCTCTTTACCTCCTCTGCCAGCATGCTGAAGATGTTATCAGTGGCAGAAGTACTGGAAAAGAACAGAAAAACTCGTTAAGATGTATAATTGGTGGTTTGTAACGGTGATTCCTCCGACTTACCGAGTTAAAGGTCCACTGCGAGTTGCTGTTCTCCTTACTGGGAGGTCTGGTGAGTGAGCGGTTTGACAGGAAATATTGTACAACGCAAAACTCTCGCAGTCAAACCACAAGAATATTCACAATTTGGTCTGCTCGCTGGTTTCGATCATCCAATAAAGCAAAGCATCTCCAAATGAACCACAGGAAAACAATACTATGTTACACCACGTTATTGGCCCAAGATGCTTCGTTTTGATTATACTGCTGATCATAAAACAACCAAAACGGATTTTATTTTGTTATTCTGTGTGGCCCAAATGCTAAGTAACTGCATTTCTGTTTTTCTGCTATAATAATAATAATAATAATAATAATAATATGAAATACTACAATAAGCACAAAACAACAACTATGAGGAATCGTTACAGAATTCAAACAACACGTAAGGAACTTACTTTTGGTCAGTTTCCCCTTCTTTGCATCCTGCAACGTTACACAACAGGGAAATATTATGAAGTATTGTCCCGCTGGAATAAATATCGATAAGCAACAATTGAACTCACCATTTTTCAAAATCTCTTGTGTCTTGGGTTTTAGAGCAGTAATTTAGCTAGCTAGCCGGCCTAGCTAGCTAAATTAGCTAACGTTAGCTTATTAGCTAAATCTGATCAGGCGTCAGCGGTCTCCATGGGTACCACTATTGCGCGTGCACGTAAACGGCCCACCCCTCTATCGGGGTTGTTCAACGTAGATGCGGTGTCGCGCGCATCGTTTGGTGCTTTAATATCATCGTGTGTCGTCATTTAGCTTTTTAGAAATCGCCCGCTAAAAAGTCACATTAACGTTAAACATCGAGACGGAACGCAGCGGCGCTGCTACATCAGACGCTTCCTCTTTACAGTTTGCAGTGCATTGTGGGTGTAGTAGTTTTTAATGTATCCTTGAAGAAAACACGTTTTCCGAAAAAGTGTTTAAATGCGCAGGCGCGTGTTCCCTCGACTTCTTCCACTGCTTTATTTGGTGAATCCCAACAAACCTTTTGACCACCAGGTGGCGTCAGAGCTTTAAAAATTGTCAAAGGAAATCAGTTTCAACTAAATTGAAGAGCTGAATAATTCATATTCCGAAGCCTGCGTCTGCGTCAGTTGAGTCAGGGCCGGACGCTCTTAATCACCAGCACAACGAGAAGCAGTAAGAGCGTTGCCCAAAGCTTATAACACTGTTTGTCCAGAGTTGGGACGTTTTGGATTAGGTCCGCATGCCAACGTCACGTGATTTTTCTTTTCAGCATTCTATCAAAACAGGCATATTTGTCCCATGAGGGGCACAAGACAAGCAGACCCCCCCTCGTTGGAAATGCCTGGTCATGCATGCAGTAGTTTTTTTGTTCGATGATTGATGATGGGTTTACTTGCTTTGTGGGCCATGAAAATAAACACGCTAAATCCCATCACTTTACTCCATCAAGGCTGAAAATCAGCAGCTTATAGAGATGATGATTGATTGTCGGTTGTCAGTATACGTGCAGGCAGAATTGATGGTTATGACTCTTAACTAGATATGAAATATCCAAAGCAATACCAATTCCAACTATGGAGGCTCACAGTCATGAGAAAAATAAACACTTAACTGACTAACACTATTATACAAATGAGCTTCTTTTTAATAAATCACCAGAAAATCAAACAGACTTGTTAAGTGCATGTGAGAGACAATTGAGAAGAACACAGCAGCACACAATTGCCTTTGGTTGCTCTTTTTTTAAACAGTTTCTATTGACACATGAACCCGAGACTCACAGACTGGACACATCTTTCATTTATGATGCAACACACGTTTTCTAAAGTGACAGGTCACTTATAAGATCTTACAGGAAGCTACTCTTTAAATGCATTCGTTTCTCATTCTTCTTTAGCACACCTGTTGTTGATTGATAAAAAATATTACAAATATTGCTCTTTTTCCTGCAGAGGCACAAGCCACAATATATCATTTTTACCTTGATCAACATTTGCATCATCCAGTATTGCACAGGTACATTTATTAGGATGATTATGCAGCATTTGTCACTGAGCGCCTGCAGGCCAACAGGCATTAGATCTGAAGGTAATCAGTGATCAATAGAATCAATGATCGCTACAAAAAGGTCGCGCTGCAGTGTCAGGGTGAATATCACGTCTTGAGAGCAGAAATCCCTGGAAAAAGAAGAACAAAAAATGTCCTTATGTGCTCTTGTTCAGTCTCCAGTGAAATACATCAAACGACTCAGCGATCAGCTGATGCATCACAAGGGAAGAGAAGAGACAAAGCAAAGTCATGATTACGTAGTACGTCTCTATCTCACCTGAATCTGTGTGTGCAACCATACTAGAAAAGAAAGAAATAACACAACGTGTGATCTAATAGAAATCTTTATGGTGACCGCTTTCAGCCACATTAGCCTTTGTGGCTGTAAAGTGCTTATCCTGATATTGATAATCCTCAGAAGACGACGGCTTGTTGCCCCTGAATCATTCAGCGGCGCAGCAGTGAATGCTTGAAAGCTCTTTATGCATCTGTGCTCCACTTTCTGCCCTCTCCTGGAGCCCCTTCTGCACCACCCCGCCCCGCCCCACACACACACACACACACACACACACACACACACCACTTCCACATGAATGACCATCTGTCTTTGTCCGTCTTCGTGTTGTCCCGTCTCTCTCTGTTGTGCTCTTTTCTTCGGCAGCTGATTCTCAATTTTAAACTTTAAATAAGCAAATTAAGATTCAGCAACATTTAGCATCCTCCCATTTTTGTTGCTAAAACTGCTGCCCTCAAACATTTTTTAAGGCACTTTTCTAGAAATGATAATGATAAATTACTTTTGACTCATTTCCTCACATGAATTTATGGTCTCAAGCTCTAGTTTTAAGTTCCTCTAATCATGATGTTCTTTTAGTAAATGATGGTCCATTTAGTCAGGAGACGCACACCGCATTGGTCCCGCCTCCTCCGCCCCGGCACGGCTGCTTTTGTTCAACGTTGCGCCTTGTGAGGGCGGCGTGCCGGCGGCTCGGTGCTCGTTTAAAAGCCATGGACACCGTCCAGCAGGCTGCACGTCCTCAGTCAGCGTCCTCCCGCTCCATTGGTCGTGTCCTCACTCTGCGACGCTCGCTGTCGTCTTCTGGGGGTCTCTGCTGCTCCGTTGCTCTTCCTGTGCGGCGCGTCTTCGTCCCCGGTGTCCCTCTGCCTGCGACACAGAGGACAATGTTGACTTGGTGCAACTGGGTGTGATGCACTGCTTAAAGAGGAACGCTAAAAACGCTCACTGGAGGGATTTCAAATGAATGATGCACACAGGCCCGCTTGCTCTGCGAGGTGCTCGTGTGTCAATCCTTTGTGGTATTTTACCCACAATCCCCCAGCTGTTTGCGTACGACCTGTTTTCTCAGTGTGAATCCACATCCTCCCTTTGGAGCGACCTCGACCGGTACTCACGGTTGGATCCTGTTGGAGAACCACTGACGCAGGATCACAGCGATGGTGGTGAGGACCATCAGGGTGGTGCACATGGTGCTGCCGCCGCCGGGGAGGGGGGGGGGGGTCGATGCTTCACAGCGCCGAGTGCTCTCCTCCCATTGACAGGCGTCAGTGTGGAACTGCGAGACTATTTCAGTCTCACGCCTAGGGAGATTAGCCGGGAGGATTAGTTTGGATCAGGGATGGAGGAGGTAAACAAAGCATGCTGCGTGTTCCCTGGTACGAGCACCACCACCGCACCCCGGCACCATCGCAGCTCCAACAAGCTAAACCGCAGGGTTCTTCCTCTGTGTGTGCGTGCGTGTGTGTGTGTGTGTGTGTGAAGGAATGTGCGTTACCAGAACATGAAGGGAAAGGAGAGCGCAGGTGTGAAAAGGGACTTTCTGCAGCGTGAACTCAGCAAAAGGGACCAACAGGAAAAAAAACGGAATAATTGTGTCGACACACAATGGATCCACTCAGCGGTGTGATGTCTCTTTTTATTTCAAAGTTGCGGTAAATACAGATAGAAAGGTGATAACAAAAAGATGTAAAACCACAATTACCTCTTAGAAAATGTAAAAATGTTTGCGTAATATCCCGTAAAGCCAACACTTTCTTTTTCTTTTAGATACACACATTTGGTAGAAGGCACATCCAAGTTAAATGGCGCCTCTCTCTTTCTCACACACACACACACACACACACACACACGCATCCAACTGAGAGTATAAGTCCCATAGCCCACTATGATAAAGTTATACATTAAACATTATTCTCCGTTTAGGTCCCCGGATACATTTGCTCCCCGTCAAAGAATCCGTCTCCGTCAAAGCCATCGGACAGACGCCGCAGGTCTACCGCGGTGAAACGCACTCGGACCAGCAGCTTCACTCGGCCGAGGTCGACGGCTCCGTCCAGCCCACCTCCTGGTAGACGGCCGCGATGCTGCAGTTCACCATGGCGAAGAACTTGGTCCACGCGGCGCCCACCTCCGGCGTCACCAGCGAGGGAAACTCTTCCCCGAGGACCTCCAGTATCACGCCACTCAGGATCTGGAAAAGACGACGGCAAACAGGCAGGCGAGGCTTTGTGTCAGCACGTAGCGGATCCTCCACGAGACGGGTCGTAGGCTATTTTACTAAACGGTGCTTAATTCCTCCCACGTCAGACCCCGATTAAAACATTCAGAGACTGAACGCAGTCGTCGGTCTGAGAGCGTCTCCTGCTTTATGGTCTGTTTGACTCTAAACGTGTTCATCATTCACTAAATGAACATCATGCTTCATCGAAGAAGACTTGGGACTAGAGACTGAGACCATAAACTCATGTTTACAACGTTTACTGAGGGAATAAATCAAGAGAGAAGTAGAGTCATTTTCTCATAGACTTCTATGGGACCAGGCCCCCTGGTGGTCAGGAGAGAGAATGCACCCTTTAAAACACTGCATCGTCCTGTCCGCCTGGACGCATGAAGTACATCTGTCCCTGCAGTTTATGTCTCTTTCGGTTCATGTCACAGGTCTCCTTTTTGAACTGACGTCTACCTTGAAGTACACGGGGTCCACCTTGTGTCGCAGCGCGTGCGACTTGCCCACCAGCCTCAGCACCGACGCCACCTTGTCCGGGCTGCCCAGGCTCTCCACCAGCGTGTGGAGGGCGCCCATCACCCGGCGAGCGTGCTTCCTCAGCTGGCCGCTGCTCTCCAGCTCCTGCGGCTCCTCGATGTCCTTGAACTGGCTGAAGAAGCGCTTGGACGAGGGGAAGTTCACGAAGAGCCTGAGGGAGGGAGTCAGGGAGGGAGATGTGAATTCTCTAAATCGCTAATCTCCTCGCCGTGCAGTCAGGAGCGGCTCGAGCAGCCCGAGAAGCCACGTTTCATGTTCTGTTTTTCCAGCTGGCGAGATACCCTGAGCAAACAGCAGCAGCGGCCGGAGAGGAAGCTCGGTTTCCCCTGAGAGCTTTTCTTTGTGGTGCAAAGGGAGAAACATTCATGGGACAGAACACTACAGGTACTAGTCTCCTCCTGCGGGTCCCATAAATCATAGTTTTCATTACATTGACGTGGTTGATCCAGCTCCAATAGCGTCTCTTTGTACTTGTTTGTCTCTTCTCGACGTATCGTCACGGTTCGAATCTTGGAGCGAATAAATCATAACGTCTTTTGCTCTTTTTGAAAATGAGTGCAGGACTTTTTTCATGTGATACGCCATCTGTGTGGTTACCACACACTCAGTACGAGCGCGTCTCACTCCAGGAGCAACATTGTTTCCTTCTCATCCGGAATCAATGTTGCATCACTTTTAGGTCTAATATTTACTGGCAAATGGCTCTTTCCAAAACATTCAAAGACACGTTAAGTATCACAAAAAACACCATCTCCCCCCCGTCTGGGAAGAGGGCCAACGCCTCTGGCCAAACCGTCCCCGTGCACATTCCGCCCGTATCTCTGAAGACTATGGATGCTGACGCGCTTCACATGCGCACTGCAGGGGTTGTTGGGAGGTAATTCTAACCAACCAAAGACAGACGTCGTCCTTCATTGGGCATCCCTGACCTCTGACCTCTGACCCTGGCCGAAGCTGAAGGCTGAAGGCTTGTGAAGCCTCAACTTTTACCTCCTGCACTCAGTGAAGAAAGAAGTGCGTGACGCGTCATGCCAGCGGTTCCCCCCCAGATGCTTTGTTTTTTTTGGTGCACTGTTTTAATCATCTCCTAAACTCTCTGTCACACTCTGCAAGCAGACAAAAGACATGTTGCTTCAGGTTGAAACAGCCTTGTATGAATCCTCTGAAGCATTACCGGCTCCTTGGGGGGAAGTGGGGGGGGGGGCACTTTGTGCCCCAAAGACGTCCAATTAAGGGATTGCAGTGTTTGACGTTTGCCTCTACGGTTTGATGCACAGGATTAAGAAGAAGGGGAAACAAGGTGAGCGTTACAAGCAGGACGGAAACTTTTGAATTGAAGGAGACAGTTTGAATCCAGCAGCTGCATTCGACGGCAGGACGATGCCACAGTTTGGGTTACGTCGATGTGCCTTTGGTGTCGTGGACCTTCTAGATCCAGAAGCAGCAGTTATTTCACAAGTCCTGACTTGATTTTAATCATCGGCGAACTAATTCAGTCCCAAAGTCATCGGCGCCTACACTTTTTATCGCACACCCGTTTTTCTACAACCAGGGTTTTTCCAGATGTTGCTCTTCACAACAACTAACAGCTGCTCGTGGGGAAGCAGGAGGATTTTGTGGGAAAAACTGCATCTAAAATGCCCCCCGGCATGTCCCAGAGTCCCCGAGTTGGACATACTCAGAAAACCTTCTAGAGGGCGGAATCCAGGAGGCGGACCAGATGCAGCAGCACCTGAGATGCGGCACCCATCTCTAAGCCCGTTTCGACCACTCCGGGAGTGGGGTGCTTGACCTCCCTCGCTCAGGGGGAGGCGGGAGGAGGTGGGGTTGGTACCGAAGCTCGGCCTCACACGGAGGTTTTGACCTCCGCACTCGGCCTACGGTCGCCTTACTTTCATCAAAACACATCTTCATGGTGAACGCTGTATTCTCGCTTCATTGAACCCGTTTGCTGGTTGTGATAATAGACACCACGCCTTCGTGTGACATGCCGGAGCTGATCGAGCTCCTACCTTCCTCTCACGCACCATTCCTCTGCATCTTCGACATGTGATGTAATGTGATGTAATGTGATGTAACGTAACCTAAGCAATGTCCAGCTTCATACGGGAGATTCAAACTAGGGAGAAACATCACCTGACTAGTATGGCCACCCCGACGTCATCGCAGCTCTGGTAGACCTTCGCCCACGAGTCCTGGATCATCAGCCTCTCCTCGTCGGTCAGAGGGCTCGGCCTCTCGGGGGGGTCGCCCTCTCTGTCGCCCCGCGTCCTCGTCCTCTCCATCTGGAAGCGCAGCTGGCCGCGTGCAGGAGGCGACGCTGACGAAACGCCAAATTTCTGCCGCTTTTGTTTGTTTGTTTACGTCTCTTCTCCTGGTAAGAGAGGAGGAAATATCTGTTTGCCTGCACACACACACACACACACACACACCCGACCCCCCCGCCCCCACCTCTGGATCTCCACTGAGCGAGAGAGTGAGTGAAGAACGTGCTGCAAGAACACAAGAAACACAGGCAGCGAATGAGGAGGAGCCTGTGTGGACTCTCACTTTCCCTCCCGCTCCCCCCCCCCCTCTCTCTCTCTCGCTCTCCGCCTCGCTCTCACCTCTGGAGGTGGCGTTTGACGAAAACATGATGATTTATGAAACAAATCCTCCAGCGTGGACGCAACGTAAGATTAGGATTTTTTTAAATGAGACTAAAGAGGAGCCCTCTGACCTCTGACCTCCGTCGTGAGCGGGAGATTAAACTGTGATGTTGAATTTGTCACCAGGCCGACTTAAACGCGGGTACCACGGACATTTAATCAGCACCACAAGAACCTGTTCTGTTCGCGTCCGCTTTGTGCTTCGGTCAGGATGCAGGTGACATCACGAGACGCACAGACCCTGACCAGAGCCACACTTCCCTCGTTGGCACTCTTTCCTCAGCGCCCACCCGTGTTTGGACAGAGGTTATCAGCGGGAATGTTATCAGCGGGAATGTTCTCATTCGGCGTTAATGTGCGGTGGACCGGTAGGCGAAGCTGCCAAGAATCTGGGCGTGAGCCTTCCAGTGAGAGCCGACAGGACAAAAGACGTTTGAACCCGAGCTGAACTTAGGGTTGACACTTGGGGCGTTTCTGGGATCGCTGTGCCTCGGGTGTCTCAGAGTTCTGTATATATCAAATATCAAACTGGTTTCACAAGAATCCGGTACCTGGGGCTGGGTCACTAAGCCGTTGTGGATCCGGAGAAACAAGGGAGACTTCTCAGTCAATGATTGTTGATCCGGCACCGGTTTCATGAGTCCATAAAGATAATCTGGAACATTTGACAGGGCTTTGTGAATACCTTGACTGTGCCCAGATCCGTTTTTGATAAGAATAATGTTGTACCTTTGACCCTCACTAAAGTAATCTCCTTATGTATCCTAACGGATGATGACATCTAGTGGACAGTCTTGATATTTGAGAGGGGTTTATGTCGATTAGAAACAGAAAAGGTCCATTGTCAAGTTTCTCTTAGAAGGCACTTTCTCTTAAAAACTAAACACAATAATAATTGAAACAAACCTTTTGGTCTCATCGTCCAATGATTGCGCAACTGACTTCATCCCATCAGTCTTTAACGTTTTCGATTTGTTTCCATTGAAATATTAACTTGTTGTTGTGAATATTATTCAAAACAATATTTTCTCATATCTACACAATGTTTGCAATTCTAATCCGGTCAAGAATTAATTCGACTTTGAAATGCTATAAATGTCTTTTAAAGCATTTATTAAGTTGTGAAATAAAACAATTGTTAGGTCCTTCTAGTGATAAAATAATTCCTACCTGGTTAGAAAGGGAGGGGTGAAACGTTAGCCCTGCAGGTAACAGCTGTTTCCAAAAAGACAGCAACAAGGAGTTTTAAGACCAAATAAAACACACTTGAATCTCAAACAAACACATGTACAATATATAAAACATTCTATTGTTCTATAGAAATGTCGTTTAAAAAAAAAAACCTTTTCCAAATATCTCTTAGTACCGATTTCCACCATTTCTACACATTTCAAATTGCCCGCGAAGCACTTCCTGTAGCCACGTGAGTCACGTGACCGACCTACGCGACTCTACCTACATACGGCTCTGCCCCGTGACGTCCCTCGCAAGGGGGCGGGCCCACTCGTCGAACCGGAAGTATGACGTAACGTTTTATTTTGGTAGAAAACACAGACGAGGCAGAGGTGACGGGTAAAAATGGAGCAAAACGTTGAGGATTACAAGGTAACTTTTACACCACTTTGCTGTCAGATTTCAAACGCGCGACTTCTCGAAAACTTTTCTTCCTGTCGACTGCGACATTTTTGGGACAAAGTGCCTCGGTGTTGTGTTATTGTTGTTTACACTCGAAGCTAGCTGGGACATGTTGTCACCTGGATTAAAGATGCCGGACTCGGTCGTGTCGCTAGCCGATAGATCGATCAGTCGATGCTGGGTCACCGGAGTAAAGTCTTTCTCTTCCCCTGCTGACCTGACCTCACGTGACACGCTTCATGTGATCACCTGCCACTGTTTATCTGTTTGTTGTCTTTCTTTCTCTATTCACCGTTGTGTATTATAGAGAGCATGAACAGATGAACATATGTGTCAAATAATAATACCGAACATGATCACTTCAATCTGGCACAACCTGAACGTCAGCTGCTCTTATTTCCACTCCCACGTTTACGATCATACTCTACATTAATTGTGTTTTTCCTCCAGCTGATATTCGAGAAGGAGGGAGTTTACCTCCACACAAATGCCAAGAGGAGTAACCAGGACACGACCATCCCCGGGTTCATCCGCATCGTGGAGCGGGTACGCCGAGTCGTTCGCACACACACACACACAAGCGCCTAAATGGCAGAATCGCTGGGATTGTAAGGCGTGCTTCTGTTTCAGGCCGGCCTGCCGGCGTTGGAGTGGAGCCCGCTGGAGGACGCAGGGCGCAGCGCCCCGGCTGTGCTCTACACCAAAAAGGTCCGTCAGATTTAGATATTTGTTTATTGACTTGTGTGCAGTTTTACAGCCGTCGTTCCTCCCTTTCTTCGCAGGATGGAGAAGGAGGCGTCGAGGATACAAACTTCGACCCCGGGTACGAGCCGGACTGGGCCGTCATCAGCACGGTGAAGAAGGACCGCGACCCGGCGCCGGTCCAAGACTCGGGTGCCGTTTGTTTGTCTGGCGCTTTTTGGTCCGACGGTTGAAGTTAAGGAAAGGCGGCGTTACATCTGATTTCCCCCCCGGCAGGTCAGTGGTCGTTCTCGCTGCCTCTCTCGGAGCTGTACTCCCTCCGGAGGGCCCGGTTCTCTTTGGGCAGAAACTTCCTGGTGCTGACGAGTCGAGGGGGCCACCCGCTGCCCGCCCTGCACTTCCATAGGGGGGGAACCAGGGAGCTGTTCAGGGCCCTGCAGCGTTACATCATCCTGGACCAGTGAGTGCCGCCGCCGCCCCGGCTTCCCCCGCCGGTCACGTGACCGCGGAAGGCGTCACGGGTTTGTTTTTTGTTGCTGCCACCACCAGGTCGCCGGTTGACATGCGGCTCTTCCTCGCCTACCCTCACGACCCGGGCGCTCTCTCCCAGTCCTTCGAGAAGCTGCAGCTGTTCGACGACGCCGGCGCCGATCTCGTTTCGGTGATTTGCTTTCGTTATTGATCATGAAATCTTTATTTCTATCTTGTGGATCGTGAATCCCCGGCCAAAGCCCCGCTGGCTGCGTGACCTTCGGAGTGTCTCCGTCGAGCCGAAAACACTCGTTTGTGACCGTTTCCTTTTCTCCAGAGATTCATCCAGGACCCGTACGCCACCACGTTCGGCGGATTCTCCAAAGTCACCAACTTCTTCAAAGCCGCCCTTCGACCTCCGGGATCCCCGGGCCACTTCCGCACCGCTCAGGACCCCAGTCTGCCGCACCAGGGCGACGAGGAGCCCGACTTCGAGCTCATCAACTGCGTACGAGCACAAAGAAAAGGGCACCTCAGTGAAGCGTTAGAAGAAGAAGAAGAAGAACCTAAACCTGATAATGGTTGAGTCCGTCTTTCCATCCAGGGCGTGGAGCTCGGCCCCAGACCAGACGTGACCCGGGGACGACCGCTGGACCAGTGGCACCAATTCATGGACCCAGAGGGGCGAGTGAAGGACGCTGAGAAGATCAAGGAGATCATATTCAAAGGGGTGAGACGGAGCGTCTCCTGTGTGGAAGACAAAGCGTTTAATCCATCCATCCACCTCCTGCCCGCCTCACGTGTGTGTGTGTGTGTGTGTGTGTGTGTGTGTGTGTGTGTGTGTGTGTGTGTGTGTGTGTGTGTGTGTGTGTGTGTGTGTGTGTGTGTGTGTGTGTGTGTGTGTGTGTGTGTGTGTGTGTGTGTGTGTGTGTGTGTGTGTGTGTGTGTGTGTGTGTGTGTCCCGTTGTTGTCCATCACAGGGGGTCTCACCAGCTCTTAGGAAGGAGGTATGGAAGTTCCTCCTGGGCTTTTATCCGTGGAACAGCACGTGGAAGGAAAGGGAGGACATCCTGCGGCAAAAAACGTGAGCGTCTTTATTACGGTTCAACCAAGTGATCAGTTTGGTTAATTCATAAGAAATGGAGTCTTAAATAATGAATATTCTCTCACAAACTGTTCATAAAACTACGCAATCAAACAATATTTAATCAGTTCATCTGTGAACTTTACAGGCGTATTTGTTCTTTAGCTTTTCCCGCTAGTTGCGTCCTTTTGAGTGGTGACGGTGTTTTGAGTTTTGGTCAATCGTTTCCTCCTGTAACTCTCCACCAGGAGCAGGATGGGGAATGTTGAGGGGTCTTTCGGTCTGTAACTGTAAAATCTGTCATTTATCACACATTATCTTTTAGAAGTGTGAGTGTGGAAGCAGTTTTGAAGCTTTAGCCTAAAATGCCGGCCTCTCGCCTGCAGGGACGAGTACTTCCGGATGAAGGTGCAGTGGAAGTCGGTCAGCGAGGAGCAGGAGATGAGGAACTCCCTCCTGCGCGGCTACAGGAGCCTGATAGGTTCGGCCGCGCGGCGCCTCGTCAAACGGCAGCTCTGTTTCACGCGGTCCGTTTGCCTGAAACGTCTTGTTGTTTGTTCTGTCGCGGCAGAGAGGGACGTCAGCAGGACGGACAGACACAACACCTTCTTCTCCGGCAACGACAACCCGGGACTGACTCTGCTGCACGACGTGCTGATGACCTACTGCATGTACAACTTTGATCTGGGTGAGTGTGACTGATCGCGTTTGTCTTTTCGATGATTTTAAAGGGGACGTTGGAGGTCCGCTCCCCTCACGCTCGCGCTTCCCGTCCGTCCAGGTTACGTCCAGGGGATGAGCGACCTCCTGTCTCCCCTCCTCTTCGTCACGCAGAACGAGGTGGAGTCCTTCTGGTGTCTGACGGGCTTCATGGAGCTGCTGGTGAGTGAGCGACGGCGTCGGTCGTGGGCGGGGCTTCCCAGAAAGGTCGCTCCTGCTGGGAGGGACTAAATGTCCGACGCACATGAGCTTTTTGTTAAAGTTTGCGATGGCTCGTCTCCTCCGCAGCACCAGAACTTTGAGGAGTCTCAGGAGGCCATGAAGAAGCAGCTCCTGCAGCTCAGCATCCTGCTGAAGGCTCTGGACCCGGAGCTCTGCGACTTCCTGGGTCAGTCAGACGAAGCCGTCAGGGCGACGCAGCAGAACGAAAGTCGTTGCGCTATGCCGCTGCACGCGCCGCGTTTCCTGCCAAACCAGTTTCCAAGATCGCTCGGCGCTTCTTTGTTTTCTCTCGGGTGGGGTTTGTTTTTTCTGTCTCTGAAAGCTCTTCCTTCTCCCCGGCAGACTCTCAGGACAGCGGCTCCCTGTGCTTCTGTTTCCGCTGGCTGCTCATCTGGTTCAAGCGGGAGTTTTCCTTCGAGGACATCCTCACCCTGTGGGAGGTGAGAGCTTCCTCCTCGTGTCTGTGAACGTTCCTCTGCAGCAGAGGCTCCATGACGCAGAACGATCGGCTCCTTCTGGGCTCCGCTCAATTCTTCTATCTTTTTTCTTTTTTCTTTCTTCATTCTTTTTTTTAAAGGTCATCTGGTCCGGTCTGCCGTGCGACAACTTCCACCTGCTGATCGCCTGCTCCATCCTGGAGTCGCAGAGGGGCGAGCTGATCGGCTCGGACCACGACTTCAACACCATCCTGAAGGTGAGCGCCGCCACGTTTAACGCCGCCGTGACCTCAGCCCGTCCCTGAACCCCCCCCGTCCCCTCCCCGTCGCTCTGCAGCACATCAACGAGCTGACCATGAAGCTGGACCTGCAGAGCGTCCTGCGAGGGGCCGAGGCCATCCACCTGCAGCTGACCCGGTGCAAGGTGAGACCGGACCGCCCGTCTCTGGTGGTTTAAAAGGGCGAATGTAAAGTGTGACTCCCCCCGTCTCTCCTGCCAGGAGCTTCCCCCGAAGGTGCAGCAGGTCCTGGGACTCTGCAGCGCGTCCGGCTCCGAGGAGGAGGAGGAGAGCCCGGACCGCCAGGCCGGCAAGGCGGCGCGGCCCCTCCTGGGCGCGGCGGCGCAGGCCGGCGCCGCTGCTCCCTGCGGCCCGCCGCGCGTTCCCACCTACCCTTAAACGTGCGGGACGGAAACACATGGACGATCTCTGCAGAACAAACGTACATAGATGCAAACAGGCTTCATGGGATCCGGTGAGATGGAATGAAGAACGATGTTACTACGTGTCGGAAGCAGGAGGCGCTGTTGAGGCTTCTTTCTTTTCTGAATCTTCCAGTTGAAGACGTAATGATAACACTATAGAGCCCTTTTCCTCGTGTTTACATGTCCCTTGTCCTTTTACCTCCTGACAGCTCGTTTAAGAGCCTGTCGCCTGATGCAGCGTCCTTCGGTTCCTCTAAGAAGGGAAGCAGATGGAAGATGCTTTGTTGGCGCGACGTAAAGCTGACTGCATGCCTTATACTTTCCTCCCGTGTGGCGTGGTGATGTTTTAATCCATGTTATTATCTACATGATGTCATAACGTTTTCATCCGCTGATTATTTCCAAATAAATTGTTGTATCTAAACGCGCTTTCTATTTATATTTCTGTGAATGGTGAATCAAGGCTCTGATATTTTACTTATTTACGAGTTTGTAGCAAAAATTTGTTTTACAAATATATAATATATATATATATATATATATATATATAATGATAAATAAAAATCCACTGCTTTTCCAATGAGCCTTTCAGAACAAGCAAAACACATAAAACAAGTATTATTCACACTCATCTAAATTACATAAATGAAACTTTTAGTGTGACACTGAATGTTAACCTATACAGACTTTATCCTGTCTCCCCCATAGCTGGTATGTTAACAGCTGATATCTGACACCATAACGTTGTAATATTGTTATGTATAATTAGTCTTCATGGGATATGTTATAATTGTTGAAACTGTTGTATTTTAATAAACTCTTAATTGATGTGATTGTATTTGGTAATAGCTTGATTATGATGTTTCAAATGCCGATCAATGTTTTTCATCACGGAACATATAAATAAATCAGAATATATTAATATAAAAGTAGTAACACGGCATCAGAATCTGGTTGTTTTTCTATTAGAGTTTGACAAGAAAATCAAAACTTCCTCCTGAAGAAGTACTTCTGTGTGCTGCTCTTACATGTATCCAGACTCAATTCAATAAATGTCATCAGTGCCTGATTAAAACACCCTGGTGGTCAGTTTTAAACACGTTTGATGTAAATCTGTCTGACATAAAATAAAACGTCCACACGGTGTAATTGAAATGCATCTTAAACTTTCCTGCTTTGGATTATACTCGAGGATGAGTCCTCCAGTGTAACAGTATCTGTCTTAGCTGGTGGTTAAACCCCCAGCAGGTGTCTGCGTGGCGTGAATGGGACCTCTGTGCTCCGCTGTCCCGGGAAATGAGCTGGAAAATGAGGGGCGGGAAGCCACGCCCCCTTTTCTCAAGGCCCTCTTTTGGGCCCGTCGCCGTTTGAATACAGCTGCGACACATGAATTTAGCAGGGTCCTTAAACAGGCCGCCGATCTGTCACACGTCCCCGTCCCCGCCCCTCCGTCCCACCGTCCCACCCCAGCCTGACCTCCGGAGACAAACTCACTCAGGCCCCCTCATTCAAACTCAATCTGCTTTCAGCCCTTCAGCCCATTTTCCCTCACTAATGCTTCAATCAACTCCGTGTTAGAGGATCAGGGTCGCTTCTCGTCCTCCCTTCACGTCCTCCCTTCACGTCCTCCCTTCACGTCCTCCCTTCACGTCCTCACTTCACGTCCTCCCTTCACGTCCTCCCTTCACGTCCTCCCTTCACATCCTCCCTTCACATCCTCCCTTCACATCCTCCCTTCACGTCCTCCCTTCACATCCTCCCTTCACATCCTCCCTTCACGTCCTCCCTTCACGTCCTCCCTTCACATCCTCCCTTCACATCCTCCCTTCACGTCCTCCCTTCACGTCCTCCCTTCACGTCCTCACTTCACGTCCTCCCTTCACGTCCTCCCTTCACATCCTCCCTTCACGTCCTCCCTTCACGTCTCAGGAGCCGACGAGGCGGCTGAAGATCGGCCCTCGGAGCCTCAGGAACCTCGAGTGGACCCTTGGGGTGTGTGGAGGCGTGTTTCTGTGTTTCAGTCGAAGCTGGAAGACGTTTGTCTCCTCACGTCTTCGTCCTCTCATCTCCAGATGCAGTGGGGGCAGACACGGGAATGCTCAAATCAACAAATGGAAACATTTTGTTCTTTTTATCACAATCCAATTAGTTCTAGTAAAATGTGGAATGTGTTGTTGTCTATTACACAGACGGTACTAATTCCTTAAGTCTGCATTGGGGACATGTAACTATTCTCATACACTTTCAAGGTACTTTTACCTTGAACAATTCAACCAACAATTCACTTGGATGCATTAACACTGAAGGCAGGACTTCTGAATCTCTGATTCAGATCATTAATAATCCTGACCTTTAACACCTTTAATTAGAAGTATTTTTACTGGGGCCTCGCTGCGTCTGAACCTGACTCCAGGTTCCTCTGCGAGCGCGATGAATAATTGATGCTCGGCCTGAAATCCAGTCGGCCGCTCAGAGTCCCGTCGGACACGCGAGGCGCCATCGAAGCCCGAAACGTGTGAAGAGGAGCGACACATGCAATCTGTATTCTGCTCTGGTGAGGGGCGACCCCATTGTGACCACTGGAGGGGTCCCAGGAGGGACTGTGTGTGGAAAGTGTGTCTCACACCCCGTCAGAGGGGAGGGGGGGGGGGGAGGGCAGCAGCAGGCAGAAGGCCAGGGGCCGTCGTCTGACACTGATTTGTAAAGGGAGACAATTCGGCTCATTGACCTGCCCGGCTCCACTGTCTGTTGCACATACCTCGCCCGGCCCTCCACCCGCTTTAGACACCAGCAGCAGCTTGCCTGAGGGGAGGGGGGGGGGGGGCAGAGGGCCACAGGTTGCTTTGACAATGACTAAAACCGCAGAGACAAGAAGAGGCGCAGCCTAAACTTTGATGAACACATTCATGCATATTAAAAAAGAAAAGTGTTCTGTTCTCACAGATTAATTGCCAAAGTGTCTTATTGGTTTTTCATTCTCAGAAATAACAATTGTTGTTTAGAAAAATACTATTTGAAATAAAGAAAAGTCCAGTGTGATGTAACATCTCCAATCATTACTTTAAATTCTGTTTTTAATCATTTTAAATAACTTTTATACTCAATGTTTCTTTTCTTAATCGATGTTAAACTTTATTTTTGAAAGGTTTTGTGTAAATATGGTTCAGAATCTTTCTCCTCTTCTTATTTTATGGCAGTAATAAATGGCACTGCAGTTTCCACTCCAGTTTTATCACTTCGGGCAAAACTAAATCTGTTTCCGTCCGCTCATCAATAGTATTTATTGGCTCCTGTGAGTGTGCAGGTTGTGTGCTTTTGTTTCTGAAGAGGCAGACAACCGAATGTCTGACGAGATGGAAAGGTGGAAAACCCATGAAAACCCAAAGATGGACATTTTACTCTCATTTGAAATCAAGGGATGCTGACAAAAATATCACTTGATAAAACTGCTGCTTCTTCCTTTAGTAAACTATCCAATATGTTGCTGATTCTTAAATAATAAATCCAACTAATCCAACTAATTGCAACATTGAAAGTGTCGGTAAAGAGGACAACAAGTGCTTTACCAAACGGGGGAGTTGTGCATCCTTGGAGGTAAACAAACAGCCTCCTCCTCCCTTTGTCATCCATTCCCATTGTCACAGTCTGGATGTGACCTCGCTGTCCTTTCTCCTTCTCCGCCCTTCTCTCTTTCACTGTCGCGGACAAGCTGTCGCTCCGTCCCCGCGGGCCACTCCCCCCCCCCCCCCCCCCCCCCCCCCCACACCGCTCTCCCTTCCTTCTCCCTCTCCCCACCTGTTGAAGCATATTGTTGTCTCCTTATTATTTCACGCACGCCCCCCCCCCTTCTCCGCCCCCCCCCCCCCCCCCCCCTCGCCCTGGCGGGTATAAAAATCAGAGCCTGGCGGTGGAGCGGGAACATCCGTCGGAGGGCCCCGGGAACCTGCGGGGTGACGCACAGGACGCAGCGGCTTCCCCACTTGGACGTACACGCGGCTTTGACGGCTTTTGCAGATGGACGGCGGCGTGTCCGTGTCGCTGTGGTGCGAGGAGGTGGAGGAGGACCAGAGTCAGGGCCCCTCGACCCAGCTGAGGGCCCCCTGGGACCCCACGGTGTCCGGGCACCGCGTCATCCAGAGGCTGCTCCACGTGGAGGAGAGGTACGCGCCCTGCGCGCTCTACGTCACCCTTATCCAGCGGGAGCCGCAGCGCAGGGAGGAGCTCGCCAAATGGGCCCTGGAGGTAAGGTGGTGCTGCGCTGGGTTCCTCCGGGTGTCTCCCTGCAGGTGGGACACTGACGGCCCCCCTCTCTCTCTGTCTCTCTCCAGGTGTGCTGTGAGTGCGGCTGTGACGAGGCCGTCTTCCCCCTCGCCGTCTCCCTGATGGACAGGTTCCTGTCCGCGTCGCTGTCCCTGCCCGTCGCGCCCTACTGCCTGGCGGCCGGCTGCATCCTCATCGCCTCCAAGCTCACGGAGTGCGACAACGTCACCGCCGACACCCTGTGCGCCGCCGCCGAGTACGGCTTCCCAGGCCTCCACCCTGCGGGTGAGTCAGTGGAGACGTGACCGCACCACGGCCGTCTTTTCTTACAGATGAAACCATCCCAGTGCAGGGGATTCCGATTTGAAATGGTGCTGCTATCATCTGAAGAGATGTGGCCACATTGTTGTCAATCAAAGATCAATCAAAGAGTAACTTTATTCAGTTGTTCAAATCTAGATGGACTTGATACATTTGGGTAAATGAGTTAGTGACTGAACTGTGATGCAGACTTTAGGACCAGGAGAAGATCATAATATGTAGCCTATCAATGTACCGAACCACTTCACAAGGTCTGTATCACAATTACTACACAACCCCCTCTAAATGCACCTGTCTCTCCTCCATCAGGAGATGGAGCGCGTCATCCTCGCCACCCTCCGATGGGACACGGCTGCAGTGACTCCGCAGGACTTCCTCCCACATTTCCTCGCCTCCGTGGAGGAGAGAGGAGGAGATGGAGACGGCGGTGACTCGGAGGAGGCGCTGCTCTCCACCCTTCGGCGGCACAGCGACACGCTGGCCGCCATGTGCGCCTGCGACTCCCGCTTCCTGGGAGCTCCGCCGTCGCTCGTCGCCGCCGCGTCGCTGAACTGTGCCCTGCGGGGGCTGGGCAACAAGGGCCCCGCCCAGCTGGCCGTGACCTGCGAGGCTCTGGCGGAGCTCTGCCAGGCCGACCTGGTGAGTGTGCGACACCTCTGAGGCTCTGCTCTTCCGAGTTCCGAGACCGATCAGTTTTAAGCAACTCAGACTGATGTTCAACAGTCATTGCATTGATGACAACATGTTGTCTCTTGTGTCATGCATCCCAGGCGGTGCTGCAGTGCTACAGTGACATGATCGAATATGGCCTCCGACAGCGGCTGAGGACGAGCCTGCAGCAGGGCCCCATGGAGAAGAATGAAGAGGTGGAGAACGAAAGGCCCGGGACTCCTACAGACATGAGGGACGTTGATTTCTAAGCATCGACTCAACTAATGTTGCATTCAACTCGTGAATCAAACAAAGTCAATCAGTAAAACTGATATATATTGATTGCGACCTTCAAATGCCCGGTTATATCATGACTTAACTGAGTTAATGTTAATTTATTATGTTTTTAAACTTTATTTATTTGTGAACTGCTTTGCAGGATTCATTTTTGTATGTGCCATATTTTATTATCTATTTCTAGTCATTTCATTGTATGCCTAGATGTTATTTTTGTTATTTATACCTTTAATTTATTATCACGTGCAATTATTGGCTCTTTCTGTGTTAATTTATTTTAACTTGCAATTACTCTGTGTTTGTGTGTGGAATTAAATATACAACAGATCTATTTTTCAAAGCAATTAAACGTTTAAAACGTTTGTAAATATTTGTCTTGTTTCTGATGTTTTTCACTGACGGGAAAATTATGCCTTCACTTACTATTCAAAGGGTAGTACTTCTGACTTGTTAATATTCATCAACTTCCGATGGGACATAGATATCTCCGAAATAGACAAATGCAAGACAACTGTTGGCAAATTTAATTTAAATCAAAGGACTCTTGACTTATTTTTGGTTGAAATACGAAAATAGCAACGTGAATCCGTCCAAATGGGAAATAAACGTATTATTTCTGACGGTACCTGAAGGCAGCGCGTTGGACCAGTGCTGCATCCTTGTGACGTCAATTTTACCCGACGCAGAATCTGATCGTGTTTCGAGCATCGGATCAGATATTTCAGTCATATGTGCGGTAAGATGTGAGCTTTTTTTTTACCGTCGCCACACATTTTAATTGGATACTTTAATATCGGATGTAATAATAATAATGATCTACGGAATAATTCGTAGAAAATCACGACACAAGACGTAACGTTAGGCGTTGTTAGCTCACTGCTAACTGGTTAACATGTACCTGTATCCCCTTTATGATGGCATTTGAATGATGTTTTAAATGTTGTAGAAACAAATCACACATTTCCCGCGCCATCATTCTATTGTCAGAACCCTCCATTTTTATGCTAACGTGAGTAAACTTTGCAGTGCCAACTCCAATAAACGACCCCCGTCTAATACTAATGTCCTTAACGTTAAAGTAAAAAAAAAAAAAAAAGCGCAACACTGCGGATGTCTCAGACTAAATGTGTGCTGTTAATGTCGGCATGAAAAAGATCCTATGTTGGTCCAAATTGATCGTCATCCCAAACTCCGTTCATGATATCCGACATTATGGTTTATCTCATCGACGGAGACACCCACGTCGAAAGAAAACGGAACGTTGGACTTCTTACAAATCGCTTGAGTCTCCCGGATATTTCGGCAAACAATGTTTACGTCAGATACCCAGCTACTGCACTAAAACACGTGACGTTGCGTTTAAAGAACGCTCCAGGGCGATGAAGTGTGTCTGCACCTTTAAATGAGTCGGAGCGTCGTCACGTGGGGAGTGAAAACATGTGTTCTTGTTGTCTTCGTCCACTATATAATATCAAGGATGAAATAACGGAGTTAAAAGTGCAGCAGTGTTCTAGATTTTTAAGAAAATGCAATATAGAAACATGATCAAACGCAGAATTAATATTAAATGTCTTTTTTTTTTGTTTGCATGGGAATTTATTGCGTTCTGGAATATTCATAATACTGAAACAAATGCAAGGTTTTCAATTGAAGGTAAACTTGAAAATGGATGGATTTTGGCTGCTTTTATTTGTGGCACGCCTCTGCTTCTCCTTTCCTGGATTATTATTATGATTATGCTGTCGTCACATGCGTTGTTTATTTTGCAGGGAGGATGAACGTCCAACCTGGCTGGCTGCTGCTTCTCTTCCTCTCTGCCGGCGTGTGGTCGGTGCCGGTCGATCGCTATGCAGAGAACCACGAAGCCAAAGCAGAAGTCCCGGAGGAGAACGGGGTAATGCTCTCAGAAAGTCTCATCCGTGTACTTTGTTGTATGTTTGAGAGTCAGCGTGCTGTGATTTAACTCTCCCTCTACCACCCGACCCCGCAGGACACCGGCCTGTACTACGACCGGTACCTCAGAGAGGTGATCGAGGTGTTGGAGACGGACCCTCACTTCAGAGAGAAGCTGCAAACGGCCAACAGTGAAGACATCAAGGTCAGAATCCGTCTCCTTTTTTGTCTTATTTCTTTGTAAAAATATATTTGATAAAAAAAAATTCATAAAAAACAGTAGAAAAACAGGGCAAATGATATTTTGAAAAAAATATATATATTTATATCTTACATCTGAAAATGTTGTGGGAAAAAAGTCAAAATATATTGGGTAAAAAAAATGAATGGGAAAAAAAAGAATTGAAAAATGACACTGAAAAAATATAGTTGAATATCATGAAAAAAAACTTTGAAAAAATATTAGGTTAAACATTTTGTAAAAAATGTTAAATCAATATTAGGGCTTTGTTCTTTCATTTTCAATACCTGTGGTTTGAATGTGTGGACGTCTGGCACGCTCAGAACGGGCGTCTCAGTAAAGAGCTGGACCTGGTCGGTCACCACGTGAGGACCCGCCTGGATGAGCTCAAGCGCCAGGAGGTTTCCCGCCTCCGGATGCTGCTCAAGGCCAAACTGGACAGCACCAACACGCAGAGTGAGACGACTTCTTTCCTTCTGCGCAGAGCGTTTGGATTCATATTTGCATATTGAGATAATCTGTGTTAAATTGTGCGCGCATGCTTGTGAAGGCCTTCAGATGGACCACGCCTCCCTGCTGAAGCAGTTTGAACATCTGGATCCCCACAACCAAAACACGTTCGAGGCCAAAGACCTGGAGCTGCTGATCACCACGGTAACGTCCTCCAGAGAGAAGCCGTTCGGGTTCATGTGTCGCCTGTATCTGACGGGGGCGTCTTCCTGCGGCAGGCCACCAAGGACCTGGAGAACTACGACGCCGAGCGCCACGAGGAGTTCAAGCGCTACGAGATGCTGAAGGAGCACGAGAGGCGGGAGTACCTGAAGGGCCTGGACCAGGAGAAGAGGGAGCGCGAGGAGAAGAGACTGCAGGAGCTGAAGGACAGACACCGGCAGCACCCCAAAGTCAACGTTCCGGTACGAAACAAACGCACCCCCCCCACCCCCGATGGGTTTTCCTCAGAGGGCGGAAGGAGCGCTTCTAATTCCCGCCTTTGTCTCCCCGCAGGGGAGCGTGGCTCAGCTCCGGGAGGTTTGGGAGGAGACGGACGGACTGGATCCGCAGGAGTTCAACCCCAAAACCTTTTTCAAACTGCACGGTGAGGCCCCACCCTCCCCGCCTCCCCTCTGAAGCCCCGTTGTTGTCTTTATGGGTGAATGTGAGCAACGTCCCTCTTTGCCCTGGTTAGATGCGAATGAAGACGGAGTCTTGGACGAGCAGGAGCTGGAGGCTCTTTTCACCAAAGAGGTAAAGAACCGCTGGGCTTCAAAGTAACTGATGATCATCCATTAAAGAAACACAGCAGGTTCATGTGTGCTGAAGCTGACAGCAGTGACATCTGTTCACCAGCTGGAGAAAGTGTATGATGCAAAGAACGAGGAGGACGACATGATGGAGATGGAGGAGGAGAGGCTGAGGATGAGGGAGCACGTGATGAAGAATGTGAGTCTCCACTTTTAGTTTTTTTTTTTTATCCTGCTGCTCTTTATTTATTTGTCTTTTCACGGCTTCACGTCTCTGCGTTTTTTTAAAAAAGGTGGACGGCAACAAAGATCGCCTCGTCACCCTGGAGGAGTTCCTCAAGTCCACGGAGAAGAAGGAGTTCAGCAATCCCAAGGAGTGGGAGGTAAGGAGCCGAGGAGCTGTGAGCCGCGTGGTTCCCTACGCGGCGTGTGGAATGCGTGCGCTGTGTGTCTGCAGACGCTGGAGACCAGCCCCGTGTACACGGAGGAGGAGCTGCAGCGCTTTGAGGCGGAGCTCCTCGACCGAGAGGAGGAGCTGAAGAGGAAGGCGGAGAACCTGCGGCAGCAGCAGGAGCTGCTGAAGGAGCGCGGCAAAGCGCTGGAGGCCCAGAGGAAGGAGTACCAGCAGGTGACGCGAGCGCATCGAGGCCACGCCCCTTTTTCAGCCAGCAAAGGCGATTAATCCATCGTTTTTTGTTGTGGTTTTTCTTCTTGTGTTTCAGGCGGTGCTGGAAATGTCCCACAGACAGAAGGAGCAGCAGGCGGCAGACGGGCAGCCTCCCGCGGGTCCTGACGGAGAACCGCAGCTCCAACCGGAGGCCCAAAAAGTGGAAGACGAAGGTAGACGAGCGGAGGAGCCGTGAGCCGCTGCACTGATGCCTCTTCCTCTCTTACATCCTCCTCCTCTTCCTCTCCCCTCACAGCGGAGCGCCCGGCCGAGGTCCACAACGTTCTGCCTGCGGAGCCGCCACAGAACCTGCCATCACACACATAGTGCAGCGCGCGCACACACACACGCACACACACACACACACACACAAAGTGCACTGACACAGATATCCAGATGCGTCCAGCAACACGAATAACGTGAAATGTTTCACTAAACTCGGACAGATTTGGCCCCTAAATGCTGAAACATTTGACTGTGTTCTTCTCTGTGGTCTCCTTTAGAGATAAAGATATATACATGTATAGATATATATATAGATATATATATATATATAGATATATATACATATATGCGCCCGACAGGTTACTGAGTCTTTGGTGTAAAATCCTTAACATCTATGAATAAAGTGATAATTTAAAACTTCTGAACCAAACTTGAAATCACATTATTTGAGGGGGGGTGTCTGAACTATACATGTATTTATTTTATTTAACTCATATTTACAGAGGATAATCCCAGTGATATACAGATATAAACTAAACGTGTAACTTACTGAATTGTATTAGCATCTTTTTGACCGTATATTTGATGTTTTAATATCGTATTTAGTTGTGTGAATTTATAAGTAATAATAATAATACAATGTGTGGGAGGGTTTAGATGGGTTTTACTGCTCTCAGCCTGCTCCTCCTCTTCCTTGTCCCTGCTCCTCCTCTTCCTCGTCCCTGTCCTCTTCTTCCTTGTCCCTGCTCCTCCTTTTCCTCGTCCCTGTCCTCCTCTTCCCTGGGCCTGTTGTCCACTGTCGCGTCTCCCTGGAGACCAGCCGATGCTTGTTGACCTGCTGACGAGCTGCTGAGGGCCGCTGACCCTCCGTGGGCCCCCCGGGGAGCTTTGGGGGGGGGGGGGGGGGGTGGGAGGGGGAGGGGTCCGTCCCCGCTGTCACATCTTCAGGAAGCCGCCTGGGTTCGATGAGACTCAATCCGCCGAGTTCAAACCTTTTTGAAATGCTCAGCATTTAAGTTAATCCGCCTGCCCATCGTGCACAGGCGCAACGCGGGAAATGTGGAAGAAAAAACGGAACCGTCGAAAAAAGGTGGAACAACAGATAAAGACCGTGTGAGCCAATATTGAACAGTGAGCGTCATTTATTTTTCCAGCGACTTAAAAAGAAGTCAGCAAAGAACATCAGGGTCTCAAAGGCCAAAACAATAAACACCTGCAGGGCAGCTGGAAAACAATGTTTCTTACCTACCGGGGGAAAGGAAGAAGAATTCAGACACCCGGTAGACAGCAGAGACGCATTAAAGGTGTGTAGACGTGTGTCTGTGGGGAGACGGTCAGAGAGTGAGACGGTCACAGAGTGAGACAGCAGGGGGGTTTTTGTGCTTTAACGTCTTTTGTTAAACATTGAATGAATCCCTGCCTGGTGGAGATGCAACCGACTGCAGGAGCACTGGCTTCACTATTCACGTGAGACAATGTCGTCATGACGACCCATTGGGTTTTCCCCGGGAGAGGTGCAGCAGAATGATGTTGTTGTTCTTTCTCTTCTTTTTCTCTCTTAAAATGTTGTTACAAATGAATGTCCCTGCACGTCTCCGTCGCTCCCTCTGACATTACGTCACCATTTGAGTGATGCAACATCATAGTTGAAGCTCTGGTCCTTTTCAAGTTGTTTATTTCTCATCGTTTTTTAAAGATCCTCCTGCGTGATGTTTAACTGTGTCCTCATTGAGCAGCTGTCTCGTGGAAGCAAACCGTGAGGATAAACGAAGGAAACTCCTGTTTGTTTTGTTCTTAAAGACAAAGAAAAAAGTGAATCAAAGCGAAGCTCGAAGCGAGTTGGGGCCTTTTTTTTCATCCGCTGTGAGCTTGTTTCTTTAAGACTCAGCATCTTCACCGAGGAGGAGACAGGAGGAGGAGAACTGGTCAAGTTACACAAAAACACGAGGATGAAAAATATATTTTTCTTCAGAGTAAAGTTTGTATTTAGTTAGAACATTAGGGAGGTATCTGTAATTATCATTTTATTTACTGTCAGAATACAAAGTAAACTCGACCACAACTGACCACAAAGTCAATAAAGCTCCTGTTGGTCTCGTTGGTTTTTCCCCAATGACCCTTTCTGCTCCATGAAATCCAATAGATTCTAACGGATTCAGGGGTTCTATTTGTCGCCTCGTAGAACATCCAAATAATCATAATAACAACAACAATGAGTGTTTTCATTTTCTTTTTCCTCACTAATAATATTTTTGTGTCTTTTATGGGTATTGCTGACACTTTGCGTTTATTTTTGTTCTGGTCATAAATTACTAAAGGATAGGATTTCCTGGACATTACAAAATACAAAAATATAAATGTTCAAAAAATAAAAGAAAACAAGAACGTTGAGTCGAGGTTGCAAATGTGGACTGTGCGTGTGTTTTTTTTTTCCACCAAAGAAAAAGTCACACAACCTGTTCGTTTTGTCCTGAAAGTCCTCACCGGATGTTGCCGCGTCTCCTACACGCGTCTTTACGCACGGATGCCGGGGCCGAGAGAGAGAGAGAGAGAGAGAGAGAGAGAGAGAGAGAGAGAGAGAGAGAGAGAGAGAGAGAGAGAGAGAGAGAGAGAGAGAGAGAGAGAGAGAGAGAGAGAGAGAGAGAGAGAGAGAGAGAGAGAGAGAGAGAGAGAGAGAGAGAGAGAGAGAGAGAGAGGCTGGAACGGGGAGGGGGGAGGCGGAGGGGGGGATAAGCTGCAGCCTCCGTCTCTCAGGTGCTCCGATGGAGTGAAGCGGCCGCCGCGGCGCCTTGACTTCCTGCCCCGGTCGGTCGGTGATGGAGAGGGTAAGAAGCGAGGGGCTGAAATCCGCCGTCATGTTCTGGTACACGCACGAATCCAGCGGTGTGTTGGACCGTCCAGCTGTTTTTACGGGTGGGGGGAGGGAGGGGTGGAGGAGGGAGGGAGGGAGGGAGGGGAGTGGGGTGTTGATAGGAAATAGGCGCCTTGCAGGCGGAATAAAAGCCGAAGAGGCGCGTCCGTTTTCCGACATTTGGGTCATTCGTGCCACTAAAAATAACCCACTTGCGTGCTTCTCCCGGTTGGACGTGTTAATTAGGCCTCCATCATTTACAGCACGATTGGCACCTCCTCCCGTGTGAGGCTCTCCTGCTCAGCCCTACATGCTTTTTTATCTATTTATTTATTTATTATCATTTTGATTTATTTAGTGAAGACAACCCGTTAGACGCCTCGTTATTCACACACACACAATACACATCTATGTGTTTACATACATATATTTATACATAAATATTTTAACAGATGGCTTCCGGAGCAGTAGAAAAACAATTTTCCTGCTGGATACAGCCCATAATTACAATTCATGATGCCCACCCCCTCCCCCCACCATAAAGCAGCGCCGCATCTCTGTGCCGGATACCGGCCTGGTGATTGTTCACTTGTGTGTCCGACTCGTTTCCGTGCATCATGCGTCACGTGCGCCGGTTCCGACTACGAGGACGCGGACACGCGCACTGACGGGACGGACCGAGAGTATCGCGATGCCGGTCGGTGGGGGGAGGGCGGGGTGGGGAGGGGGTTGTGTGTGTCTGTGTGTGTGTGTGCGTGTGTGTGTGTGTGTGTGTGCGCGTGTGTGTGTGTGTGTGTGTGTGTGTAGAAGAAATACACGTTTCTTTAAAACTTCTTGTCTTCTTCTTTCTTCTCTCCTCAGGTCAGTGTCTCATCTCAGTGAAGCCCGGGCCGGGGGTCAGAGGTCATTGATTAAACCTGCACCTCTCCCTCTTACCCCTGCACCCCTTGCACCCCCCTCATCTCCCACGGCCCCTTCGTCACCCACCCCTAAGAATCAGTTGGCCGTCTGATCACCCGCCGGTGGAGCCGCCTCTAGCTCCCCGGCCTCAAGATGATGTGCGAGGTGATGCCCACCATCTCGGAGGACGGGCGTGGAGGCGGCGGCTCGTCTTCCCCTCCGGGGGGAGCAGGAGGAGGGATGGGAGGCATCGGGGGCTACGGCGGCAGGGAGGCCCGTGCCGGCGGCGACGAGGGGGGCAGCACGGGCAACCTGGAGTCGCTGATGGTGAACATGCTGACGGAGAGGGAGCGGCTGCTGGAGAGCCTGAGGGAGACGCAGGACTGCCTGGGGACGGCGCACCTGCGCCTCCGCGACCTCGGCCACGAGAAGGAGTCGCTGCAGAGGCAGCTGTCCATCGCCCTGCCGCAGGTACCGCGCACCGGCCCCCACGCCGCCGACGGCCATCGCACATTACCGCAAGCACAGGGATCACATGTGAATACAGAAGATCAACTTCAAGATTCGTCCGTTAGAAAAGTGGCAAAAAAAAATCGACGTCTGAAAACTCAAATGTTCGAATCTCAAGTGTGACCTCAGCCAACGTGAACTTGTGTAATGCTGCTGTGCTTCACGAAACGCTTCCTGTCATTCATGCGTTAACCTGTTAGCGAGCTTCGATGCTGCAGGTGAGCCGAGTCCCACTTCTTTCAAACCATCCAACATGGCCGCTTGCACGGAGCACCAAAACAATTTAATCGCTACTCATGCAATGATGTGATATTTATCGTTTAACGTCTTACCTTGCGATTGACAAACTCTTTGTGGTTCGCGTTTTTTACCTCAATAACATCTAAAATCCTCAAAACAATAAAAGGAAACAAAACAATGAGAGAAGAATTTGTTCTTAAATATCTTCCATACCTCCTAAAATACCAATACATCAAAATGGTCCTTCACGGTCTTAAGAATCTGTTCCTTAATGAGGCTGGCTGGTGAGCCAGTAACCATGACGACCAACTTTAGTGGTTGGTACCTGTTTCTGTTTTAATGCGCATTAACAGAAGCCGCTTCAAAACCCGTTTGGTCCGATTTGTGACTCTTTTGGCTCCACAGATCATCTGATTCTTCTAAAGTCCCGTGAGTTGGAGGAACAGATTTGTGTTCGTATCGTCGTCGTGGCGGCTGGGCTTCCTGCCTGCAAAGAAGGAGACGGTCTTTGAGCAGTGCTTTTTTATCTTTGCGTTCATCTCTTTTTCAAAGATGGACTCTCATGTTTTTGTTTTTTTAGAGACGCGAGTCAGCGTGCGACAAAAAAACAACCCCAAAGGAAACACCAGACTCAGCTGACATTACAGAGCCGCGTTACCTCAGAGAGAGAGATCGATATGCACAGATCTGCAGAAGCACACGCACACACACACACACACACACACACACACAGGCATGGAGCTACACACACAGCAGCTACGTTCTACTGTAGATGAGTTCAGCGAGTTCGTCTCTGTGTGTTCAACGTTGCCAAGAGAGAAAAATCAGGAGAGAGGGATGGAGGCAGTAACAGCATGGCACAGAAACACACGCACACACGCACGCACACACACACACACGCGCGCACGCACACACACACACACACACACACTTTGAGAAAGAGAGAAAAACCTGGTGAAATGAGACTAACAAATCTATTTCATTTGCATATCGCTGCATACAAATGAGGGGGTTGAGTTGTGGGGAGCGGGGGGGTTGCAATGAACGAAAGATGACGGCGCCATACGGTGAGAAATACAGAAGGAGTGCGGTAGCGGCGGTGCATCTCGTTCCGTCTTCTACTTGAATTAATCCCAGAATTACAAAATCCTCCGGGCCCAGAAGGAGCCATCTGCACGCGGCAACTCGTCCCTCCCTGATCCCCCCCCCCCCCTTCCTCCTGTCGCCTCCTCCACATGCTGGGTAAACCGCTCACTGATCCACACCTGGACTTGGTCCTGGAGGTCTCGGTCTGCAGACCTCATCCTGGAGGTCTCGGTCTGCAGAACTGATCCTGGAGGTCTTGGTCTGCAGAACTGGTCCTGGAGGTCTCGGTCTGCAGAACTGATCCCTAACAGGTCTGCAGGACTCGTCCTGGTCTTAGTCCTGGTCCTGGTTTGTGCCGTCCTGATTGCCGCACAGGAAGTGCTTGCTCGCGGCCCTCGCACGCGGGCAGAGAGGACAGTCGGTGCACGGTCGAGCGGCGTGTGTCTGCTTTGACGCGTTGCCGTGGAAACCATTTAGTCTGACCAGAGGCGACGACGTGTTTGTTAACGTAACTATCATGTAGCTTCAGCACAGATCTTACAGAAAGTCACAACCGTTGACCACTCGACCGCTGTCTTCTGGATCTCAGACGCCGCCGAGCTGTGATGTCACCGGCCTGTGATGTCACCGGCTTCACCGCAGCTCCTCTCGGGCTCCTTTAAACTCCGGGCGGTGTGTTTTAATTGGCGAGCCACTCGAGGTTATTGGGCAATTAATCCCATTTCAGGTGCAGCACGTGCAATAAACCCGGTTGTTAGATTTTACACAGAGGCCTGCTTAGGAGCCCCGCTGGCTGCCGTTTCGTGGGTTATTCTCCTTGGGGGGGGGGGGGGGGGGGGGTTCCTCCTGCAGACAAAACGCAGCTGCACGTCCGAACGTTGGCACGTTTCAAACGTTGAAAGTCTGATTCCGCGTTTAATTGCGCCGAATATCGGCAGTAAGCGATACAGTCTGTTGGCTCGTTGCTCTTACGTTTGGAAGCGTGTGTTTATTATTCTGGATTACCGGCCAGTGAGAAGAGGAGACCTCATGCTGAGATCTTTTATTTGTTGGTTTCAAACCTCCTAACTCAGCCTTTGGTGCGAATATGCAGCACTTCTTAACCGGCGTGTGTGTGTGTGTGTGTGTGTGTGTGTGTGTGTGTGTGTGTGTGTGCGATCATGTCCTCACGCCTCCCTCCTGTGACCCTGCAGGAGTTTGCGGTGCTGACCAAAGAACTGAACCTCTGCCGGGAGCAGCTGCTGGAGCGAGAGGAGGAGATCGCCGAGCTGAAGGCGGAGAGGAACAACACGCGGGTCAGTATCCTGCGTCGACATTGACTTCCTCGTTCAGGTTCTGCTCCGATCCCGTCGCCTCTTGTCCATTTTTTTTTTTTCCCCTGAACAAACTCCGAAACGCTCGTGTCTCCAGCTGCTGCTGGAACATCTGGAGTGCCTGGTGTCCCGCCACGAGCGCAGCCTGAGGATGACCGTGGTGAAGAGGCAGCCCCAGTCCAGCGAGGTGGAGGTCCTGAAGGCCCTCAAGTCGCTGTTCGAGCACCACAAAGCTCTGGACGAGAAGGTGAGGGAGCGGCTGCGGGTGGCGCTGGAGCGGGTGGCGTCTCTGGAGGAAGAGCTGCAGTCCTCCTCCCGAGAGGTGAGTCCGCAAATCTCCTGGCATTTTGTTTCTGCGCGTGAGCCGATGGAGTTTCTCCTGACCGGCTTCCCTCCCTGTCGTTCCAGGTCGTGTCCTTGAGGGATCAGATCAAGCGGCGGCAGCAGGGGCTGGACGGCGGCAAAGAGGTACGTTAGTCGGCCTTGTGGACCTGCGTGAAGGATGCGTATAGTTCTGCCTCGACGGAAAGGTGGAGCACGTCAGCACGCTAACACCACGCCCCGATCGGCTGTGCTCTTTGCCTCAGAAATTGAAGCAAATCTCTTCCCTCCGTGCAGCGGCTTCCCAACGGACCGCCGTCCATCTTGGACGACGGCGACGTGGACCGTCAGCGCGAGGGCGAGATAGAGCGCCAGAGGTCGGAGCTGGGTCAGCTCAAAGAGCGACTGGCCCTCATGTGCAGACAGGTAGGCCCGGCGCGCTCTGAGCGAGACGGCAGACGGCGGCGGCGGCGCCCTCACGTCTCCCCGTCTCCCCCTCCAGGTCGGCGAGATCGAGGAGCAGCTGACGTCCGCTCGCAGGGAGCTGGCCCGATCGGAGGAGGCCAACCAGAAGCTGCAGAGGGACGTGAAGGAGGTGAGATGTTCTCTTTGCTCCGCTCGAACATGTGCCGGTTTGCTATGGCAACAGAGCCCCCGTATCCATGGCAACGGAGCCTTCCGCTCAGACGGATTGAGACGGTGTCACGGCGATCTTTTTTTCCAACGAGAGGCGGTCGAGTTGACCTCGTACTGCTCCCCCCCCGACCCCCCTCCTCTCTTTGACCTTTTGCAACTGCATCTGAAAGCTGTCAACAACAACAACAACAACAACAACAACAACAACAGCAGCAGCAGCAGCAGCAGCTACTAGCAGCTCATTATCATTCCTCAGCTAACTGCTGCTCCCTTTGATCCACACTTGTAAACCTGACTTTTCTCACTGTCTGGCTTCGCTCCCACTTTAACCCCCCCACCAGGCTCTGTGCCAGAGGGAGGACATGGAGGAGAGAATCACCACGTTGGAGCGCAGGTCTGTGCTTCCTCGCCTCCTTCAAGAGGAAAATGATGAAAACGTCAGAAGCCTCACCGCCGCTCTGTTTCCGCTCTGCAGGTACCTGAGTGCCCAGCGGGAGGCGACGTCTCTCCACGACACGAAAGACAAGCTGGAGAACGAGCTGGCCAGCAAAGAGTCGCTCTACCGACAGGTGGGGTGGCCTGTGTGTGTGTGTGTGTGTGTGTGTGTGTGTGTGTGTGTGCTCTGCTGGTGATTGGCAGCTTGACAGTCAATGTCTTCTCTTCTGTTGAACCCGAGTTTAACCCCCCGTCCCCCCCTGTCCGGCAGGGCGAGGAGAAGAACCGGCAGCTCCAGGAGCGCCTGGATGACGCCAAGCAGAAGCTGCAGCAGACTCTGCAGAGGGCCGAGACGCTGCCGGAGATCGAGGCCCAGCTCGCCCAGAGAGTGGCAGCACTCAATAAGGTGCGTGTGTGCGTGCGAACAAACAATCTACCCGCCGTACACAATCAGATACCAACACCTGACAGCAGCCATACATGGCCGTGTGCGTTATACGCAAATGTGTTCATGCATAACTGGAGCAGGACTGATCGCTGCGCCCCGACACGTCGGGAACCGCACGCCGCGTTGGATTCTTTCGGCGGCGGCTCGTTTGATTGCTCGTGTGCTGAACCTCGGTGCATTCCTGTCACTACAATGCTCCCTCATGCCGTTAAAAGAAACGACTCTCTCTCCCCCCGCAGCCCCCCCCCCCCCCCCCCCCCCCACCCCCCGGTAGCCGAAACTGTCAAATAGTCTACACTTACTGGTGGCGTGTCGGGGCAGGAGGCCCGTGAGAAGAACCAGGCTGAGATGTGTACAGGCCTGCAGCTAATCGGTCAACAAGCCGTTTCCTTTTGTGTTCATTTGTATTGCCTCCCCCCCTCCCCACACACACACACACACGATCGTTCAGGCGGAGGAGCGACATGGCAACTTTGAGGAGCGACTGCGACAGATGGAGGCGCAACTGGAGGAGAAGAACCAGGAGCTCCAGAGGGTGAGTCACTTCTGTCTTTGTCCGCCTCTACAAAGGCGCGCTAATTTTCTAAACCTCGCGTCGGGTCGCTTCCGCTCACATAGGAATCTTTGCGTGTCGCTCGCAGTCGTGCTTGCGATTTAACGCCCACCTTCGTTTCTTTCTTCTCATTCGCTCTCACCCGTCTCACAACCCTCCCTCCACCCCACGCCCTCCCCCACGCCTCCCCCACGCCGCCTCAGGCGAGGCAGAGGGAGAGGATGAACGACGAACACAACAAGCGTCTCTCCGACACGGTGGACAAGCTCCTGTCTGAGTCCAACGAGAGGCTGCAGCTGCACCTGAAGGAGAGGATGGCGGCCCTGGAAGAGAAGGTGGAGCAATTGTCTCCGTCAAAACCACACCGGCAAATGTCTCAGTCCCCCCCAAAGACCCTGCAGATGTGTCCCTCGCACCTCCATTAGCGACACAAATACTCTGAGATTAGTAACTGACTTTTAAAGCCACACTGTTACATAAACGTGCAGAAAGCACGGAGACACGTGGAGACCAGTTCACTTTCACCTAAACACTTCCTCGTTGGCACGTCGTGTTTTTATTTCACCGCGATAAAGCGTCTGCTTCCTCCTGCAGAACGCGCTGTCCGAGGAGCTGTCCAACATGAAGAAACTCCAGGACGACCTGCTGGCGAACAAGGTGCCTCTGGAGTTGAATCTCTTCCACATGCGGTATTCTCCTTTCATCTATTTTCTTTGACCGACTCCTGTTTCATTTGCCCCCCCCCCCCCCCTCTCTCCTCCGACGCCTCCCTCCCCCACTCCAGGACCAGCTGATCGCAGAGCTGGAGCGCCTTCAGCTGGAGTTGGATCAGCTGAGAGCGAGGCCCGGCGGCTCTTATTCCAGGTTTGTCAGCATTTAGACCGATCCGAGGCCTCCGCGCACACGTTGACTCGGTGCACACACACACACAGACACACACACACACACACACACACGCACACACATCCAGTTAGCACTTTCTCATCTGCAAGTCTCGACACCACGGCCCGTCGGTGGGGGTTCGCTGCACCTTCACTCGAAATCGCCACTTCTGTTTGCATCCTTTTCATCCTGCAGGCTTCACTCTGTGCTCTTGTTAAAATGTCCCTTGTCTTGGTTTAGCCGGCTCCGTCTCCCTGTAGTCCTTCTACCGACGTCCCCTCGCCGCCACCTGCGTCTTCATCTCGTCCTCTCTCTTGCCTCCCCAGCCGCTCTCTGCCGGGGAGCGCTCTGGAGCTGAGGTACTCCCACGGGAACGGCTCCCTGCCAACCGGCTCGACCACTCACCTGGATGCCTTCGGCAACGCGCCCGCCGGGGGGGGCGTGGTCAGGCGGAGCCACCGGGCCCGTTGGAGCTCCGCCAGAGAGGACTCCACCAAGGTGAGAATCTGCTGCGACGTGACTACGAGCCCAAACAAAAGGCCCCCGAATCGTCCTCACCTGCTTCATACCTCCTTTCTATCAAACAAACACTGGTTGAATATGGAACAATAGCTAATACTTCATTATCAGGAAGTGGGAAAATATGTGTCCCCTCTGAAGTCCAGTTTTGTCGTTTGTGTCACTTGAAATCCTTTCGTCCGGATCCTCTCTGACAAAAAAAATTCAAAAGTGAAACAAAACGTAACGTGACATTTTGTCTCTTCCGTGGAAGAACCACAGTGCTACTCTCTGTGTGCAGTACCCGGACTGGGAGAGCGGCGCTCTGCTGGCGAGCGGGTTCGAGCCCGGCTTGGACGGGGGCTGCTGCTCCGACGACGACGACGACGGCGACCCTCGCCTCGGCTCCGAGCTGCCCTCCCCCAGCGGGCAGACGGACGTGCAGACCCTGGCCATCATGCTGCAGGAACAGCTGGAGGCCATCAACAAGGAGATCAAGTGAGGCCTACGAACGGCTGGGCTAAGGCCGCAAAGGCCAGCTGTTTTCCCCCTGTTTCCAGTCTTTACGCTAAGCTAAGCTAAGCTAGCTGGCTAAGTGTTCTCCCCCCTCCTCTTTCAAACGCAGACTCATCCAGGAGGAGAAGGAGAACACGGAGCTGCAGGCCAAACAGATCGAGAGCCGGGTCAGCGTGGCCCTGGACCCTCCGTCCTCCCTGGGGAGGGACAGCACGGGACGGGGCTTCATCCCCTCGTCTATCACGTCCTCCACCCTGGCCTCCCCCTCGCCCCCCAGCTCCGGGCACTCCACCCCCCGCCTGTCTCACTCCCCGGCCCGCGAGACAGACAGACAGGTACTGCCTCCATGCCGCCGTTAACCTTTGTCATTTTCACCGCCTGTTTATGCAAACCTCTCCTCCAGACAGTGAGTCATGTAAAGGCAAGACCAATAAATCGGAGGAGTTCAGCCCGGATCGGGCGAGACCGATCCGTGGAAACCTGCCGGTTGGAACCAGACGCGCTGGTTCAAGCAGCTTCCTAGAAACGGGATCACAGAATTCAAAAGATTTAAAGTTTTAAATGCAGCCAGCGGCGATGGAGAAAGTGATGCCGTCGACGTGGGAGTTCAGGGTAGAACTATTCGAGGGGGAACTAGTGACGATCCTCTCGTGCAGTCAAAACAGAAAACCGTGATGCAACGTTGACGATGATTAATCAATTAATTAATTAATCATTAAAACAGGTGTTTGCGTTGCTATCGGCCGTTACTTTGCAGAAATGAAGCTTCCTTTCGAGCCGCTCTGAACCGTAATCCTCTTCCCTCTCGGGTTCCTCCAGAACAGCAGAGATGACGACCGCTCCCTGGCTCTTCTGGACGCCACGCCCCCCCCCACTCCTCGCGCTCTGCGACTGGACAGGATGACCCTCACCCACCCGGGCGCCATGCTCGACGACCCCCGGGAGTTTCGCAGGTAAAGCGGCGTTGAGTAAATCCGACGCGACGCAAATGAATTCCTCGTTGGCCCTTCCCCCCCCCCCCCCCCCCCCCCCCCCCCTCGCTGATTTCCTTCTTTGCCCCCCCCTCCGCCCCCCACGCAGTCTCTCGGCAGACGGCAGCAGCTCCAACAGCAGCCAGGATTCTCTCCACAAGTCCAGTAAGAAGAAAAGCATCAAGTCCTCCATCGGGCGACTTTTCGGGAAGAAGGAGAAAGGACGGATGGGCCAGCCGGGGCGCGAGGGATCTGCTTCTCTTGGTAACCAGAAGGAGCGAAACACCGAGCGATTCTGAATATTTCGTGTTATCTAATCAGACTTTTGACCTTTGACCTCCAGCGTCCACGCCGTCCGAGGAAATGGCCTCCGGAGACCCGATGGGCCTGAACAAGACCGGGACTCTGGGTCCGGCAGATAAAGACCGGCGCAGCAAGAAGAAGTTTGTGAATCATGAGTCCGCATAACTCGGACCTGTATCGAGGATTTCTCCCTTCAGCGGCACCGAACGAGTAACTCTTCCTCTTCCTCTTCCTCTTACCAGGCACGAGCTGCTGGAGGAAGCGTGTCGCCAAGGACTCCCCTTTGCATCCTGGGACGGACCCACGGTCGTGTCCTGGTTGGAGGTACTTAGTTCTACCCAAATCAAGACAACCGCTTTCAGAGCTGCAGGTGGTTCAGTTCAACAGGCGACCGTGTTAACTGGTGACAATCACAGTCATCCCGCCCCAAAGCATCTCCTGTCTTTATGAACCATCATTTACAAAATGAACATCATGCTCTTTGGATCAGGCATTATAATATGTACTGAGGGAGTAAATCAGGATGGTTTTCCTGTGGGATTCTATACAATTGGACTTGCTTTTGCAACCCGATGGTCAGGGGAGGGAAATGCAAGATTTAAGAAACACTTTGCATCGGTTTCACTCAGAGGAACCGGATGCTGCTGCCTGGCTGATAGTCACCAGTTAACATGGTCACCAGTTAATCCGTAGCACCGCTGCGGGTCGAGGACCACCGAAGTCCAACTTCTCGGTCTTGTTCTTTGAGCTTCTCTACAAGAACTGCAGAGCTTTGTTTCTCCAACCAATCGCATGTTCACAACTAAACACTGACCCCCACATTTTCCTCCACGTCGATTCCCCTCTCGTCGCCCCGCTTCCCTTCCAGCTGTGGGTGGGAATGCCGGCCTGGTACGTCGCCGCCTGCCGCGCCAACGTGAAGAGCGGCGCCATCATGGCCAACCTGTCGGACACGGAGATCCAGAGGGAGATCGGCATCAGCAACCCGCTGCACCGCCTCAAGCTGCGGCTGGCCATCCAGGAGATGGTGTCCCTCACCAGCCCCTCGGCGCCGGCCAGCACCCGCTCCGTGAGACACCCGCCGCATTCAGGCCGCAGACAATAAGAGACGGGTCATGTGAACGATGTCAAACGCAAAGCAGGTTCTGTTAATGAGGGACATGAAAGGAACCCTGCAGGGGGTAAATGTCAAACGTAACACAACGTGTGTTTTAGTTTCACCTCGTGAGAAGGTACAAACGAAAGCTGCCTCCTCGCACTGCGGCGGAAAACAAACCAGATGTCTTCTTCGGCGTGCCGGTGCCTCGCGTCTGTTCTTGTGTAGCAGGAATCATCTCGGCCAGTTGAAACGTTGCAAAGCTCAACATCACGTTCTCCTCAGAAGTCGGGTTTATTAGCTTTACCTTTTCTCTCGTTCCCAGTCGACCAGTAACGTGTGGATGACCCACGCCGAGATGGAGTCCCTGAACGCAGCCACCAAGCCTCCGGTTAGTGCCCCCCCCTCGCTCTTTGATATTCCGTCTCTTTATTGTCTTTATGGGCCCAGGAACGAGTGTTGCGCTCCTTCTTCTTCTCTCCCTCTGGTTTCAGTGTGAACTGCTTCCGACTAATTACCCGTTCACTAACACGCTGTTCCTTCCTTTTGTCCTCATTCCCTGCTGCTGCTGCTCCTCTGCTTCGCTTCCTCCATCATCTCTCCATCCGTCCTCCCTGCTCTTGTCCTCTTGACCCCCCCCCCCACATCACTCTCTCTGGCCTCTTCTCTCACCGCTCCAGGAGCTCAAGGAGTTCAGCTGGGATCAGGTAAGGATCGACTCAGACGTCACCATTACAATTATATTCACTGTGTCGTCCTCCACATGTACTAAGGGGTTTGTGTCGATGCCCCCCCCACCCCCCCCGCCCCCTCCTCCAGATACTGGCCTACGGCGACATGAATCACGAGTGGGTGGGCAACGACTGGCTGCCCAGCCTGGGTCTGCCGCAGTACCGCAGCTACTTCATGGAGTCCCTGGTGGACGCTCGCATGTTGGACCACCTGACCAAGAAGGAGCTGAGGGGGCAGCTCAAGATGGTGGACAGCTTCCACAGGTAGAGTTCCCGTTGCTGCGACGTCAGGTGGGGTCACCGGTGTTGGGTGATTCCTCCGCCCTCGGTTAACCCCCCCTCCCCCCCCACCCGGCTCTCTCCTCCCAGGGTCAGTCTGCATTACGGCATCATGTGCCTGAAGCGCCTCAACTACGATCGCAAGGAGCTGGAGAGGAAGAGAGAGGAGAGCGTCCACCACAGCAAAGGTGAGCTGCTCGACCCCCCTCCCCCCCTCCCCCCACTGACCCTCCCCCATTGACCCACCAGGTAGTTCCCACCCTGGGCTCTTATCTCCTCTTCTCCCTGCAGTGCAGTTTCCTGCCATTGGCCTTACTTTGTTTAAACTTTTAACAATGGGAAAAAAAGGTCTATTTGTACATCGCGAACGGAACCAGTTAAGAGGCACTTTTCACATCACGTTTAACAATAATGAAACACAGACTTTATGAAACAAAAGTTACCCTTGATCTTCGCTGTCTGGAACATGTTGTGCCCCCCCTCCCTTCCTCCCCCCACCCCTCCACCCCTCTCTTATTGCTCACGCACAGACCGCAGCTTTCTCATGCATTTTGGCTGGATAACAATTACATAAATGTCAACAGGATTGGCCATTAAACAGCCCTCCCACCCTGAGGCCCCCCTCCCCTCCCCAAAAGCTCCCGCTCTCCCAGAGCTGTTACACATGTTGTACATTTACAGTCGGCCCATCCTGGCTGATTTCCTCCTTCCCCAATTATTCTGCATGCCTGCCTCAAGGGACCACGCATGTTACACGTGGAACTCCCTCAGGGGACCACGCATGTTACACGTGGAACTCCCTCAGGGGACCACGCATGTTACACATGGAACTCCCTCAGGGGACCATGCATGTTACACAAGGAACTCCCTCAAGGGACCATGCACGTTACACATGGAACTCCCTCAGGGGACCACGCATGTTAAACATGGAACTCCCTCAGGGGACCACGCATGTTACACAAGGAACTCCCTCAAGGGACCATGCACGTTACACATAGAACTCCCTCAGGGGACCATGCACGTTACACGTGGAACTCCCTCAGGGGACCACGCATGTTACACAAGGAACTCCCTCAAGGGACCATGCACGTTACACATGGAACTCCCTCAGGGGACCATGCACGTTACACATGGAACTCCCTCAGGGGACCATGCATGTTACACGTGGAACTCCCTCAGGGGACCATGCACGTTACACATGTAACTCCCTCAGGGGACCATGCATGTTGCACGTGGAACTCCCTCAGGGGACCATGCATGTTACACATGAAACTCCCTCAGGGGACCATGCATGTTACACGTGGAACTCCCTCAGGGGACCATGCATGTTACACATCTCCACACGCAGTTCCATAATATATTGACACATGAATGAAACACTGCCTCCCCTCCTCTCCCTCTCCCTTCACCTTCCTCCTCCCCTCACTTCTGTCTCCCCTCTTCCTCCTTCCTCTCAGATGTGATGGTGTGGTCCAACGAGCGCGTGATGTGCTGGGTGCAGACCATCGGCCTGAAGGAGTACGGGGACAACCTGCGTGAGAGCGGCGTGCACGGCGCCCTGCTGGCGTTGGACGACACCTTTGACTACACCGACCTGGCGCTGCTGCTGCAGATCCCCAACCAGCACACGCAGGTGACTCCAAGCATGCGAAGTACATTAGCTCCCCAGCATGCCCTGTTTTTAATATATCTGAGAGCGCGCAGGGAACGTGGGGAGAGGTGCCAAGCGGGATTCCAATCTTTAGCGCTGTGTCGTTGTGGGCGCCATGCAGTTTCCCCGCATACATGGAATGAAGTCTCTGCTTTCTAATGAACACGCGATGTGAGCTGGAGGCTGCGGGTTGGACGGCGGTGGAAGCGCGTTCATTCGTTCACTCGCTAAACATACTTCTGGGCTCACTTGAAGTGAAGGATGGTTGGAACTCCCGTATTTTCATTCTTTTGTTAAAAAGCATCTTTAATCTATAGCTTACAGTTGTGATTGGATCCTGTATTATTAGCTTTCATTAGGCCCTTAATGGTTTTGTGAGACCTTAAAAAATGATCAGGCCGGCCGTCTCCATCATCTCCTCTCTAAACTGAAAGAACGTCTCCCTAAAGCCTCATCGGACTCTTTGGGTTCCCGACCGTGCAGGTTTTATCGGCCGCGGTATTCAGACGCGATGATCGCATGAATCTCAACGCTCTTCTTCGCTTCCCTCCCGCAGGCCCGACAGCTCCTGGAGCAGGAGTACAACTCCCTCATCTCCGTGGGGACCGAGAGGCGCCCCGACGAGGTCAGCACGCTCAGTCGAGCCCCGAGGGGTGTGAAAGTGAGCAATGCTGATTGGGCCTGACCCTGACCTTTTAACCCTCCCCAGCAGGACGGAGCGAAGACGTTCACCCGCTCGCCCTCCTGGAGGAAGATGTTTCGGGAGAAGGACCTGCGGGGCGTGACCTCCGACTCCGCCGAGACGCTGCCCGCCAACTTCCGTGCCTCGGCCATCTCCACGCCCTCCGTCACCCTGAGGAAGGTGCAGAGCGACGGTGAGTGCGACCCGCGACCTCCGACCCCCCCTGAGCCTGCTGGCATGAGCAGCGGGTATTCTGCACATGAGGACAATGCTATCAAGAAATTCAAAAAAGTTACGATAAATTGTTGAGAATGAACTCAAAATGTTGAGAATACATTTAAAAGCACAAATTCAAAATGTTTATTCTCAAAATATAAAATGAAATTGATAAATCTTCCTCCTCGCACGTCTTCCCTTGTGTCTAATAAAAGCCTTTATCATGTTATATAAGGCTTCGTGCTAACGAGCCGGTGGGGGGTGTTTAGGCTGTTTTTTTCCCTCTTCAGCAAAGCAGCAGAAAAGAAAAAAAAGGAGCCGCCGCTTCAAAGCAAGACGATTATCTCTTATTCCGCTTGTTAACGGGAATGTTTGTGGAAGGTCACAGCGTGTTTAAACATAATAACACCCCCCCCCCCCCCCCCTCCACCCCCCCCCCCCCCCGTGTCTCCACAGCCAGCTCCGGCGCCCGGGGGGAATCCGCCTCGGTGAGGACGTACTCCTGCTGAGGTGAGTGTGAACCGTCCCGCAGCCGTTTGACTCCTCACATTCCCCTGGTTGTGTGTGTGTGTGTGTGTGCGTGTGTGTGTGTGTGTGTGTGTGCGTGCGTTTGGGGGTCGGTGAGGATTTGGGCTTTCTGAGTTGTGGGAATGACACATTTTCCCTCCTCAAGGCGCTGCCTGCATTCGGGACTGGAGGAACTGCTCGCTCGTCCACGGGGGGTGGGGGGGGGGGGACAACGAATATAACCATCTCACTTTTAAAAATGAATCCGTCGGTCCATCCTGCAATAACAGAAGCAAGAGGAACGGCGGCGCAGACGGACGTGAGGAATGTGTGGATGGACGGTTGAACAGGATCGGCTGTTTCCTGTCTCCGTCTCTCTCTCTCTCCCCGTCCTTCTGTCTTTGCTCGTCCTCCGTCTCGCACTCGCTTGGCGCCGACTGTTGGGTTAATGAAGACAAACCTGGTGTTGGTTCGGTTCCCCCCCCCTCTCTTCATTCCTGTCGGGGTCTGCACACAGTCAGCAGCATCAGAGCTGCCGTTTCTTCTCTCTGCAGTCCGAGAAGCGAGTCGACCTCAGCGGAGCGTTCGGTGCAAAGTCTGTGTCGGTACCACTTTTAAAAAAAAAGGCGCGTTTCGCTGGTCCAGAGCTGAAAGCTGAGTTGCATTGTGGGATATCTCCCTCTCGGATGCTTTGATCTTTCTTTCTTTTAATCGGAGCTGCTGATAAAGACACGATTAGGGAGCTGTGGACAACTTTGAATTAACCACTTATCCAAATTTAATTATCACTTATTAACCACAGACTTTAGTTACTAAGGAACCGGTGTAGCGGTTTGTATGACCTAATAGAAAAATACATCATGAAGGGTTAAAGATACATTTAAATAGTCAAAATGTTGTTTTAAAAAGACATTTAACAACCTTTTTAGCGTCTCAGGGTCTTTGAAGCAGCCCATAAACGACGGGATTCAATCAGCTGCTCGTGTGATAAAGGTGGTACCAGGGCCTCGTGTCGCCGTGACGACGCGAGGTCGCCAGAGAGGCAAGACAGCCGCTCGTCTTACTGCACACACAAGCCATAGCAACCAAGAGCTCTCTGTGGGGGGGGGGGGACAAAACCTTTGGCCTCCGTGTTTACGATGCATGTCAAACAAACAACAACGACCTGAATACGTTCTTTTTGGTGGTGCAGATGATACGAGGTGTCTTTAATATGTATACATATACATATATATATATATATATATCTATATGATAAACCCACAGGGGTTCGGTGCCTGGGGATCAATTTGTAAAATGTGTGTATTTTTTTCTGTTGTATTTCTTATTTTTTACGATATCTAGTTTTTTTTATTTAAGTATGTATTGGATAAACGTGTGTACGTGTTCCGTTCCTCCTCGGCTTCATTTGACCTGGTTATAAAAAGTGAATATGAAAATGCTCATTCAAATACGCTACTGTATGTGTACATTTTAAGAACAAACTGTGCAACGATTTAACAGATTTCCATGATCAAAGTGGTAGTGATACAACTTGAAAATATAGTCTGGAAAATAAACAACGATGATGATGAAAATGGTGATGTAAAAGACAAAATAAAGCGATCCTGGTGGATCTGCTGAGCATCGCAAACTTTTTCCGTTCATTTGTTTTATTCTTTCCCTCCAGCAGGACGTCCTTTATACTCCGCTACCTTTATTTAATAGTTTTATCTGTAATGGAGGGTTTCAACATAATTTATGTATTTTATTGTTGAAAGTAACTGAGTACAAAGATCCTTTACCACATTTTGGTTAACCGAACAAACCAGCAGGAGGTGAAGTTACCTGGTTCCAGGTGTCAAGAGTCACAAAACATCAGCCTGAGTGAAACCGAAGTAAAGTGTGCCCCCGTCCCCCCGTCCCCCCGTCCCCTCGTCCCCCGTCCCCCGCCCCCCCGTCACATTAAAGGTAATCCGTTGAGGGGGGGGGGGGGGCGGGACGGCAGTAACACAGAGCCTCGGTAGGTGGGGCTGCTTCCTCTCGCCTGCCGAGTGCCCCCCCCCCGAAGGCTGGAATTATCATCAGACACTGGAGAGACCTTCTATAAATACACAGCTTCATACTTAAAGGCATACTGGTGTCATATATATAAAAGGAATATATTAATATCAGGGATATACACATGCGTACATACTAATACAAAAATAACTTAGATTAACAAATCATACAAACACAACAAAATCTCTACAAATGACAATGTTCCCTAAAAACTAATAAGATTGAGGTCTTCTTGTTTATTTCAAGAGAGAGAGAGAGAGAGAGAGAGAGAGAAATACCCAAATCCATCTTGTTGAAGGAAGTGCACACAGAAGGATGTTGCAGCTGCTCTGTTTTCTGTCACTCTACGCCCCCCTCGTCTCCCCCCCCCCCCCACAACCACCCCCCATCCTCCTATCAGCCTCTCCCCTGCCTCGCTAAGACCTGCCTCCCTGCCTGATTGGCTCTGGACAGCAGCACGCAGACGCAGGACGAGTCGATGCGGATCCACCGCCACCCGATCCGGTTGTTGGCGTCCTTGGTGAGCGCCCGGACGTACGAGTGCTTGGCCGTGCACTGGCTCACCCACTGTTTCTTGTCCACGCCCAGGCAGCCGGCGCCGGCCACGCCCGTCCCGACGGGCCTCGCCGCCGCGCCGCTGCTGGGGCGCTCGGCCTCGCGGCAGCGCGTCTCGTAGAAGTACTGTTTGAGCGGCCCCGTCAGCGTCTGGATCTCCTGCAGGATGGTGACGTTCTGGCCGTGCGAGTCGATGGCCGTCTTCTTGTCGGTGACCCAGCCGCTCTCCGCCTCGCACACCGACTTCTCCCCCCGCCGCCGGTCGGGAAGGTGCGAGCGCTTGTCCCTCCTGACGGGACGGGCCGCCTCGGCCGCGCCCAGAGCGTCCGCCCAGCCGGGAGTCCTGTCGAGGGCCCGGTCCCCGTGGCCCTCGATGTGCATGTCGTCCTGCTCCTCGCCCTCCTCCAGCAGGCCGCTCTCCAGCAGGAGCAGGAGAGGCGGGTGCTCCGGGGGCGCCGGCGAGGGGGAGAACAGGACCCGCGGGTGCGCGTCCAGAAACATCTCGTCCAGCCCGGCGGTGAGGTTCAAGCCGTCCTCGGGCGAAGCAGAGTCCCTCCGCCTCGCCGAGGGAACCGTCGGGCCCGGTCCTCGCGGACCCGTTGGACTGGCGGCGACCTTCTGGGTCCTCTGGTCCACAGTCGATCGGTCCGTCCCTCGGTCCTCCTCCCCTCTGAACGTGGACGTCTCCGCGGGGGGGTCGAAGCCGGGTTCCGTCGTCGTCGTCGCGGCCGCAATCCTGGACGCGGGGTCGTGGGGGAATGGCAGGGCCGAGGCAATCACCATGGCAACCAGGGGAAGCCAGTGCATCACTCCCGGGACGTATCAGCTGGCGAGCAAACAGACGGGCCGTTATTTCACAGAACGCAGACGGCGGCTCACCTGAGTACCTGCGTCAGCCGGCTGCCTCTGAAGCCTCAGCAGAACTTGTGGAAATAGAAGATAGCACAGAGTAATCCGAGGTCGACCTCTGCCCTTCTTTCAGAACGTCTTTGAAAAACGCGGTTTAACTCGGATCTACTTGTAAAAACTCAGCAGGCAGAAGCAAGCGGCGGAGATAAAGCTCAGGTGTTCTAGCGGATCACACCTGTGCTGTGGGGGCGGACGGGGGGAGGGGGGGGGGATCAGTTTCAATAGAAAAGATGATGCCTGAACACGACATCATGGATCCGGTTCATTCAAGGCGGTCTGACTGAAACAAGTTTATTTAGGAGCTTCAACGATTCGTCGATGGAAAGATAAAAGGCTGCTGCTTATTTCTTTGATCAAGTGACATCAGTTACATTTCAGGCAGAAACTCCTAAAACTTTTCATAATTTTTGCTACTAACATTTGCTTCTTTTCCTTGTGTAATTTGATTATAAATTGGATTCATCTCTGACAAAAAAGGCATTTGTTGTTTCAAAGAACATTACACGGCAAATAATTAAAAATATAAACCAATAAAAAATGTAATTTAACTATTTGACATTGACGCGGTAGAGAATGTGAGTGTGCCGTTAAACGATATTCAACGGAATGATGTTAATGCTGCTACTACTGTAATACTACAGTAATACTACAGTAATACTACAGTAATGCTACAGTAATACTAGAGTAGTAGTACGTTAAAATGTTACGGTAAAAAGTCATTGCAGCGACGGAACGTGACTGGAATCAAACGCCCCTCGTCTGACATCATCGCGAGGGAACGTGAATCACGCGCCGGGTCGAGGTTCACCTGTGACTCACCACAGAAGCGCTCCAGCGGGACGCCACGCCAGCCGGCGCTCTGCGGCTCGCTGGCGAGAGAGCAGGGGGGGGGGGGGGGGCGGAGCCACCGGAGTTAAAATGGGCGGAATGACGAGAATGTCAGAGATGCAGCTTTAGTGGCGAGGCGCCTTCACGTTGAGAGAGGGAGGGGTGAGGGGGGGATGAGTGTGAAGGAGCGGACGTCACTGCTTGTTTTGTTTGCTCAAGGGAACATCAGCGCGCGTGTGTGTGTGTGTGTGTGTGTGTGTGTGTGTGTGTGGTTGGTGGGTGTGTGTGCGAACGTATGATTGACAAAAAAAGCCTGCCGGAGACAGGTTGTGTGCACTCGGCGGGGGCCACACCTTCTGACACGATGCGACAAGGTTGGGTCGAGGGATCACTCACGCAGTCACCTCGTGAGGGGGGGCGGGGCCTCAGAGGGGCCCGGTTGTCATGCCGATGACAAATATCAACGAAAGTGGCCGCAGCTTCCTGTGTGGTGTGTGTGTGTGTGCGCGAAGCAGCTTGTGAGAGAATATCTACTGGCGAGGAAAAATCTCTGTCAATCACAAGTTCGCTCCGCCCTAAAGCACCACCTAATTTATGGTCTGTTTGACTCCACGTGGACCATAAAGTACTAAATGAGCATCATGCAATAAATCCAGAGAGAAGTAGAGTCATTTTCTCATAGACGTCAATGGGAGCAGAGGAGTCGCCCCCTGCTGGTCACTAGATGCAACGCAGCTTTAAGACACCGATGGTGATGTTGTTCCCTCCCAACCTAAAGGAGCCGGCGACAGGCCTCTAAGTGGTTTCCTAGAGGCCTCCCTCCGCCCCCATCCAGACAAACACACACACACACACACTCACACTCTCTAAATAAATAAAAAAGGCCTCGCTGTCGGTGAATAACACCCCAGTAAACACGGCACACTTGATAATCAGTCCTGATATTCTTTATTCAACCGGCAGGAAGCGAGCGTGTAAACACGCCAAACTAAACCGTGACATCAGCGGCGAGGCCCCCCGAATAACTCAGCATCTCACACACCTGGCAGAGGCTGTTAACAAAGCCCCCCCTCGTAACAGAGAGTTAATGCACTGTGTGTTAGTGCTAACATAATCCTTCAGTAAAACAAACACACGCAGGTAAATGTTTGTCCTCTCCCCGGTAAAAGGCTTCGGGCCTCGCATGCGCCCGTTTCCTTCACCGGGACGTGCCGCTGTGCAAACAGCGCGTTAAGTGCGGCTCTGCGATTCCCTCGGAATAATTAGCGTCTGCGTCGGTCACGTGGGCGTCTTTCTTTGCCCTTCACGACCTGACAACACGACACGCACCTGTGCGACGCAACAAAAGTACGTTTCCTCCATAGATTTCGTTCCATTGTTTTACTACACTACAACTAACCGACTGCTTTACTTCACTTTGCAGATTCAGATACACAACAAATTAATTATGACGTAATACCACAAAACATCAACAGCTGCCAGCAGATTAAGTATAAGATCATTATAAACTCCAGATAATCTGTCAATGTAATAAATGTGACGCTGAAATGTTGGATTATTACGATTACTTTGGGTTTCAATACTTTATATTGTATTGGAAATACGTTTGTGTGAGTATTTCTACATTGTGTTCGTGCTAGTTGTATTTAAGTTCTAGATCTGGGTGCTTCTCCCACATTCATGTATCCCGACCCACACATGTGAGACATTTCGTCATTTACTACCGCAGAACAGCTGGAATAGTGAACGAACTGTCACAATAAACCTCCCACCGCGCAGGCGTTTGTTTTTCAGCGTCACCTGTGTGATCTACCTGCGGGTCTGGAATCTGATTCGGTAGCTTTCACCTCACCTGAGTCACTGCCAACCAAAACAACCCGAAAATACGACTCAGAGAAACGTGTCGGTTTACCAGCGAGGCTGCAGGAGCGCCACGCGCAGCGAGCCAACCGACGGGATAGTTGATCAATATGAAATATTGTGCAATAAAATACGGCTTCAAGGAATGCAAGAAATATGTAAAGAATTTTACATTATAAAAAAAGCTAGTGGCATTTGTGTCTCTGTGAAGAAGTGCGTTAATGAGCAGTGAGTGCGGTGCGTGCACGGTGGTCCGTGTGTGTGTGTGTGCGTGCGTGCGTGCGTGCGAGGGGCACGCGTGGGTGATCCACCTGGAGCCGTACCGTTTAGGAGAGATCCGGACCCCGCGTCCTCGCAGCTGACTCCGCATTGGTTCCACGGTCCCGTCGCCACTTACTCGACTGGTTTTCTTTTTCTTTTCTTTTTTTTAAAACAAACACCTCAACGAGCGCTTTGGCACGGACACCGCGGAGCGAAACGAGGGCATTTCTTCCTTCTTTTGACGCTCCGTGACATCACATGTGCACCCCCCTCCCTCCCCCCCAACCTCCCCTAAAAAAAAATCCCGAGAGGGAGAAAGTGAAGCAGAAGAGTCCGAAAAGTTACCGGTCGCTGGAGGGGAGAGGGGGGCGACAGGGGGGGTGTCTGGTCCAAGAGCCCCCGACTCTGTCAAAAATGTAAACGTGCCACAAATTTGGGATATTCCACGAGCTGCTACTCCTTCCAAGTATCTCCGCGAACAAGTCTGCCAAACGTTTTAAGAACCCAACTCCGCCTGAAACGCGTTCAATCGAACCAGCCGGTAAGCTACCGCGGCTAGCTAGCACCACTTCCGGTCGCGATTTTCAAAGTAAAATCTATCGCGCGATATCAGTGCTGTCTCTGCACTGCCGGGTGGCAATGGCGCTTTTATTTACGAGGCGAAAAAACGGCCACTTCCGGCGCAACTTCTCCTCCTCCGCCGCTAACTTGGCCCGGCTGCTCCTCCGGTTTCTCCTGGGGAGCGCAAAAACGAGCCGACGGGTTTTTCCTTTTTTCTTCCAGAGGAGGTTAGTATATTGAAAGAGAGCCACGACAACACAACGAGTGACTGTATATAAATATAAATATAAAACGGTAAGCCGGCGTTTTATGCAGAATTACACCCCCACCCACCCCCCCAAGAAAATTACGCGGGCCAGAAATGATGCATTCAAACAAACACTGCGCGAGTTGTGAAGTCGCACTTCCCATGTGCGTGACTGAGATCTGTTTTTTTTAATGACTGCGCTTCTTCAAACTCCGCCCACATTCCGTGGAAAAGACAATTAGATGAGTTGCGGATCCACGCAGTTTGTTATCGGTTTGTAACCACGTTGTTTCCACACAATCTCCTCTGAGCATCTAACACTTGTGTTCTGATTTCATTTTTTTCAAATGGGTGGGAGGGGGGGGGGGGGTATTTATTGCTCAAGGGAACATTGGACAGTTGGGACTCCTGATGACTTCATGCTGTAAATAGTACTTTCAAGCGTTGTGGACACAAAACACAGTTTCTGAAAAATACAAGAAGTACAAACTCAGAGGCGTGTACGGAATACTTCATTCCATACACGCCTTTTCACAGGGGCGGACTCCCTAATTTACGGGCCCCCCCACGGGAAGGATTTGCAATTTGTTTTTTAATGTGTTAGCTAAAAGTCATCATTTTATCCATTTTGGCCCCTTTTGACATTTTCCTCTATAATCCCAACAAAATAAGAGAGCAGAAGTGAATTCCGCGGCCGCCGTCCTCCGGCTCTAATAATGTCCCACTTTGTAAACGCGAGTCCGTCTTCACTTTTCCTTTGTGCGCCTCATGAAACGTCCCCGTTGTTCGCTTCTCGTCGCGCGCACACAGCCATCTCTCTGCGTTGTGTGCGCGGCGGCTCGGGGGCTCCTGGGAAGCCGGACGGGGGGGAAAGAGGAGCCGCCGACCGGCTGCTCTGTCCAACCACAGGCCTTTGGATGGAGGGGGGGAGGGGGGGGGGGGGCAGATAAGCCGTCCCCATACAAACCAGACGAGGGTTCACTGATATCGACCCGCGAGAACAGCGCGTCCACTGGGCCCCCCCACCTGAATGGCCTCGTTGAAAGGGAGAGCCGTAAATTGGTGGATGAGCAGGGAGGAGGCGTAGGGGGGATGAGGGAGGGGGGCGAAGGGGGGGGGGGGGGTTCTCCCCCGCCTGCCCCTCCCTCACATGCTATCTCTTTCTTTCCTTTTCCAAGGAGTGGTTTCCATCTCACCGAGCGGCTTTGCCCCCGAATGTTTAAAGAGATGAAAGGATAAGGAAAGAGAATGGAGACAAAAGAGGGGGGGTTACGTTACCACCCCGCCCTGAGAGACTGCTCATGAAAGAGTTTGGGGATGGGAGAGATAGGGACACAGAAAGAGAAGTTGGGGTGGGGGGGGGGGGGGGGGGGGTTGTTTCCACCTGAAAGCCGCTGAAACGGGTCACTTCTGTACAGAGAGGCGGCCTGAAAGTGCAGTCTTCACTCGGGGGGGGGGGGGGGGGAGAGACATGCAACAGTGTCAAAGCCCTGCAGACGCACACACACACATGCACACACACACGCACTGCGTCCCTGAGGTTTTTCTTCGCCCTGCGGCGGCACCACACACAGGATTCTCCGACACACGAGTACGCGCCCGGTGTCTCCCTCGCGGCCTTCCTCCCTCTCGCCATTTAGTGTCAGTCACACCGAGTCCCCCCTCCCTCCTCCCTCCCTCCCCCCCCCCCCCCCGCGCGTCTCTGTCTGAACTCGCCCTGCGCGCACTTAGATATTTCCGCCCCAGGGTGCATCATCATCATCATCATCATCATCGGCGAGAGAGAGACGGGAGTGGCGATCAAACAATTGAGGAGGGTTCTCGTGCACACACACACACACACACACAGTATTCACTTTGGAACGACACACGAGGAAGTTCAACTGCTTTTTGAAGCGGATTGATTCATAATAACCGATGGGACACTTTTATGATGCTGAGGCTGAATTCAGTTATAACTTCAACAACCCAACAAAGTAATTGAGATTTAACGTTTCATAAAGATTCCTCTTATTATCACTCATGTATATCAAATCTCTTTGCTTTGATTTGTGTTCTTCATGTCCGGTTATTAAAAGCCCCCCATAATAAACAAGCGTCTCCGCTCACGAGGAACCTGACGGCTCCATCACTTTCCTCCTCCTTCCTCCGCCATGACGTCGCCTCTCGTTTCCAGATGTCGCTTCAATTTCCCATCACGCCGCTGAAACTCTGATCCGAGCGTAATTGGAAGGCGGCTATTACGACAATTACTGCAAATAGCCGGCGGTCGGGCCCCTCGGCCTCCCCGTCCTTCTCCTCCGTCCTCACACATGTTTTTACACTTTCACCGCTCGCTCTCCAATCCCTCCTCCTCCTCCTCCTCCTCCTCCTGCAAGATTCAAAACTCTAATAAGAGCTGCACCAACATCCAGACCCTGCACGCACACACACACACGCAGACACACACATACACATGCACGTACAGCCGCACATGTTTCCAATTTTAGGCGTAATGCCTCTTTTCTGCGCAATCCGACCCAATTAGCCGAAGCCTACTGGAAATAAACCCAGCCGGCTGCCATGGTGGTAAAGAGGTCAAAGGTGAGGTCGCTCACGGGTGGGGGGACGGGGGACGGGGTCAGACCTGTCTGTCTGTCTCACAGCCCGACCTAAACATACCTGGCTCCTTCGCTGTGCGACACATGGAGCATCGAGGAGGAAATGCCACCCGGGCCTGACATTACATTTCACAGCTTACTGGAGGTCAAAGAGGCCGGGGATCGGCTTCTGGGGCCAGACACACGTCAACACACGCGCGCACGCACACGCACTCACACACACAAGTTCTCGCATGCACCTACAAGCCTCCCCGTGTGAAGCAGAAATTAGCGCTTGGAATGTTCACCTTGGGGAGGCGGATTGGGAGCGACGCAAACCCCTCATTACGGTGGAGGAGGACTTCTGTTGTGATTCTGCGTAGTGCTTCCAGCGGGTGGGGGGAGGGGGGGAGGGGTTGTCACCCGCCGGTCTGCTCAGATTCTTCACCCGGGTTGCTGTCAGTTATTGACCCCCCCCGTGTCTCCTTACTGGCCTCCGTCCCACACTTTCACTCACTTGCCACCGAGGCTGCTGCCGTCTGCGCACTGGGAGATCTATTTAGATCTATTTAGATCTATTTAGATCTATTTACAGTTACGTCTTCCTCTGCCTCCCTTTGTTTGTGCACCCGTCCACCCTGCAGCCCCCAACCCCCCCCGACCCCAAACCCCCCCCATTCATGTCCCACTCCCATCAGCCATGTTTTGCCCTTTTTGTTTTCTTACACATTGTAAACTTTACACCCCGACGGATCGGATGTCAGGCAGACTTTGAGCGGTAACGGCTCCTGCAATTAGTAGAATCAGTAGAACCAGACACACCCCCCCTCACTCCCCCCAGACCCCCTCCCCCCACCTGCCTGGGACACACCGTTTGTTGTGTGTGTGCCTGCATAATAAACCAGAGGCAGTAGATGGCGACGCTTTGCTTTAAATCCCTTTATTTATTGGTTACATGCAGTTTTTTTTATTAATAATCAAAACCAAACCCGATGAGACCTGAACCTCTCAAAGAGGACACCGACACACAAGAGACAAAAAGGGAGGACGGCTCCCTCGTGCACACATCTGGTTCACAAACCAGTTCCAAACATCAGGTCTGAACATCCGGTTCTAACATCCGGTCCACACATCTGGTTCACAAACCAGGTCCACACATCTGGTATCGAGGTGCCGTCCGAAGGAAGGAGGCTGCTTGGGTTTGTTGAGACCCAACAGGTCTCTAAAGAGCCTCAACAGAGTTGTTGTGTAGTTGAGACGCTAGGCTCATAAATCAGTCATGCCCCCCTTATACCCTCCCTTGCCCCCCTTTGCCCCCCCTTACCCCCCCGGTCTCACTCGCTCATAAAGCCCAATCAGGCCTGGCATTCTTCCATGCAGCTCCTCCCCCGGTTTACTTAGTTCTGCGCATCGATGACGCGTCACTTCGTAGGAGAAGCTCAGGCCGGCATGCAGCAGCTCCACCCAAGTGCCCCCCCCCACAGGGGCCCCCACCCTGACATCGGTCAGAGGATCGCACTGTGCAGGTGTCTCCACTCAGTGCAGGGTCACAGCGCCCTCTTGTGGTAGGGAGGGTAACCACACCGCTCTCATCCTTCCTACAAGCAATTAAACAAAGAGAATTTTCTCAGTCATGGAGCAAGTGATTTCTTCCGAATCAATTACAACAGTTATAATAAGGTGAACAACAAAAACATGGGTTGGAGTAAGCGAGAAAGATGGCAGGGGAGGAGAAGCGGGTGAGAGGGGAGGGGTAGGGGAAGGGGGGGGGGGGGGGGGGGCTTAGACCACCAAGCTGTTAAATTAATCTGCACATTTCCTCAGATGACGCAAAGACTCTCCTCTCCCTCTCGGTCGCCGCGTCCCCTCCCGATGCCTCGCTCTTGTCGGATGGGAGACAGCGACACTCAGCAGGTAAGCCTCCTGGTCCCCCCCCCCCCACACCTCCCCACACCCTCCCTCCCGCCCACCGGTCCTCCCTCAGCATGCTCCCCCATTCATTGACTGCTGACACCTTTTTCACTGCGTCCATTCGTTTATTTGATTATCGGCTCATGATCGGTTTCAGGATCAATGTGTGTTGAGTCCATCGCTCGTCATCGGCTTTAAAGAGTTTCCAGGTCGTCCGCAAGTGAGAAAATGTATTTACTGTACGGAAGGGAGTGGGGAGGGGGGGGGGGAGGGGGACGGGGGGGGGGGGGGAGGGGTGCAGTCATCATGGAGGCAGAGAGGCGAAAGTTTATAAATAGTGGAGCTTTGCGAGGGCGAAGAGAGCAGATGTGATAGGCCGTCTGTGCTTAAGGAGTTCAAACAACAGATTAATACAGTCAGATTATTGAGAGCAGGGAAGGGGGAAGGGGGGGGGGGGCTGACATGTGGACACACACACACAGACGCAGCATAGATCACACACACACACACACTCCTTGTCCACACTCACACTCATTGGTTCCCTGGAGGTTTTCTGGCTCCGTCTTCGTTAATCAATTAGAGAGAAGGACGCAATATTTGTTTCAGACGTTCAATAAGCAGCAAAGAGAGTCCAGCTTCTGCTCCTTTTCTCTTTTTCAAATCCTCGTGAATGAAGCAGCTTTTGGAACATGTTCCTCAGAAGTCCACAGATTTCAATGTGTTTCAATTCATTGAATTTCAAAGATAATGATTGGTTGCTTGTGAGAATTCTCTCGTTGGCGGTTTTACCTGTTTTAAAAGACGCCCCATCGAGCTTCTGGAGCTTTGAGGAGCATTTTTACGATTTAATCAATCCCAAACAGACGTACACGTACTGAAGATGAATGTGTCCGGCCAGAAAAAACACAAACCCAACAACGGTTTGATATTAAAATCTGATTTCTTTCATGATCTTTGCAGTTTTATTTTGGACATATTTCAACATAAATGACATAACATTGAAGATCTACAGCTCAGTGAAACTGTAATCCTAAAACCAAAACGCTCATGTGACCTGTGGCCTGTGGTCAAAAGGCGGGACAACGCGCGTGTGTGGGCGGAGCCGAGGCCTCCGATCGACTCTGACCTCACCTGAGAAGGTCAATTTGCACTCTGAACACGTGTGTGAAGTTGTGCACATGTTGGAGGAGGATTCATTTCCGTTAAATCAGAAATTAATATTGAATCCTTTTTAAACGCCTGAGGGAGGGACGGGATTTAATCTCGATCCCTTTGCAAAACTCGCACCGAACAATCAACCCTTGAAAATAATCCTTTGAGACACACAAACACACAAACACCCGCACGAAACTACGAACACGCACACATGCCTTTTAGAGGATGGGTTTCAATACGTGAGGATTTACATGTTCTTTAATGAGCAGTTTGTTCACCGGTAAATATAAAGAACGTGTAATATCTCGAGGTCCTGCGTGCATTTCTCCCCAGAAAAGACATTTGAAGACGTTGAAAATCCCAAAGATTTTGAGTTTCCTTTGAATTATGTCAAGTGAATAGTGTGAAAAGGTGGAAACAATTTTGTTTTGCTTCACTAGTTTTGCCTGAACAATGACTGAAGGGCTGAATCGATCATTACATGAATCGTTTCTGAAAAGTTGTAGTCAAAAAATAAATTCGTAATCGTGATGCACGTAACGAACAATTGGAGCCGGATCGGTGATGAACATGAATCACTGTATCGGCTCGTAGCCGAGTGAGTAGTGTGCATGCAGAATGCCTGCGTCATCTTTGTGTGCGATTGAGGGGGGGTTAATATACCGTCATGTTATGTGTGATGCATAGGCACTCTTAAATCTGGAGCACCGTGGTAGTTCTTGGCGTGCTGCCCTGATGGTATGTGCAGCTCCATCTGCGGCAGCTCGTGCTCATTTTGTGCAATCAAAGAGCCTGCTCCTCGACCTACCTGACCGAGCAGTAACACCTGTGTCATGTTGCTGCAAACCCAGGGCTTCCTGTAAACCGCCTGAACGCGCTGCCACATGACGCAACCTGGCATCTGTTTCCCCGCCTGCACATAAAATGTATTGTAAGTACATTCCAGGCAAAACGTTTCAAATGTGGGAGTGAAATTAGGCCGTAAATAGTTTTGGGCCCCCCCCCCCCCCAGGTTTTTTGTCTCGAGGCGGCTCCGAACTTTCCTGGCGCATGAAAACAATCTGTCTGCCGGCGAAGAAAGACAGATTTGCAGAGCAGCTTCAGACGCTCGAGTGTGTCCTCGCAGCTTAGACTCCTCCTCGCAGAACACATGCCGCTGCTTCATTACTCCAGGGCCTCCATCTGACCTGCTCAGGGAACGCAGGGTTTTAATCATCCCGGTTCTTACTCTGACTCATGTGACTGGGGGGGCTTAAGCGTCTCGGCTCGCTACTTTTTCAACCTGTGGAACAAAAATAACCACGTCGCATCGCACGCATTTATGTGCGGCCCGATTGTCTTACCAGCGCAGCAGCTACGACCCAAGACGCCCGAGCCGGCGGCCTTTAAAGCTAACAGCTTTAAAGCTAACAGTCCCAACGGCGCAGGAACAGTGCTGAGCACCATTGGTAGAACTTTAAGGGTACTGGCATTGCCTCTTCAGACGGATGGGTAGTCTATCTGGAAGTTCATGGACTCTTTCTCTGCATGTTGGAACAGATTCACTCGCACTATCAAAAGTATTGAGCTCAATTTTTGGAGTTTATTATTCCAAAACTGCTTAGGGAGAAAATAAAGTCTCTCTAAATCTTGAAAATCACCAGAGCTTGAGTTGTGAACTTGCCAACTGGCCCATGAGCTCCCTGTTCGATATAGACGCTGCGATGGTGATCCGCCTCATCCCTTCCTTCACCACGCAGTGTTGAAGCTGAGAATGACATAAGGATTGAAGAGAGAGGGATTTGTGAAGACTGTAATAGTGGAAAATCCTCCCCCTCTCCGCTCACCCGGGATTATGTATTTACAATTGAAACCTAGCGGGACATTGGGACATTCTCCGCCCCCAAAATACACAATTTCAGACCACGTCTTTGTTCCCTGTGACGGGCAGCCGTGTCAGAGACGGAAGGGGGACAGAGACATGGCCGCAGGGTGGAGGTGAAAGCCTGACAGCGGACCGACCACAGCAGGTAACATGTTTTAGTTTTTGTCTGCGCGGAGAGAACGCCTCTCAGCTGATGGATTGTAATCACGTCTGATTGCGATTATCTAGCTGAGTCTGACTGTTTGTAAATGTGACACTCATTCTTCTGATGAGGATTCGGCCCGGCTGCGCCGCTCTCAGGATGTGTTTATGTGCGATTAATGTTTGGAGATGTTGGGGGGGGGGGTGCTTTGGGGGGAGTCTCCGTTGAGTAGAAATGTGGTGAGTAGACAGTGGTCACATTCTTACTGGCTGACTCTGGTTTTTTTGCGTTGAAGGCGATGACTCTGCCTCGGGGGAGCGTTTGATTGCCTCTCTAGCGGGCCTGTGTTGACACACGGGGGCTGAACTTTGTCGGATGATTAGTAACAGTGGGCTGGTGTTTATTGAAGCTGGCTTCTTCAAAACTTTCACTAAGTCATGTGTCTTTTGGGTCACTGATGTGGAACTGCAAGAATGTTGAATATCTTTTTCGGAATTTAGCAGCCTCCTTTCTGATGAGTCATGGGGGTTAACGGCATTCAGACGTAACGTAATATTTGATCAATGTCAGATAAGCAACCCTTTTAGCGATGCCGCTGGTGTTGCTTTAAGCACGACAGCCATACGATCAATATGATATATGATACGATTGAATTGAATAGATAGTCACAGCTGCAATGTCAATCAAAGTCTTACTTAAGCCAGTCGGAAGAAGAGTGATCAGATCTTCAGCCTTCAGAGACGTTCTTTGTTCGTCCTTCAACAAAGCAAACCCCTCCAGTTCTTGTGCCATATGCTATCGTAGCATGTAGCTAAAAGCCATGCCGTCTTCTCACAGGACGCTGATTGGTCCAAACTCTGATCTCCCCGGACTGAGGAGACGTCTCCGTCATGTAACCTGTGATTCTTGCGAGCCCAAGAATCCAGCTGAACATACGATTCTTTGATGACGAAATTAGACAACTATGCAGATAATATTTGGGATTTGGGGGAATATCTCAACAACGGTTTCTTACGGTCTTGTTCACCTCGGGATCGCTCATCATGCTCCATCATCATGTCCGATACTTTTATTTTACACACGCGACCAAATACCTTCGAGATCAGCCGTGCTTCTGATTTAAGCCTGAATTAGCAAATGATAGCATGCTAATGCAAGTTGTGCAACATGATACCTGTTTGCAATGTGAGCATGTTGACGATCTGTTTTCCTGAACTTTTCCTCGATGAACAAGAGAGTAGCTTCCGGTCCGGCTGGTATGTCACAGATAGTCAGACATCCAGGGGCCACATCTCTTAACCGGCATCATCCGCTTAATCTCTGCGATGTCAGCGACTCCAAATCCATCCAATTACATTGAGACGATCACACCTCTCCAGTTGTGTCTTTGCTTCACTTTTAGCTGTTGTTTGCTGCGTTGACTTCTTCAATAAACCCAAAACGAGGACATTCCTGCTCCGGGTCCCCTCCCCCCTCCGCCCCCCTCAGCGATGTGAATCCTCACCACTGGGAGACGAACGCTTTGTTGAAACGAGTCCGTAAACAATTCAGCGTCTTCTCGTCTTTGACCTGCCGAACTCTGTGCAGGCCGGCGTACACTGAAGGATTCTTTTGTTTCGTCTTCCCTCCCTCCCCCCCGCCCCCCTTCCAAAGGCAGCATGACGAACCAGTCGACGGTCAACCAGTCCAACACAACCAAGAAGGAGAAGGAGGAAAGCCAGCGAGATGACGCTACGGAGGTCGGGTACAAAGATGCGGGCTACTGCAGCCGCAACACCCACAACCTGCTGCTGGGCCTCACCGTTATGGGTAACGGCGTGTTACGCCACATGCAACGTCTCATCCAACGGCACATGCACCGCAACACCACATGCACAGGCACATGCAATGTCACATGCAGCACAACATGCAACGCCACATGCAACATCATATGCAACGCAACATGCAATATCGCATGCAACACCACATGCAATATCACATGCACATCCACATGCAACGCAACATGCACTGTCACATGCACCACCACATGCAACGCCACATACAACACCACATGCACAGCTACATGCAGCACAGCATGCAACACCACGTGCAACATCATATGCAATGCAACATGCAATATCACATGCAACACCACATGCACATCCACATGCAACGCAACATGCAATATCACATGCACCACCAAATTCAACGCCACATGCACCGCCTCATTGCTGTGCATTCGCTTGTGATAGCTGTGTGGTAGTAGTTACAAAAAAAGTGAAGAGAAAACATTGTTACAGATTAAATTGTTTTTGCGGTCAGTTTTATTTGGAAAAAAACAAACAGTTTTTAGTGGCGCATAAAGTAATTACTCTCCATGTACAGACTCTGTGATCCTTTTCCCAGGATAATTCTTTGTCTTGTTGCTTTCTTTAGTATTCGTCTGAAAACCCTCGTGTTTCTGAAGAGTTAAGGAGAGAAGTGTGTTATTTTTGTCTGTCATTTGTCCCCCTGATTTCAACCTGTTTACATTAAGAAGTCTTACATGTCACATGAGCAAGGAAAGAGAAATAGAGTCTTATTAAAAAGAAAAAAAGCTAACACGTTGGTAAAATACTTTATAGTTTGTGGGTTCAGAGTTTTAGGTATTTATCATATCTGGCTGATATTTCTAATTTTCATCACAGTCAACCAAGTACACTCCGTATCTGCTATCCCTGCCCTTCCTTTATTTGTTTTCATCCTCTCTTTTCCCTCCTTCGTCTCCCCTCTCCTCTCCTCCACTCCTGATCTCCTCACCCCTCATCTCATCCTCCATTCCTCCCCTTCTTTCCTCTCCTCTCCTTCTTACCTCCTATCCTATCCTCATCCCCTTTCTTCTAACATCCTTTCGTCTCCCCCCAACGTTCGTCTCACCGTCCTCTATTTTCCTCCTCTTTTCCACCCCCGACCTCCCCGTCCCCTCGCTTAACATCCCAGATTAAATTCCATTTCAGTTCAGTTTTATTGTTCAAAAACATTTCCTTTAATAATGCTGCAGAAAATATACGAGCACAATGTGGTCGCCATGAAAAGTCTCTTGTTGGTTAGAACTTCAGATTTTTGTGTAGCAATTTTTTTTTATTTTGACTGTTAACCAAGTACATGAAGTAAAGCTATTGAAACTCTCCCCAGGTGTTGTCATGGGAGTGGTGTTTGGGATGCTGCTGCGGTACATGGTGGTGAAGGACAACGCCGCCCTCACTATGGTCTCCTTCCCTGGAGAAATCCTGATGAGGATGCTGAAGATGCTCATCCTGCCTCTGATCATCTCCAGCCTCATCACAGGTGGGCCACTGAGTAACGGCAACAGTGCGTGCTCAACGCTAACTGGCCGTTTGTCCGCTATACTGACATGTTGAATATTTGTTACACACAAAATGTAACGTGTACCATGAACCTCGTCCGTGTCTCTCTCAGGGCTGGCCGGCCTGGACGCCCGCTCCAGCGGCCGCATGGGCAGCAGAGCCATGGTGTACTACATGACCACCACTGTCATCGCCGCCATCCTCGGGGTCATCCTGGTGATAGGGATCCACCCGGGGAACCCCAAGCTGAGGGGAGAGACCTCCAGCTCCGCCCCCAGGAACCAGGAGGTCAACAGTCTGGACGCCTTCCTGGACCTCCTGAGGAACCTGTTCCCGGAGAACCTGGTGCAGTCCTGCTTCCAACAGGTAGCCTCGGCACGCGAGACGTGTGTCGGGTTCTGTTTGCCGACTCTTTGGGCTGTTGAGCATCGAGGTGCCGACGTGGACGACCTGGGACAAAGTTCACTTTAGAGAAGCTGCTAGACTTTGTGTTGAAATCATGCAAAAAGCGATGAAGATCAAAAAGTAGGTTCATCATTTACTTGGCAAAAAATGTGATATGATCTAAATCCGGTTCAAAGCTGCGGGTCGGGACCATCGCAGGGGGTCGCAAGCCGTATCGATCGGGACGTCAGGTGAAAACTGCAATAGTTGATAATTCAAAGGGCATAGTTGAATGTTTCATCACTCAGACTTTTCTCAGGTCTCAGGAATCGCTGCCCCTTTTTGGGCTCTTTAGAAAACTATATCCATTTATCACTAAACTGCTTACATGTCAAACACACGTGTGGTCTGAATGAAAGAACTGGGTAGTTATTCAAGATGTGTCAGAACCAAAACAGCCCGACCCGTTAAAAATGAAGTTTGCATTCAAGCAAATACAACCGGAGCCCCTCAAATGAAACCAAAGATTTATTTTATACCCCTGCAGTTTAAATTCCCTGTTAAAACCGACGCAGAGTGATAAGGTTGTTTATAAAAGGAATAACAACACCAGAAAAGGCACTTTGTTCCGAACACCAGCTGATTCCTGTCCGGGTTCTTTATCCGAGCTGACCGTTTCCAAAGCGTAATCCGGGTCTCAATCTTCGCCGGGCGACGCGTGTGTCATTCTGATGGATTGGAAGTGGTCGGTCGAGGGTCGGCCCTTCTGCTGCTGATAATCTCTTTACATCTGGAATGCCACGTCTTTATTTACCGGGGCATCAGAGAGCAGCGCCGAGCCGCAGCTCGCAAACCCCTCCTCTGCCGTTCCCGCCCGCGTGCCTGCTTTACTGCTTCTTTTGTTTGTCCTCGTCGGGGGGATTCATTCAAGTCATAAAAAAGGCGTAATTGCTTTTGCAGGAAGGAACCGTCCTTCCCCTTTAAAGCCTCTCGTCCCTCTTTTGTCTTTTCTTTTGTTTCCTTCATGTGAGAATCTCTTGTTCCACGTTGAACCTTTTGTCTAAACACAAATACTACGCCGCTGCCAAGCCCTCCTATTTGAATTAACAATAAAACTCCTGGATGGAAACAATGGTTTTTCTTTAACAAACTATCACGATCGTAAATCAGTTCTTCATGAACTTGGTTTCTACTACATACAAAGTTCCTAATGAACAAAACCTGTCCAAAGGACTCAAACGGATAATCGTTATCGTCTGTTTTAAGCTTGAGGTTCCGTGAACCGTCTTCCCGTTGCATCATCCGATTCTACAACGAGAGAGAATAACTTTTAAATGCTGAATCCAGGTTCAGACGGTGGTGAAGACGGTGCCGGTGCCGGTGCCCAACCAAACCGAGCCCATCCTGGTGAGCCGGAAGAAGCTGGAGTACAAATGGGGCATGAACGTCCTCGGTACGGCAACAACAGGAACTCTCTGTGTTCTATTTCCTAAACCCCCCCTCCCCCCTCCCTCGGCCTCCGCTGACTCTCGTGTCGTCCTGCAGGCCTGATCGGCTTCTTCATCACCTTCGGGATCTGCATGAGCAGAATGGGCGAGCGGGGGAAGGTCATGTGTGACTTCTTCAACATCCTCAACGAGATCATCATGACGATGGTGTCCATGATCATGTGGTCAGTGTCTTATCGTAACCCCCCCGCCCCCTCCGGCCTCCTACCCCCCCTCCACGTCCCCCCCCTCCTCCTCTCCGGGTGCTTTTTGTTTGCACAACGTGCATTCTGGAGGCCGGTGACGGATGAGACGCGTTCCAGGACGAAGAGGAAGAGGGGGGGGGGGATGATGTGTGTGCTCGCCTTGCTTGATGCTTTGCAGGACTCCGGCTGGAGGAAGACCGAGCGGTGGCACTCAGAGCGGGGGGGGACGGGGGGGGGGGGACAGCAGGATGCTTGTCTACATGCGCAGCTGGACACCATAAGGAATTGCGGCCTTGTTCGTCTCACTCTCGCAGTGTAAACAGATTACTCACGCGCCCGCGCAGCTCGCCAAGGCGCCGCAGTCCAGTGTACACAGAAACCCTGCATCATACGGGGAACGCATCCATCACGCCGCACACACGGCGTGCTCCGGCTAACAGCTGCCCGGGCCGGTGCCAGGCTCGTGGTGGCTGGGGGGCGGGGGGGGGGCGCTTCAGGACAGCGCTCCGTATTCATGGAAGGGAGCAACTGCCCCCCGGAGCTGGAAACCGGAGATCCAAGAATGTGTTTACTCCCGGGAGAGAGGTCTTCCTTTTGGCAGTTGATGAAGACGAGTTACTGTAGGTGGGGGCCTGACGTGTCGCGCTGCGGAACAACAGATGACAACATCTAATCTTGATCAACGCCTCCAGATAATCTGCTTTTTAGGGGCCCCGGCCAGGGGCCCCAAGCAGCCGCTTAGTTCGCTTATGCCTTGGGCCGGCCCTGACTGCAAGAAATCAACCTCTTATTTATATTACAAGAAATCAACCTCTTATTTATATTACAAACCACAATAGATGCCGTTGCTTTTTATTTCAGCCTGATGCGGAAATTTAGAAAGTTGGACAGAAAAATGTGATAAAGGGCATTAATTACCCAACACCAGTAAAAAACATGTAAATAAATAATGAATAATGATTCTGCCGTGTCGCTCTCAGGTACTCCCCCGTCGGCATCGCCTCGCTGATCGCGGGGAAGATCGCCAACATCGGGGACCTGGAGGTGGTTGCCAGGCAGCTGGGCATGTACATGGTGACCGTCATCGTGGGCCTGCTGATCCACGGCGGCCTCATCCTTCCCGCCATATTCTTCGCCATCACCAGGAAAAACCCTTTCACTTTCTACCAGGGGATCTTTCAGGCCTGGATCACGGCCCTGGGTACTGCCAGCAGGTAAGACAGGCCGCAGGAAGTGTGTGTGTGTGTGTGTGTGTGTGTGTGTGTGTGTGTGTGTGTGTGTGTGTGTGTGTGGGCATGTGGCAACACGTGTGTCACATGTCTCTTTTCCCCCCCGAGCAGCTGCAGCGGCCGCTGTGATTGATCGACGCGGCCTGCTGCTCGCTCTCAGCTACTCGGGTTGAATCTGAGGGCGAAATGCTTTATTGTTGTTGTTTTTTTTGTTTTTTTTCGCCGGATCAATGAGGACGGCGAGTTTTTGTAAGCGCTGGCTTTCATGGACACGCGTCCGTGTCAGACAGATCCAGCGTTGTAAATGTCTGAGCCCGTTGGGATTAGTCGTGACCGGCCGCCCGGCTCCGCTCGGCCCTCCCGGCCGCTCTGACACCAACTGTCATTTTGGCACATTACCGGGGCTTTGGTGAAAGTGGGTAATCCCATCAACGCTTCTTCTCTAATTACATTATGACCCGAGCTTAGCGGGGCCGGGAATCAAATTCCTGTAATTCGCGTGTTGGAGGATGAGCGGCGTTCTGCACCAGCTGTCGGGAGGCTGTCGGCCAACTCGAATTTCCCAATTTCTTTTTTTTGGGTGTATCTAGTCCCTTGCCCCCCCACCGTCTCCTCTGCACATGGCTACCTATTTCATATCATTCAGCACTTTGCTCCTGTTGCCTGTACATCTTCACCTTCTGCTCTAAATTCATCTCGTGGCGCCTCCTCCTCCTCCTCTTCTCCTCCTCCTCCTTCTTCTCTCAGTGCAGGAACGTTGCCCGTCACCTTCCGCTGCCTGGAGGAGAATCTGAAGATCGATAAGCGCGTGACTCGCTTCGTGCTGCCCATCGGCGCCACCATCAACATGGACGGCACGGCGCTGTACGAGGCCGTGGCGGCCATCTTCATCGCCCAGATGAACGACATCTCGCTGGACTCCGGGCAGATCATCACCGTCAGGTGACGTTTCCGCCCCTTTGAATCCTGCAGCCGGTTCAGCGGCACCCAGCTGAAGGTCACGTGACGTGACCACAGCCTTCTGATTGGCTGTTCTGACCGTCGCTGTGCGAGTTGCATTCCTTCATTCATGTGAACCACATGAAGCCTCCCTCACGTCTCCAACGAGGCCAACGGCGTCTTTAAGTTCCGCAGCCTCAGGCCGCCACGTTGAAGATGTTTATTCAATGTCTTTCATCCAACGGCCGCTTACCAGCGAATTCCCAAATATAACTATTGAAAAATTCTGTTGGCTGGATTGTGGTGGAGTTGTTGTTGAATAGGATCCACATGTGGTGCGTGAGTCTTTAGTTCGTCAGAGAGGACCGACGTGGAACGCAGAGCTCTGAGATCAGACGAATCGCATCGTAAACACAAACCTCCTGTAACATGTGGGACCTGCGTCACCTGATTATGCCTCTTAGTCGCGCCGCATTTCACCGAGTGGGTTCAAGTCAGGCAACTCAAAAGGAAAACGGCAAGAGATCGACTTCTGTTTGGCAACGAATCTCTTTCATTCCTCAGAAACCTCTTTCCTCTTTTCGAACGTAGGATGAGCTGGAATGATTAAAAATGCATGTGTCGAAAAGGTATTGAACTCTCAATTAGTAGTGCAGCGATGGTTTGCATACAATTAGTATTAAAACCACAAACGCAGCAACGATACAGACAAAAGAACCGCAACAGAAACTTAAACCATCGTGCAAATAACTTGCTGGGTTCCTTCGGAGTGACGTTGCTGTAGACCTCGAGAGATGGATACCAGAAGGTTTTCTACTGTCACTCTCTCTAATGACTCTGGTGCTGAAGTCAATGAGAAAAAGTAACCCTGTAATTCTCCGTTAAACCTCCGGCAATCCCACAGGCCTGTGAAAGGTTTAAGATCCCGTCGAACCTGTTTGAGGTGCAGAAGGATGTTCAGGATGTGTGGATGCCAGCCAACGCACAAATGCACAGGTTCAGGAAACTCATTCCTCCACATCTCAGCCGTCTGGATTCGGGCTGAACAACAAAGTTAAATAACCAGCAGTGAGGTTTTCATTTTTAGCTTTTATCATGATCTGCTATATCGGCTCTATTCCATCACGTGACACGAAACCTCCGTCCAGCCGCTCGCCATTCATGCTGCTGTGTAGCTCCTGCGTGTGTGTAAAATAGCGCAGTGGAAAAAAGAGCAAAGGAATTTCCCCTCCAGGATCAATAAAGTCTTCTCCTGAAGCCGATTTGACAGGAACACCTGGCTTCTATTTTTCTTTCTTCCTACTGCACATTTCTAACAATTTCCTCTCACACGACTTTGAAACCGACGTCTGCTCCCTGCATTCCTCGCGGTGCCTTCAAGCGCCTCCCGACTGCTGCCTTGTTGTTGATCCTGTTGCTCCCCCCCCCCCCCACAGTCTGACTGCCACCCTGGCCAGCGTGGGAGCCGCCAGTATTCCCAGTGCCGGACTGGTCACCATGCTGCTGATCCTGACGGCCGTGGGGCTTCCCACTCAGGACATCAGTCTGCTCATCGCCGTCGACTGGCTGCTGTGAGTCACCAAGGTTCTGGTGTGATTTGGCTACCTCCTCCATCCTCACCCCCCCCACCCCCCACCCGCTCCTCCTCTGACTGGGATGCTGTTCCTCCTGTTCTCCCAGGGACAGAATGCGCACCTCCATCAACGTGGTGGGCGACTCCTTCGGCGCCGGGATCGTGGACCACCTGTCGAAGGCCGAGCTCGCCGAGATCGACGCGGCCGAAATGCTGCTCCTCCACCCGGAGGAGCTGGACTTCGTCCCGCCGCCGCCCCTCCTGACGGAGACGGACCTCGTCGACCCCTTCAAGCCGCCGGAGCTGCCCCCCCGCTCCCCCCGCCCGCCCAAGCAGAACCACCACGGCCACGTGGCCCCCCAGTCCCAGTTCACCGCCTACTCCCCGTCGCGCTCCGCCCGCTCCCCGTCGCCCCGCTCCGCCCGCTCCCCCTCCCCGCGCTCCGTCTGCTCCCACTCCCCCCGGCCTTTCCGCACCCACTCGCCTCGAGTCCTCCGCAGGCCGGAGGCGGGCTACTGCGCCCTGCCCTGCCACGACAACCAGGTAACTCCTCCCACTTCCTCTTCTTCTGCGTCTGCAGCTGCAGGAATGTTCCTCCGTGGCGCAATAATACCGAGGGGCTACGTCACGCTACGACGGGGGACATCTTGGTTTTTTCAGGCCTCGTTTTCTCCCCCTCCCTCCCTTAGGTTCCCACGCTGCCTCGCTCCCGCAGGGAGAGGGCGAGGGATCGGGATCGGGAGCGAGAGCGTCTGCGGCGGGAGAGCGAGACCGAGGAGGACGAGGAGAGAGACCGGGTCCTGGGCGAGACCAGCGACGGCGAGGAGAGCGACGACACCGCCTACGACCGGCGGCAGGCGATGCCGCACAGCGACCTGCCCTGACCGGGTTCTCGCCGCTCAAACAAAAGAAGAAAAAAAAAACTCCCCCGTCAATCAGTTTTGGGTTTTTTCGAGGTCCCGAGACGAGAGTTGCTTCCCCGGTTCCCTCACGTCTCCGTCTCCACTTTGTCCTGAACGTGGGGGAAGTCGTGAGTCTGCTCTCGATGACAGAAAAAAAAAATCTCGGTGTTGTCGGCCTTTTAACGCACAACCACGAGTTGCAGGCTCTTCCTTTTACTCCTTCTCCTCCAAAATGGAAGGAACAGCGTCACATGTCGATAAAGCTGCTCTTCGTGCAGACGTGAGAGCTCAAATGTTGCGCTCAAGTAAATCCAACCCACCTGCACCTCCCGCGGTTCACTGTAGAAGGGTTCTTGTCATCTTTAATTTAAGCTAAGCTAACTGTAGCTTCTTATTTATCCCACATGCATTAAAGTGGGATTGATCTCATCATTTAACTGATGTTGAACTGCTCTTTCAAATAACCTTGAGGAAAAAACAAACAGGTTCATCTGAACAAAATAAAAAACATGAGATATTGTTTTATTTTTATTTTGTACCTTTTGTTTGTCTCTCCTCTGTGATCTCATCTCGATGTCATGTTGTCTCATCTGTGGTTCGTATTTCCTCGCTGTGGTCTGGTGTCTAAAAAGGTAAAAGAGTTTTAGGCGAGATGCTGTCTTGATTTAGTCGTATGTTTCAAATTTGCTTGTTTTAACTCTTGTTCGTTCTTAAACGCTGTAAAATAACGTCATCGGTCTCTCTCTCTCTCTCTCTCTCTCTCTCTCTCTCTCTCTCTCTCTCTCGCAACTGGATTGCATTTCATTCTAAATTCAATTTCATCAACCGCCTTCCTGCATCCTTAAGTCCTGACTCAGATTCACGGGTCCGGCTCATGTGTATATCGCACGTAATAAAATCTTAAGAGATTTATTTAAAATAACTGTGACTCTCCTGTGTTTCCCTCTGCCGCCTAAGCTCAATCTGTGGGGGGGATTTGCGCTCGAAAGGGGACACGCGTCAGCAACTCGGTGACGAAGACAAAAGATATTACTGGTTTGCAACAGACATCGGGAGCAATAAAGAACTCGCTGATGAGACGAAGGCCCGCGGAGATACGGACAGGCATAATCCTCTCGGGTTAAGGATGGGCGAGGCGGGGGAGAGGGCGGGGGAGAGGAGTGGGGGGGAGGGGGGGCAGATGGCCAGAAAGACGTCAATCCCTTTTTCATTCTTCCCAGACAGCATAAGGGCACCCTGGGTAATCGCAAGCGGTGCTGACGTCAGAGGGGCGGGCGGGGGGGAGGTGGGGGGGTTAAAGGTGAGACGCTGCAGGTCAACGAGGATCTGAGGAACCAAAAAAAAATAAAGTGGGTGTCAAGGTTTGTCGGAAATTCTGGATTTGTGATGAGGATGTTTTTCGGACACTAATCTGTCCAATGGCACGAGAGAGGCTGCGGCACACGACGTGAGGATGTCACACCATCTGAGTGGGAGGAGGGTCGTGGGGGGGGTTTACTCACAGCCTAGTGACGAGTGTGTGTGTGTGTGTGTGTGTGTTCTGGGGTTATGGACATCATCATCTGCTCCGAAACACTTTCCGTCCTCGTTACCGCAGCTGATTTCAAATACATTCTTGACATGAGTTGTTTTATTATTGAGACGCTTGAACGTCAAACCAAATGAGTCACGGAAAGAGTTTGATGTGAGGCCTGAACTCCCTGCGAGGCGAGTTCCTTTGAAAGTAAAAAGGCGCCATGTGTCGAGCGTCTACTGAGACGTGTGAGAAGCGGCACGGGAGGAGGTTTTGGGGGGGGGGGGGGGGGGGGGCGAGACGTTTAGGACCACTAAAGCGTCAGTATTTGTTAAAATTGGGTGTGAGAAGGTGTTGCCAAGGCGCCACGTAAAATGTCTGGTGTGACAGGACGGATGATTTCATGCCGTGTATGAAAGGTCTGTGTATTTTGGCTACAAAGATGATTAAATAGTTATTAAAGGAACTCATATTGAACCTCCAAATGTAAAGAAAACACACTCAACGCCAAAAGGAAATCCACAAATGTCCCTGGTGATGCATAATGTGGAATTGTCTGGACGTCGGGCACCTGATCAAATCACGTCAACTTTCATCTGCCTCCAGTTTGTTACAATAACGAAGCCTTTTCTTTATTTATTTTCAACAAGTAACAAGTTTCAACAGTAACAAGGAATGAAAACAACATAACGTGACGTCCAGATGACGCGGCGTGAATTGAGAATTTTTTCTCGTACACAGTTTAGTGAAATCCAGCGGCACCAGCAGCGAGACGGACGTCCCGGTTTTTAAAACACAGTGTGACATCTAGAGGCGGGATCGCTCATCACACGGGGCCCCCGTGCAACACGCAGCCTGTGTAACACGCGGCCTGTGTAACACGCGGCCTGTGCAACACGCGGCCTGTGCAACACGCGGCCTGTGTAACACGCAGCCTGTGCAACACTCAACCTGTGCAACACGCAACCTGTGCAACACGCAACCTGTGCAACACGCGGCCTGTGCAACACGCGGCCTGTGCAACACGTGGCCTGTGCAAAACGCGGCCTGTGCAACACGCGGCCTGTGCAACACGCAACCTGTGCAACACTCAACCTGTGCAACACGCGGCCTGTGCAACACGCGGCCTGTGCAACACGCAACCTGTGCAACACTCAACCTGTGCAACACGCAACCTGTGCAACACGCAACCTGTGCAACACGCGGCCTGCAACACGCAACCTGTGCAACACGCGGCCTGCAACACGCAACCTGTGCAACACGCAACCTGTGCAACACGCGGCCTGTGCAACACGCGGCCTGTGCAACACGCGGCCTGTGCAACACGCAACCTGTGCAACACGCAACCTGTGCAACACGCGGCCTGTGCAACACGCAACCTGTGCAACACGCGGCCTGTGCAACACGCGGCCTGCAACACGCAGCATCCTCTCCGCCCTGAGGAGGGCCCTCTCACGAAATCACGAATTCACGGCCTGAGCGATAAGGATGCGATCTTTATTAAATGAAGGAAGGCATTCGGGTCTTAAGGGTTGTATGCGGGTCACACCACATCCACACTGTCAAAACAGCATGTAAAAGTCAAGACATTGTTGTTGTTTTTTATTCGTATCAAGATAATGCGAGAGAAAAAAAATCCTGCAAAATTAGCTGGATTTATTTGCTTTGTATTTAACCAAATAAGACTGATTACACATTACACACACATACACGTTACTTTTGATGATGGTTCAAGTGAATGATTTGGATCTAATATTTGATCACCTATATGAATTAAAATGAACCTTTTCTTCTATTGAGTTTTTCACAGTGAGAATGAGCCACCGGTAAATGTTATTCCATCGAAAGCTGCAGCGATAAAACGGAAAAAGAAGGAGAAAAACGTTTTCTGTTGGATTTTGGATTGTTACCTAAAAGTAATTTTTTGTTCTCCACAGATAAACACCACTTTTATGGCGTCAAAGGTGCGAATACAATCTGCCAAAGCAAAACGTTAGCTAACGTTAGCTAGCGATAGTTAACGTTAGCGTTATGATGAAACATGGCCGATGTCTGGTTCAGCTCTTAGTGTGCAGCCGTATTTCAAATTGAACTCTTGTGAACCACAGACTTTATTTCAGTACCCTAGTACCTCTTTGAACAAGCAGGATTCATCAAAACATTCTGTTGCTTTAATTAAATAGTTGACCTTTTAGTTACAAAGCTGAACAAAGAATATCTCAAAGAGATAATAATATAATAATAATATGTCCCCTACGGATTAAAACATACATGAACATTCCATCAGAAATATCAAAACTAAACAGCGTATTAAAAGTGTTTTTAGCCGATGAACGTGGGAAACAACACGCGTATCTACAGCTCAAAGGCCTCTTGCTCTTTGCGGTTTGAGGCAGGTTAACGAGGCAGAAAGGCATCCTCACAAGCGAGGCGCAGCTCGCCGTGGCGTCGGGCCTCCGCTGGTTAGAAATGTCAGCCGACCTCGTGGCCTCTCTCTCTCTCTCTGGGCCGTCTCCATCACGCCGCCGTATGTAACCACGGCCGCCGACGACATGAACTCTGTCCGCAGCGATGGCCGATCCCCCGGCTGCAGATCGCATCGTCTACGCCACCCAGGTCACTTCACTGCTCGTGTGTTTGCTGCACGCTGGCTTTACATGGTGACGTTTCTGCAGAAGGGTCATCCGTCATTACAGGCATTTTATTTTTTTTACATTTTACACCTGAGCAGGGAGGATCAAGAGGCACAAGTAACTCACGGGTGATTAACTACGCTTTTATCCCTTTGTAAAAACATTTCCAGATTCCTTAAATAATCTTTGTCCATCTGCTGCACAAAAGTAGGAAGTTTCTTAGAAAACAAACTGTATAGTTCATTTTTAACATAATCTTTTAATGTAATTTTTTACCAGTTGCCACTGTTATCGTTCAAAACAAGCAGAAAGGCTTCTCACTGCCGTCAGAACTTTAGAAAGGTTTTTATCTACTTCATTGTGCAGCAGGTGGAAGAGTTTATTCCCTTGAGGCTTCTGAAAAGTCTTTTTCAAAGAGATCACATTTAATTTATTTATTTAGAAAAACAGCCATTTCCTGTAAACCAGTCAAATAAAAACCAAGCAAAAATCCAACGTCTCTGTGTCTCACGTCGTATCTCCGCCCTCCCCCTCCGCTGAATGTCCGACCTCCTCTCCGTTAAACCTGAGTGACCAGAGTTTCGTTGAGGTAGAAGTTCGTCCCCCTGCGCCCGCCCGCCTCCTGTCCGGCACTGAGCCCCGCCAGGAGGGAACCGTTGAGCGGCGGGCAGATGCCTACCCCGCCGTCCGGCCCGTACAGGGGGGCGTAATCCCCCGTGTGTTCGTGCCCCTCGTCCACCCCTTCCTCGGGTTCCCCCTCTCCGTCGTCCTCCCCGTCCCACAGCGACGTGGGCACGTGCTTGTACTGCGTCGTCTCCTCGCACTCGTTCTCGCGGTGGTAGAAGTAGCTGAAGTTGGACACGATGACGGGCACCGGCAGCGAGATGGTGAGCACGCCGGCGATGGCGCACATGGAGCCCACCAGCTTCCCCCCGACCGTCTCCGGGTACATGTCCCCGTAGCCCACCGTCGTCATGGTCACCACGGCCCACCAAAAGGCCCCGGGGATGCTGGTGAACGCCGTGTCCTGGCTGTCCACCTCCGCGAAGTAGGCGGCGCTGGAGAAGAGGATGACCCCGATGAAGAGGAAGAAGATGAGCAGGGCGAGCTCCCGGAGGCTGGCCTTCAGCGTCTGGCCCAGGATCTGGAGGCCCTTGGAGTGGCGAGACAGCTTGAAGATCCTGAAAACCCTCACCAGCCTGATGACCCTGATGAGGGCCAGGGACACGGAGGGCGGCGCGCCCTTGTCCTTGGCCATCTCCGTCCCCAGGGTGACGAAGTAGGGAATGATGGCGAAGAAGTCGATGGTGTTCATGACGTCCTTGAAGAAGTGCACCTTGCTGGGGGCGCAGATCAGGCGCACGATGAGTTCGAAGGAGAACCAGATGATGCAGATGGTCTCCACGATGAAGAAGGGGTCCTGGAAGGGGTTGAAGCCGGGCGGGACCGAGATGGTTTCGTTCGCCACGCTGGGGTGAGGCATGGTGGTGAATTGCTGAGACAAAAAAAAAATGTTTTCAGGTTAAACCAACAAATGTGACCAACACATGAGAGACTATATATATATAGTGTTGTTTATCAAACATGAGTTGAGAAACACGAGCGTGAAGGGGTTGGGTGATACTAAAGTGTCTCCATGGCGACAGTATTTACAGGAGTGGAAACAGCGGATCGGTGGGGAAGTTTGTCCTCAGCACATTGGGAGCAGGACACCTGTCACCAGGTCTGATCGAGCCAGTGGGATCTGTGATACGGTGCTAACTTTCCCCTCCTCTCCATTTTCACTCCACCGGCTTTAATCTTCCTCTGATATAAATCGGTTTCTCTAAATATAAACACACTGAAAACAGCATCTGACACTCCGTTTAACGGGCTGCGGGGTTTTTTTCTGGGAAGTAGGTGCAGGTTTGAAATGGTTGGGCATTAGTGTCTGTGACCTCGAAGCGCATGTTGCCCCCCAACGCTATACGTACTAATAAGTAAGTGCTGACGGAGCTGAGCGGTGTTTACCCGAGAGGGAACCCATTCACATCCACCTAAATCATGTAAGAATGATCTCCAACGACACGACATACGCCTTGTCAGGAGGCGCCAACAACGTCCAGGCCTCAGCACCACCTGGCAGGTGAGTGACTGCGACTGCGAATGACGGGTTTTGTGTTGTTTGTGGAGCGTTTTAAAGCTCCTTACATAAGCATCCTTATATATATGGGAGTAATGGAGCAGTGTTGGCGGCTGGGAGTGAGGGGGGAAGGGGGGAGGGGGGAGGGGGGTTAAATGTTAGCGTGGCAGCGGTGTCACTTCTGCCGCCCCGAACCTCCAGAATTCGAAGCTCGCCTTGCGGGCTCGCAGGAGCGCAGGCGAGGCTAATCGGGTTTAGCGGCGGTCATCAGAAACGTCTCCTTTCCGTGCTGTTTTCAGTTCGCGGCCCGTGAGTCACAGCGGGTATTAATACGGACGTCGGTTTATGTGTTCATGTCCTTCCTCTATATTTAGCCCCTTTGGCTCTCCAAGGGGTAACGCGAGACAAGGTCGTCTCCTTTTTCTTTCCTTTCCTTTCCTTTCCTTTCCTTTCCTTTCACTTCACAGGCCCCTTTTTTACCTCTAGCTAATTCCACACCGTCTCCCTGCTCCACAGCTTCGGAGTGTCCACTCTGGCCTAAATGTGCTTGTTGGTTCTGGCCCCCGAGTGGCCCGACGAGGCGTATCCCCCCCCCCTCCACAACGTGAAACCCCCGACTCAGGCTTTCCTCACTTCGATTCTAACTGCCCTCCTCGTCTCCTCTGCTGAATCGGAGAGGCATCAGATCTGATGATCTCATGAAGGAACGACGCTTGACTTTGATATTTCTAATCCTTGAGGTTCTGGTTCTATATTCGGCCAGGTGACAACGTTCTACGTCGAGCCCCGCCGCCCCCTCGCTGTGTGAACCTCGGATCTCTTTGCCCCCCCTGCTCCCCCATCAGCTACCTCAGCACCGCGCTGCCCGTCCTCACCTCCCTCAGTTCCTTCTCGTGCCTGAACTCAGGCAGGGTCTCCAGGCAGAAGATGAGGATGGAGAGCACGATGACCATGACGCTGATGATGGCGATGATCCGAGCCCCGCCGGAGGACTCCGGGTACTCGAACAGCATCCAGAGGCGGCGCTGCAAGTCGTTGGTGGGCAGCGGCCTCTCCTCCTCCTTGGAGAAGCCCTCGTCGGCCTTGTAGCGGTCGATGGTCTCCTCCCCGAGCTCGTAGAAGCGCAGCTCCTCCAGGAACATGTCCAGCGGCACGTTGGCGGGCCGCCGCAGCCTCCCGCCGGACTGGTAGAAGTACAGGATGGCGTCGAAGCAGACGCGGCTGCGGTCCAGGAAGAGCTCGTTGCGCACCGGGTCGAAGTACCGCAGGCGGCGGCGCGGGTCGCCCAGCAGGGAGTCGGGGAACTGGGCCAGCGTGCGCAGCTGCGTCTCGTAGCGCATCCCCGACACGTTGATGGCCAGGCGCTCGGCCAGCGCCCAGCCGCTCCTCCAGGGGCAGCGGCGCTTCCCCCTCGGGGCCCCCCCGCCAGGCTCCTTCCCGCCAATTTCCTTCTCCAGCTTGTTGTTCTGGTCTTTGGTCCACTTCTCTTCATCGCCGACCTCCTCGGCCTTCTGGTTTTCCTTATTCTGCCCTCCTCCTTCTCCTCCTCCTTCTCCTCCTTTTCCTCCTCCTCCTTTGTCCATCACTTTGTCTCTTTGGTTTGTTGACTTACTTTTTCTTTAGTCTGCGACCAGGAGAACAGAGCGAGGAGACGTTGGTAGGTAACAGCCAAGAGAAGACACACTAAGGTTATGTATGTAAAGAACATTGTTCCAATTGTTGTTGTTACGTTTGGTCATAAAACAACAACCACAAACACATTTTTTGGGAACTGAAATATTAAAATCCAAATCTCACCTCTTTCTCGTCTTTCTCTTTTTTTATTCAACGGCACAATTTTTCTGGACAGCAGAAAACAAAACGCCTTGAGGTCACGTTACAGTGGCTCCCGTTTGGTTGAATGTGTTGTGTGACGGGCAAATTGATTTTAATTAAACCAAATCAAAAACACCCAAACTGAACTATTCAAACCAAGCGAATCACTATGGAAATGCCCCCATTTTCTTCACAATCATTAGAAGACTAACACACGTCTCCCACTGTATTCCAAGTGTAAATAACATGCGTGCAAAAAGCTCCCCGCATGCGCTCGGCCTCGTGCTCATCACCAGTTTGCCAGCATGTCCAGTTCTCCCGGTGGAATCCGCCCTCGACTCGCGGCTAGTGACGCCTGCACCGGTTGACCATGACTCCGTCCGACGGCACCTCCACCTCGCGGCGCCTCTGCGTCTGACCTTTCCCCTCTGCTGTGCACCGGCTCTGCCTCTCTCGTCGGAGGCGGGGGGGTGTGGGTGAAGGGAGGGGGGGGGGGGGGGGGGGGCGTCGGTGGGAGCGGCATGGCTCCCTCGGGCTGCGGCGGCGGCGTTAATCTGCCGCTTCGGAGGGTCGGGCTGGTTTGTAGGTCACCAGCGGGCCTTCGCTTGAGCTCGCTCTCACGCTCGGGTTCGCTCCCCGGGGGGAATGCTGTCGGGGCCGAAATTCAATCCCGGACCCGGCTCCCGATCCAAAAGCACCGCTGCCACCCCCTCCCCCCCCCCCCCCCCCCCCCTCCCTCCACACACACACACACACACACAGACACTTCTTCTCTGCCCCCAACAACTATCCCCTTCCCGAAAATGTCAGCCTGTTAACCTCTCACTCGCTCTTAAACATACTGCACATATCTGCACTCGTGTGTGCACATGAACCTGTACACTCATATTGCAGAGGTTTATAAACGTTATAAGAAGTTATACGACTTTGGAGGCGAAAATTCTCCAACTTTGTTGCTTTGTTTTCATGGTATAAATCTTTTTAGTTGGCCACTTGAAGGAGGCCGGTGAAGAATTGTTCACGAATTTAAAACATGGCAGATGAGCTTGACCTGCAATTGCAGTTGTCTTTGTGAATTAAATATAAATCGGGACATCTGTGGCTATTTTAGACCCATCGTCGAGTTTACGAGCAGCGTGACAGGTTCAGGGTCCCCGAGTGTGAGGGGCCTCCCCGGCCCTCGAGTACTACGCGTTACGTTACGTGACGACGAGTCACTAAACAGCCTAAACAAAAAGAGAACGACCCAAAGAGACACAAACACACGCAGAGAGACACAAAACAACACTTTTTGGTATTTGATTTATTTATTTATTTTTGTGGCTAAAGGTGCTCATGTATAAGAGTGTCCATAACTCAGACCTCTGCGTAAAATGAACAATTGTGAGTTTTTATCTGGTTTTGTCATCCAGTGAATTTGTGTAATTTAAACGGATGTCTTTGCATAGCGGCAACAAAAGGTTTCATGGGACTTTCAGCGTGTAAAAGGGGGAACAATTCAGCGACTCATTTGTCCAACTTTAACGGCAGCGTTTGAGTGATTTCCAACACTACCAGCTGCCCCTGAAGGCAGCAGCGCCAACCGCGTGACCCGCGCCTGAGGTCCGAAGGGCGGCGCCGCGGCGACGGTGTGTCGACGTGAAGAGGAAGAGGACGAAGTGTCACGTGGTGCGTCACGGGGTGCGCGCACTTGAGGCGTTCAAAGATCCAGAAGCAGCCCAGAAATGTCGCTCCGGTACCCCGACAAAGTTGTCATCGTGACGGGGGGGTCCAAAGGGATCGGGAGAGGGGTCGTCAAAGTGTTTGGTAATTATTCTTGTTTATAGTGCGCATGCGTGTTTGATGAATCGCCGACGTGAACCTGTTGCTTGTCTCCCCTTTTCAGTGGAGAACGGAGCCAAAGTGGTGTTTTGTGCAAGAGGAGGTCAGTAAACGTCACTTTCGGATTCGTGTTTCGAGTAAATATGCAACGCAGGTATTACAATAGGAATTATACAGAAGTATACAGTTCAAGTCAAGTACAAGTACTTTGCGATGGTTCTTCGGTGCAGGAGTTGTACTGCGAGCCATTTGAAGCTTAAACAAATACTTCATTGAAAACCATCACTCTCTCGAGTCACAGGTGCAGCAGGTGAGGCTCTGGAGGCGGAGCTAAACGAAACCGGGCCCGGCTCGTGCAAATTTGTCACGTGTGACATCTCCAAAGAGGATGACATCAAGGTATTGTGCAACTTTATTTATTTTTTTTTGTTATTGGCCCGATCACATGACCCGTGGCTGAAAGTGTCTCCTGTCTGTTGGTCAAAAAACGTTACTACTAGATGAAACAAAAGTGTAATTTTATTGTTGTTTCTGTCTCGCCTGCTAAAACTGGACCAACAGGCTGCCGCTCCACAAGCCTTTGTCTGAACCGGTTCTGTTGTTTGCTCTGCTGGGGGGGGTTGTATACGTGTAACTGGTGTTGCGTGTCTCCACGCAGAGACTGGTCGACGTCACAGTGGCGCGTCACGGACATGTGGACTGCCTGGTCAACAACGCGGGGTGGCGTGAGTGTCTTTTTTGATTCTCCCTCCTCCATGGTGAGGATGAGCATGATGATGATGATGACACGTCCGTGCTTAATTGGGTCTCTTTGGGCGTCTGCAGACCCCCCTCATAAACCCACCGATGGCGTCACGGCGCAGGAGTTCATGGACCTGCTGAATCTGAACGTCGTCAGCTACTTCCTGGCTGCTAAGGTAACGCCTCTTTTCCCCCCCCCCGGTGTGCGACTTCTTAAAATGACAATTTCATTCAAGCATTAAACTCTTAGAAGCAACGGAATACTAATTATCATAAAAGAACGACACAGTAAATTAGGGTGTATTGTAAATACTCAAAACATGTATCTGAATCCATGGGATTTGACGTAAGATCTATTGTTTTACTTTATTGGTTCATTTATCAACTTATTTATTTTATGTATCCGTTTAAAAAAATGTATATTGCTCACATTCAATTTAGATCCACGTCTGTAACTCGAGTCAAAGCGGTTGCTGGATTTTTAAAAATCAGCAATCAAAATAAATGAACGCCACAAACTAAAAACGCACCTTTTCAGACGGCACCTCGACTAAACACTAACCAATTGCAGCACTTAATTTGCATTGGCTCTTAAATTGTACTTATAATGGCTCTTATCTATAACAAGTTGTAAATCGGCTTTCTTCGGTTGAAAGTACTTTGTTGTTTCTTGTTCTTTGGGTTTGTATCCTTATGGTTGAAATGCACTTATTGTTCGTCGGTATGGATAAAAGCGTCATGCTAAATGACACGTGATGTAAAAGTGACGTCGGAGGTCTCCCTCTCTCCTCAGTACGCGCTGCCGTACCTTCGGCAGCGTCGCGGAAACATCATCAACGTGTCCAGTCTGGTGGCGACCATCGGTCAAAAGCACGCCGCCCCGTACGTGGCCACCAAGGTGAGCTCATCGCCCCCCAGCTGACAATGACGTAATTGCCTTCAATCACAGGTTAAGCGAGAGGGAGAACGTGCCATGTGCTCTTTTCCTCCACCAGGGGGCGATCATCTCCATGACAAAGGCGATGGCCGTGGACGAGAGTGTCCACAACGTGAGAGTGAACTGGTGAGACCAGGGGGAGGCTTTTAAAATATTTCACCTCTTTTCAAAATGGGAAATATTACATGCTTTTAATTGAAATGAGGGTCTGTTATTCACATAAGAGTCTCCAATCAGAACATCTTGAACCGGACTTTGATGTGTTGCAGCATCTCTCCAGGCAACGTGATGACGCCGCTGTGGGAGGAACTGGCAGGACAAACACCCGACGCTGCAGCCGCCATCAAAACCGGAGAAACCCACCAGGCAAGTTCTCCCTGTGGAACCAAGCGGGTTCCTCCTCTGAGCTGGAAAGATGTGGGATTAGTTTCTGATTTTTCAAAGTACTTGTTTGACCCTGCAATTGGCTGAGAGCCAGCGGGCTGCTTTCCTGCAACGATAAAACAATGGAGCTTTATGAAAAATCTGGCGAGCCGCAGGCTGACGTGTCGTCCTCTCGCACAGCTGCTGGGGCGCATGGGCACCGAGCGGGAGAGCGGCCTGGCCGCCTTGTACCTGGCCGCGGACGCCACTTTCTGCACCGGGATCGACCTCCTGCTCAGCGGAGGAGCCGAACTCAACTACGCCGTCAAGAGTCAGATCGCCTCCTGACCGCCCCCCCCCCCCCCCCCCCCCGAGCACCCGAGGGACAGGTGCCTGAGCTACACGAGTCGCCGCCTCCGCACCATTTCCAGCAGAGATTAATTATGTTTACAGTGTCTTCAGTCATGTGATTCTCCGCCACAACGGCCTCTTATGAATGTTTCATCTTTGGAAGCTTTAAGTTCGGTTCAATGTGTTTGGCTAAAGGGTTAAACTTTGATTTTAGAATCAACATTATTATTACAACTGTAATATTAATAATACTGTGTCGTCTTATTCTCTCTATTGTAAACCCTTTTTATCTCATGTTCCTATGTGTTTGTCATGTGTTTTCTTATTCTAATTGTCTTGTTTAGCGTTTTTCAAAATTAAGTGAGGATTAAACATTCACTAATGCTATAGTTGGGCTATTGTGCTTTGAGCATGTATTGTGTCATTTAATTGATCCCCCATGGGGGAAGTTTGGGTGTTGAACCAGCTTGTGGACAGAGAAACCGATTAGGATCATTAGTAAAACAAAACCCTCTTTGTTCTGTATGTGGAGAACAAAGCGCTGAGGAGTGGTTCAACTGAAAAAATAAAAATACCTCAGCAGCAGTTATGTTATTGGTAAAAAAAGGAACTAGATGTTAAGCTTATACAATGTAACCCGGTAGAGCACAAACAAAATGCAAATATGCAAAGCTCATCTTTAAACTTTTTCATCTTCATACTAAATACTGAGAAGAAAAAAATCTGGTTCCCAAAATATTTAGTGCGAATAAAAAAGGATAGTACACGGGTTTCATTCATTAATGTCGTTCATCTTGCGTGTTTTGCACCTCAACCTGTGTAACACCCCCCCCCCACCTCCCCTCCCCTCCCCTCCCAACCGACCAATCGGCTTCCACCAGCATGACCGCAAATAAACCCGCTCCACGAGCCCGCTGCCCTCCGCCAATGGGATGTTACGTTTTGTCACGCCCCCAATGACGTCTTTGGAGGAAACTGGTTAAATTAAAAGGATGAATTTTGTTTCTTGCCTTTTTTTTCTTTTATTTTCCAACTCAGGTAATTTTAAACAGTAAATAAATCAATAAAAATGAATCATATTTATTTACTAAACCCCGAACGAACGGGAAAATAAAAAAACACCAACCCAAACAGCCACAAACCGTGGGAAGCAGCGCGGTCGGATGCGCCGGTGATTCACGGGTGGGAGGTTTCTGGTTTCTGAACCCAACCGCAGCCGGACGGACAAAAAGCGCCACTTGTTTTCAAAGCGGAACCCGAGTCACCTGCGAGCCCGCGCCCCTGTTTCCACACGGGCACATAATCGCGTATCATCGTCGCAGCGGAGATGGCAGCGCTCCGAACGGTGAGTTCACTGTCCGCCGTCCGCGGGGCGGTTTGTTTCGTGTTTACGTGTCGGCCGTCCGGGTCAATGGTTCACTTCGCGTCGGCGATAAAAGGCCGCCGATCGCGGTCGATGAAGCCCGCGGTGACGTCACGGACGTTTTCTCGACTCTGACGCCGCGGGGGTCAAAGCGACGTCGGCGCCGCAGAGGTCACCGGACCGAACTGCGTCCGAAAATTACAACGGTCTTGTTCATCGGCATGAAAACGACGGCCGTACAAAACAAGATACCGCGATGTGTAAATGTTCAGGGTGAGAAAGAGATCGGCAGACAGCACATCTGCTAGTTTGACTTCAAATTCTGAAGGAAAAAATAATAACTTAACCAAACCAGCTGATTGTGAGTTATGATGATCATGATGATGATCACATGATGGCTTTTGTCTTAAACGGGTTTAAGGCTGTAAGCCAGGTTGTTTTTATCCGCTCGGCCGCACGTAAGGTTCCACAGTGTGTCACGTGTGAATGTTATTATTGTTTTTTCTCTGCATTTTGCATTTCTAATTGGTTAACTCTGGTTTCCTGGTTTAATGTTTAGGCTCGGCTCACATGCTGAGGCTGCAGGTTCCAAATTATCAAGAGCAACTTTGTCCCCTCGCGTTCCTCTCTTTGGTTCCAGTCACAGTGCTGCTCCCCACTGTTTAATACACAAGTGTTCTTTAGCTGTCAGAACCATCGGTGCAGGACACACACACACACCAGCAGCCTTCATGAGTGTTCCATTGTGTTTCTGGGTTCCAAGGCTCTCCATGGACGCCGCGTCCAGGCCCTCCCTCTGTCCTTCGGCTCGCTGCGGAACGCCAGCTCCTTCAAGGTAGGAGGACGTCACATGACTCTAAAGTGGGACTACGGTCTCTCCTTCACTTGCCTTAGGACTTAAAGTGTCTTTTCCCTTTCTGTGTTTTCCTCACTGTCTTCCTGTCTGCATTCATTTAATTCAGTCTAATTTAATTAATTGTGTTGAGTCAGCCATGCTCTGTCAATAACGCAGACTTAAATAAACAAATGAAAATCAATCCCCGTTGTCGTCGCCCGCTCTGCTCTCGTCCCCGCTGCGTCTCTCTCTCTCTCTTTTCGTCCCCGGCTCGCTTGTCCGTCTCGGCCTCAGGCGTCGGATCTGGTCATCGAACGCAACGCGGCGTGCAAGCCGAAGCCCGACCCCTCCGGCCTGGTGTTCGGCAAGCAGTTCTCCGACCACATGTTGACCATCAACTGGTCGGCGGCGGCCGGCTGGGAGGCGCCGCGCATCAAACCCTTCCAGAACCTGTCGCTGCACCCGGCCACCTCCGCCCTGCACTACTCCATCGAGGTGAGCGCGGCGAGGGGGCCTCGCGCTGCCGGGGGGGGGTCAACCGTCTGCTGGATTCACACAGGTGTGTGTGTGTGTGTGTGTGTGTCCTGTCCACAGCTGTTCGAAGGCATGAAGGCGTTCCGAGGAGCCGACAACCACATCCGAATGTTCCGTCCCATGCTGAACATGGCGAGGATGCATCGGAGCGCTGAGAGGAGCAGCCTCCCTGTGAGTTCGATTACACCCCCCCCCCCCCCCCCCCCCTCCCCTCCCTCTGGAAATGATTGTCAAATGTCTTTATTCTTCTTACGCGTTGACTCATTGCAACCTGAAGCCGGTGATGCAAGAGTCTCAACAGAGGATTACTGAAAACGGTAACATGAGGAAACCTGCGCCTGCTTCCAGTCAGAGTCCCGGAACCAGGAAGAGCGTTTTTATAATTGACGGTTGAAGGAGTGTTCAACTGCTAAACTCAACCGAACAACCCTTTTATCCTCCGCAGTGCTTCCCCCCTTAAAACCATTTAGGCTTCATTCAATTTACTCTTAACTCCCCTCTCAAGTTGGAACTGAACCTCCTGAAGATGCTCCTCTTGTGAGAGTGTCCGTTTAGAGGAGGCGCACACAGAGGACCCCGCTGTGGTGCTGATGGCGTCCTCGTCTGGTTTCCCCCGCAGCTGTTCGAGAAGGAGGAGCTGCTGAAGTGCATCAAGAAGCTGGTGGAGGTGGACCAGGAGTGGGTCCCCTTCTCTCAAGACGCCAGCCTCTACATCCGACCCACCTTCATCGGGACCGACGTGAGGCCGATGGATCCGCTCCGGTACGCCCGCTGACCTTACCGACCCCTGGTTAACTCCCCCCTTCCTCTTCCAGCCGTCGCTGGGCGTGTCCCCTCCGAGCGAAGCCATGATCTTCGTCATCGTGGGCCCCGTGGGGCCGTACTTCGCCACGGGCTCCTTCAACCCCGTCTCCCTGCTGGCCGACCCCTCGTTCGTCCGCGCGTGGAAGGGAGGCGTTGGCGCCTACAAGATGGGAGGGTGAGTTCGCTGCTGGAACACTGTGACCGCATAACGGCCCTTTTAATTATACGTCGTGGTTATTGACACAGAACTCGTCCTGCAGCCTCCTTGTGTGTGTTGGTTTCGTGCTGTTACAAGCTTCTCCCCTGCTGTCAACATCTGTGCTGGTTTCCTGGGATTCCGCCTCGAACAATCATAGCGAATGATACAAAGGGGACAGAAATGCAAGTTGTGTTAAAGAAGAATATTAAAAAAATGGTCAAAACGCTCCGTGTTGCATGAACTGGAAAGTCTCTTCTAATATTCAGCTTTAAAGTCCAGCTGTTGTCGGTGAAAGAAAGCGCTTTTGTTGTGGCAGCCGGACCGGCTTCTTTAACGCCGTCGCGTGAAAACGTTTGACCCGTCGGACCGGTGGATCGATGACACGAAGCCGTGAAACCCCCCCCCCCCCTTTGGACTCGTCCTGAGGTTTTAACCTGTAATCTCCACCCGATCCACGTGGCCTCTAATCCCCCCCCACCGACCCCTCCCTGTGGGATTACCCCCCCCCCCCCCCCCCCCCCCCACGGCAGCCAGGATATTTGAGGGTCATCGTGGATTTAAAGTCCCTGTCAATTTAAGTCCACTGGTCTGAAATAGAAGAATATAAACGAGGGCGAATGAAATATAAAAATAAGGTGCACAGGAAACCAAAGTCATTTCATGACGTCACAAAATAATGAATCATGAATATATTTTCTGATGAAACATACGCCCCCCCCCCCCCCCCCCCCCCGCAGTAACTACGGGCCGACGATAGCGGTGCAGAACGAGGCGGTGAAGCGCGGCTGCCAGCAGGTGCTGTGGCTGTACGGAGAGCAGGAGGAGATCACCGAGGTCGGAACCATGAACCTCTTCATCTACTGGACCAATGAGAAAGGAGGTTGGCCCCCCCCTCTACTCCCCCCCCCCCCTCCCATCCCCAATGGCAACATAAATAAAAAAAAACTTGAATAAAACCGTGTGCCTTTCAGAGAAGGAGTTGTTCACCCCCCCTCTGGACGGCATCATTCTCCCAGGAGTCACCAGGCAGTCTCTGCTGGACTTGGCCAGGAACTGGGTAGGTCCCCCACACAGAGCCCCCCCCCCCCTCCCGACCCCCCAGGGAACCCCCTCTAATCGCTGCGTGTCCCTCAGGGTGAGTTCAAGGTGACCGAGCGGACGATGGGCATGAAGGAGCTGCTGGGGGCTCTGGACTCCGGGAAGGTCCTGGAGGTGTTCGGGGCCGGGACGGCCTGCGTGGTGTCTCCAGTCGGCAGCCTCCTCTACGGGGAAAAGGTCAGAGTTCAACCCCCCCCCGTACCCCTCCACCCCTAAACCCTAGTCTGATTTATTCATTGTGAGCTAAAGGTCTCGCGCCCCCCCCCCCCCCCCCCCCCCCCCCTCAGATGTACGAGATCCCGACCATGCAGAACGGCCCCGACCTGGCCAAGAGGTTCCACAAAGAGCTGACTGATATTCAGGTGAGTGACGGTGCAGCGCCCCCAAGTGGCAGCGATGGTGGATGTTTTTAAAAAGCTTCTTACTTTCACAAAAAAACATCCAATGAGACCTTTTGATTTCTCCCCTGTGTGTTTCCCCAGTACGGACGCACGGCGAGCGAATGGGCCCCGCTGGTCGTTTAACGACTCCATTGCACAGGCCGGTCGTATCAACAGTTCGACCCCTCCCCCCCCACCCCCTAAAAAAAGAGGATGCACTCCATTTACCTCGTCCTCGTGTTGGGACTCACTCCTGGGGGGCCGTGCTCGTAGTTCATAGCACAAACACTCATTAACAAAAATGAGGCACAAGCCGTAATCGTCGCTCTCGATTCCGTGTTCAGGGCCGCTGGACAAATGTATGAAACTTTATTAATACCGTCTTCTGTTACGTGGGCGTTGCTGTTGGTTACGGGGGGGTTAAAGGTGGAGGAGCACTGTTACAGTGTTGTGCGTGTAATAATCATGGGAACATGTTACCTAAGGGGTCTTCATCATCATCATGCAGAGTTTAGAGTTGTCTTCCAAAGTGTTTCGTTTTATTTCTCCCCCCCTCTTCTGTCCAAGTGCCTGACCTCTGTAACGTGTGTGTGTGTAGTTGTTTTTAACTGTTACTTTTAATCGGCTGTGATGTTTTTACAATAAACGTGTTTCGAGTTCAGTCTCATTGTTGTTAATTGTTGGAATTTTATTGAACTCCAGTCATTTATTATATAATCACATTATAGTATGTGTATATATATTATATATAACAAGGGTTCATAGCACAATGGTGTCATAAAAATGAAATTAGAAGTCATAGTATACTGAGTCAGACGTGTAATTCGGGTCCAGTAACTATTTCCAGTGAGAGAATATCTTTTTTTTGGTTATTAGTTTAATTGCACTCAGCCCAAAAGAATAAAGCAACACTTTGATACAGTTCGTTATGTACACAGTAAAACTGCATAATTATAACTTCAATTGATTTGCCGCTCATTCAGTTTTAACACGTTCACGTCACCGCAGTTTAATACAAAGATCCAAAGACTTTATAGAAAATCCCGTCCCAAAGTCGAGCATAAGAGAGAAAGGAGTTCGCTGTCTCTCCATCCGATGATCTCGCCCCAAACCTGAGATCATGACCCCCCCCCCTCAGTCGGTGGAGACGCCCTCGAACAGGGCCGTGGTGCGCCCCCCCGGCGGGTTGTACAGGATGGCTTCGATCTCTCCTCCGCCGTTGCTGCTCCTCTGGAAGTGGATCTCCAGCAGGTCCTGCAGGCCGTCCGGCTTCATCACGTCGGGGATCCCCGTCAGCAGCACCGTGCGCCTGCAGGCCGCCGCCCTGGTCTGGGGGGGTCGGGAGACTGGGGGTTACACGAAAAGGGCAACTCCTACGTGCCGATGAGGGCAAGACGACGACGACGACAGCTCACCTCCAGGCGCGTGACGGAGCCCTGCAGGAAGGGCGTCACCCGGACGCTGCGCGGCTTCTGCTGCAGGACCACCTGGTGGCGCTCTGTGTCCGTCAGCCCTCTGGCAACTGGTGGCAGACAGAGCTCCTCAGCTGGGATTCGTACCCGAGCCCCCCCCCCCACCCCTCCTCACCCCTTCAGCCGCACAGCATGCTCACCGTGGCTCTCCACGAAGGCGATGACCACGTCCTCGGAGTCGGGCAGCAGCTCGCACTTCTCCACCTCGCCGCCTCCGTGCTTCCTCTTGGAGAAGTGGATCTCCAGCTGGTTCAGCAGCGTCACCGTCTCCATCTTGGGCAGGTTGGAGATCAGTATGTGCCGGGGGCTCACCTCGGAGTCGATCTGCGGGACAGACGGACGAGTGAGGACGCAAACAACCCCCCCGCCCAGCAGCTGGAGGTGTGTCTCCACCCACCTCCACCAGCCGGGGCAGCGTCAGCTGGACGCGCCGGGCCTCCACGGCGATGCTGCACTCTGACCCCAGCGCCACCCGGTGCGTCTTCATGTCCAGGATCCTGCCGGCGTCTGAGGACAGACGGAGACGCCGCGCCGATCAGATGTGACGCCGCGCCGCTGTGAATTGTGGGCGATCGCCGAAGGAAACTCACCCTCTTCGCTCTCGAAAGTAAGGAGAGCCGTGCCGCCGTCCATCGGGTAAACCACGCGCGACCTCGTTTGAACCGCGTCGCTGCCCTTCGTGCCCACGAAGACCACCGGCCTCTCCGGCACGGCGGTGAACACCTGCAATCCCGACAGGCGCAGGTGAAGCTCACGCGGACGCTTGGCGGCGTTAAACGGAGGCGGACGTACCTCGGCCTGCTGCTGCAGGTGCTTGTTTTGGGCCTCTTCCTCCTTCAGAGCTTCCTCCACCTGCTGGATCTCCTTCAGCAGCTCCTCCTCCTCCAGCTGCATCCGGACGGCTTCGGCCTGCAGGAGCACAAAGCCACGGCGACTCCGATTAACTTTCATCATTTCACTTTTTATTGTTTGCCAGCTGATGGGAAAACACGTGGGACGGTTTGACTTCATGACGCGTTGGTTCAACGTGTCAAATCGCACAGTTACACGACGAAAAGATGCTCGAACCGTCACTGGACGTGAGGCAGGAAGTGAAACAAGCAGGTCCCTCCGGCGGGCAAAGAGCACCGCCCCCCCTCAGGGAATCGCACCTGTTTGTCCCCAAACTGCTGCTCGCGGGCGAACTGGTCCGCCTCCAGATCCCGCAGCAGTTTGTCGGAGCGCCGCCTGAACTCCTGCGTCATGCTCCTCTGCTGCTGCGTGAGGACGGCGAGCTCCTGCTGCTTCCTGGATCAGCTGCTCGTGTCGCCTCTGTGGACACACGTAATTACAATTTAATCCCCCAGATTATGTTCATACTACGTCACCAAACCTACAGTACGTACAGACATTACCATGTATTTCTTAACTTGGGATCAGATGAGGCCTTTTGAACAAACCTCGGGCAGCACAGAGGAGCAGCTCTCTTATACACGTATGTTTGTCTAAATCTTTACATTCTGTTCCATATACGAGCACAATCTGCTTTGTATTAAAACACCGCACTCGTTTCAGTGCACCTTGTAGCGGTCGATCGAGGCCTTGATGTCCTCCAAGCTGTCTTTGGAGGGCTTTTCGTCCTCAATCACCAAAGAGAAGTCCTGAAACAAAGAACACGAAAAACAAATACGTATAAAACAAGTTAACGATCCGTCGCGACGCAGAGTGTCGTTCAGAGGAGCTTTTGGGAGGACGTGTAAGTAGTATTCAGTACTGCGCTCAAAGGGAATTTTAATAGTCTGAAATAACTGTAATCATTATCGGGAAATATATATTGTTTTGAAATAGGGAGATTTTGCTCACTGAGCACTTTAGTCATTTTGATGGAAATACTTTACTGTACACAGAGTATTTCTACGCTGTGGTACTTTTAAAGATTTGCTTATATTGTTTCTCTTCTTCCACCTCCGATCGCAACATTTTAATAAAAAGAGAACAGAGAGCGTATTGAACAGGAAGATCACAGATGCAACCGGTCTTTTATTTTGTGTGTCTTTGACAACACGGAAGAAAACCAACATGAGCAACGTGAGCAACGTGACGTCTCACCTCCTCGTCGTTAAACATGGTGACAGGAATCTGGAATAACATATAAACATATCAGTTATTGTCCACTGTCAGTCAAAGTCTTTAACATGTTCGTCAATAAGTAAGAACAGCTTTAAAATGATAAATATTATTAGCCTATAAAAAATCGCCACGGGCCTTTAACAAACCGTCTCACGCCTTATTAACAGTCTCTAAAAACGCGAGAATAACTTTAAAAACGTCACGATCACGAGACTTCTGAAGAGTCGCGGTCATCTTTGAATTGATGTGGTGGATTAAACTAGATTTTGTCGTGTAGCTCTTCATTAATAAACTGTCGAAGAAGAACTTACGTGCGGTTCCGTTTGTGCCGTGAAGTCTTTGGTTTCGGATTCTTTTTCCTAGCCGCCCTGAACGCGTCTCGTTCCGCCACCAGGAGGCGCTGCCGCCTCGTGTTGCTGCGTTCAGGGGCTGCGGGAAATATGTTCAAACGAGAGGACGGAGTGGATTTTAATTTATTTTAGTAGTTATATTGTATTAAGCTTTATTAGGGTTATTCTCATCGGCCTTATTCTGCCGCTGATGTTGCGCATGCTCAGACCGTCCGCGGAGTACACCCGATGAATCACTCCGCAACGTTAACTAGTGCGCATTATTAGACTGGGCAATAGATTTTAATCAAATATCCTGCCGCTGTGGACATGTGTCAGAAGTGTTCCGTTCCAAGTGAAAGTGCCAAGTTTAAGAGTATTTATCACAATTTATATTATATAAAGTAATGTATCACAAAGTCCCAAAACTAAACATCAAGCGCAGTGTACTTATAAGATGTACTTAGGGATTGCGATCATGTGTTCATTACTCAAAGGTGAAGCTCATTTCAACAGATTTATACTGCTAGTTATTACATGTGTTAGGATGAATATTCAAAGTATTTGTACCTCACTATACAGTTTAGATTCCACCATAGTAAAAAATGTACTAAAAGTCCTCAATCTTCAAGTACAACTACAAAGCTTAAAGTAGCCTAAGTAAAAGGTACTGCTTGCAAGAGTTAACATTTCATAATCGATTACGTAAAACTGATCATTTTAAGTACTTTTTTTTCACATGTTTATAAAAAACAGGTATGAATCCAGTTAAGTTTTAAACGGTTGAGTCAACACAAGATGTGAATACACTAAAGTACCTCAAAAATTAAAACAAGCGAGTTTAGAACACTTAATGTAAAAATACTAAAATACTTCAACGGCCAGTAAAACCAACTTGTATTCGATATGAATTAATTCTGAAGACAAAGTTAAACCACGTTTGAGCTACAACTGTTTGACTTTTGGGTCAGTTTAAGCCAACAACTATTTTAGATTGTGTTATATACACTTTAACATTCTTTTAAAAAGAAACACATGAGCCTTATCAATAATCCTCTAGGTGGCTTTGCAGTAAGAATACTTTTAGAAAAATAAAAAAAATGTTGACACAAACATCCTTTTTTGAACATTTATTTGTGAAAGCGGGTGAAGTTAGAATCTGAGCTTCTGGAAGAACCACTTGTTTTTGCCCGTCTTGTACCTGAAAACCAAACAAAAAAACATAACAAGTTAAGAACATTTGAGGAGACAAAAACCAGAACTGATCAAAGGAACGTCAATACGAGACGAGCGGCCGTGAAGGACGCAGCTAAACAACATCTCAAACCAAAGCATCCGTTTGCCCTCCGGGTTATTGCACCAGAACCACGCCATCACACACACGGAAGTTACAAACAAGGACTCACCTCTCCTCAAACTTGATCTTGGTCTCCAGCCTGGCTTTGCGCTTGAGGGCAGGATCCCTGAAGACATCCTTGTTGACGACAGTTTTGTCCAGAGGAATATCAACGGAGTATCTGAAAAACAGGAAAACTACGTTATTTAAACCCTCCAAGGTTCCTTTGATTTAAGTACTGGAGGAAGTCCGTGTAGCGAACTGGGGCGAGGTTATACGTGTGTACCACTATGATCCACAAACTAAACAAAAACCAGATTTAAAAATCAACATTTCTGAACCAAATTAGTTGAATCATCTTTACACCATCATGTTTAGGCCTGGACTATAATAACACATTTTAAAATAGTAATTGAATTGTTTTTAATTGTGTATGCAAACCAGTTACATAGCTGCTTAAAAGATACTTAAATATAGAGTACAGAGCATGTTCTAATGCTTTAGCAGAATTTGGGTAGATTGTTTAGTTCATAATTAAAACACGATTCTGTGTCACAATACACAATCCACCTCAATGTGATTTTATCGTTCTGCTCAATGGGTGCCTTATTTAGATGAACGCATCAGAGGCGCAACTCCTCATCTCACACAATCATGTTGACATGGATCGTTTAGTTCCAGCAACCAACCACCACATCTGTATCGCTGGGCTGCCAAAACAAGCATCCCTGACAACACGACGGCCCCCTCACAGGACGTAAGAGCGGACAAAGGGGACACCGACCTGGTGGGCATCAGGTGGTTGTAGTTGAACACCTTGACGAAGACCTTGATCTTGGACCTCTTGGCGGTCTTCTTCTTGCTCATGGTTGTGACCAGCTTGCGGGGATAGCGGTCGATGCCCGCGACCAGAGCGTGGCTGTAAGGACGGTCGGCTGTGCCATCGTCAATATTCTGCGAAGAAAAACAACACGGTGCTGTGGGATCAAGCAACACATGAGCAGCAGTCGGGAACCCGTCTGTTGAGTGACTGCGTGTTAAAGGAGAACACATTGAACACAACGCGTCCACGCAGGAACGAGTCTTACCTTGACGATGACAGCTTTGCGCCCGGCGTAGCGCCCTGCCAGCACCATCACCACCTTTCCAGGCTTCATGAACTTGCCCATTTCTGGAGGAAAAACGAAAAAGTCTCAAACCTCCGAGTCACAGCAAACAACGCGTCGCCTCGCAAGCAACATTAGCGATGTCAACATCGCCACCAACGCGCCGCCGGATTTGTGGACACGTTTAAACGCGCAGTCTCTGTTAGCCGGCTAAGCTAGCATTAGGCTGGCGACGGGCTAGCAAACCTTTTACAGAGCTGAGAGATTAATTTCACTCGAACACACACACACTACTAGAAAGAATGTAACTCGTGTTGAAACTCCACAGCACACTTCGCAGTCTTAACGCGCACATTCGCCCTCATTAACGAGACGGTTGTGTTGGAAGCTGCCATGTTGGAATGAGCGCTACGGAGACGAAGCGCTGCAATAAACGATCATTTTCTCCCTTTGTCCATAACAAATACACGAACATAACGTAATGATCTCGACTAAGGCAGTTGTTGTCGTAAGTGTGGGGCGATACAAACTGTAAAATAGCCCCGATGTGGAGCGATGGAAGGAGATTGTCGGAAGGGAAATTCTACTCACTGATGCTGTTCTACGGACACCGCTAACAGGAAAGGAAGCCGAGAAGGATTTTGTGACCTTTGACACTACGAATCGACCTACGTCACTTCCGGGTTAGTTTTTTCGCGACTAGTTTTTTTCTTTTGTTAATATATTTATTTAAAATAGAGAAACACGCGCTGGATGCTAGATATAAACATTATACATTTCAAAAATGAGTTATGTGTACTTCCTGCTGTGATTGAAGATAGAATACAAGGAAAATACTAGAAGTAACTAACAAATATTAGCATCATCAAATATTAGCATCATCCTACTTCAAGTACCAAATGCAGACTGGCCCAGTCTATGGGAATCACATATTGTAATATTGGATTAAAGTTATCAATGCATAGTGTTCAATAAACAACCAATAAACAATCCTAAATATCCCACCAAATTCTATTTTTTTTAAATCTCATTCAGGATGTGTAAAAGACCAAACAAATGGGAATATAATGCAGACACAGCAAACCCTTTCACAACAGTAGGCAGAATGGAGAACTATTTCACTCATTAAATACGATTGACCAATTTTATTATCAAGGTACTTTATTTTTTTTCCATGTACTGAAAGCAACAAATAGGTATTCTTTATTTAATCAAAACAATAGTTGTCTCATTCAGGATGTTTGGCCCCCCCTTGTTCTGCCTGAAATGTGTTCAAATAAAAAACAATTTGAAAAAGACTCACAGCAGTAGAGCAGTTGATTTCTTTTTACAGCTGTAGATATGCAATGAACATGATAAAGGAAAATGGGAAAAATAAACAATATCTCCAAATATATTATGTGATTAAAGCCACTCAATAAAAACATAAATAGCATAATTTAAATAATCCAGTGTGTTCCTAGCTAGTTTTAAAGTGTTTAGATATATTCAATATACTTCATAGAGTTAAAACATGCCATAAATAAATACGTCAGACAGAAATCACAACAAAAATGCAAATACACAAAGATGAATATGCAGCATACTACACCGAAAACCAAACAAACTTTTCCATTTACACAGCGACATAAAATAAATGCTAAAAAGGTGATTCCAGGTGCACTTCGATAACAAAGTGCTCGGGTTTCTATCGAGGGAAACGGACGCACTGATCCTCGTCAGCACGCCTACAATCATTGGTTTGACACGTACATAACAGCAGCTCGACATTCCGCACACACAAACTAAACCTCACGTTAACAGCATCTGTGGTTTGAACATTCAGTATTTAAGGATATCATTCGTGCAACTCTTCCGTCTCTGGAAGATAAAAAAAGTTCTCTGAAAAACAGGAAACAAAACATTTTATATCCTACAATCCATAGGGGATGTAAGCCATTACATCGCTCTCATCATACAATGTCACTGCCATTTATTTCTAATCCCAACTACACCTGGAAAAGGGGAAAAGCAGCACTTCATACAGGGTCCAAAACACCTGAAACACAACGTGGAAGAGAGCCACTGATCTGCTCCACGGGATTTACCACAGAGCTAATTAAGCGCCACTTCACGATGCTCTCGGCGCCGCGCAGGATCCTGGATCGTCTCAGTGGCCACGTTAGAGCACTGAATACTGTACAGGTCCTCCCTCTCTTAGCTACATAGGTCGCGACGCGTCGTGTCCACAGGGTAAAGATACGAGCACAGGTCAAAAAGGTCAGGGAGGCTTCTCCAAGCGTGAGGAAATCTTAATCTCCCTCCTAAGGCAGGTGTACAGCACGCGCAGCGCTGTCGTTTTGGCATCTCAAACAGAGTGGGTATCGTGGTTGAAGCTCACACAACATCATCATCATCACCCATGCATTGACTGAGGACATCACATACTTGCACTTCACTTCAGATGGGTTGCTACATAAATAACCTTTAAAAAAGAAAGAAAAAAAAAGGTTACATGCTCGAAGCACAAAGTCACGTTGATCGGCAGGTAAGAGCGGTGTAGTTTAGCGAGCAAGATACTCAGAAAGCATCCTTAATGTTCTTCAGCTGCCGCACAGCCAGGTCCACCGGGAGGTCGAATTTTAGGTGGCTGATGCGGCCCAGGATGCGCAGGGCTCCTTCGAAGCCCGTCTGGGCCATGTAGCTCCAGGACTGGTAGTGCGGGTGCACCAGGCTCCCGGACTTGCACAGCAGGTTGAGCCAGGACACCAGCCGCTGCTCGTTCAGCGCCATGCACACCAGCGCCTTGAACTCCGTGTCCGGCCCTCGCTTGTAGCGTCCGTGCTCCCTCAGCACCGTGTGAACGGCCCACAGCAGGGACTGTTTAGGGGTGACCGTCACCGGGCCGCCCGCCACGGGCAGGCTGAAGGACTGCGACAGCTGGCGGGCCGGCGTCTCCACGAAGGCCTTCCCGTTTTTGGAGTGGTAGTATTTGACGAAGAGCTCCCACGGGTGCATGGTCTGCGCGGCCGGCGTGTACGGCAGCAAGCAGGAGATGGGCGCCAGCACCAGGCTCATGGTCTGGGAGGGCGCGAAGAGGCCGTGGGACAGCAGGTCCTTCAGGGCGATCGCCAGCTCCTTCCTCACCGACGCCGTCAGCTCGTCGCGCGGCCCCAGCGCCGCGTTGCTGGTGTAGTTGACGACGTGCTCGAGGGACGGCCGCCTCCACGAGCCCAGCACCCGCACCTTGTCGACGGCCACCTCCAGGCGCCGCAGCAGCGGCCCGTAGTCCTGCAGGGGCGGCTCCTGGGGCCACGCGTTCTGAGGCAGGTGGCCGGGCGCGCAGCCGAACTGGCTCGCAGCGAAGATCTGCAGCACGGCGAGGGCCTTCTGGATGAGCTGCAGGCCCGTCTCTCGCATCTTCTGCGCCTGCTCCGGGTCCGCTGCAGAGACACGAGAACAATCAGAACACGTGTGGCACAGCGACGCAGAGAGCTGACAAATGCATCTTTACAAACAAACTAGGGCATCACTCTGCAAACCTCAAATGTCCTGGTATTATTACTAAAAATATGAACTGACTGACCTTTCATCTTCACTCCTGCAGCTCTGGTATTGGTCCCCGATGCTCGTGGCTGCTGGCTGTTTCCGCCGTCTGATAAGAGGGGGTTCCCCACCTCATCTTTGGGGAAAGAAAAGCATAATAATTAAACAAACTGAATTGAAAAGTGTTGGGGGGGGGGGAAGAGATTCGTATGCACTCGATTGGCAGCGTACCCTGGATGAAGTTGATGAACATCTCCAGGTCTCTGATCTGGGTCTTGAGCTGATCCACCAGCTGCTCTTTGACCCTGGCTGGGTTCACGATCTGAGCGATGGCGGCGTCCACCCTCCGCCGCAGCTCCTCGGGCGACGAGTTCCCGATGTCCTCGTTCAAGTTCACGTCCAGCTTCTTGATCAACTCGTCAATGATGACCTGAAGATTGTAAAAGGCAGGATGAAGGTTAAAGAACGGACTCTTGCGTCTCCCACAGCTTGTAGAGACAGAACGATGTCGAGGAAAAACACTCGAGCCTGAAGCGTCTGAAGGAAAGACTCGGAACACCTGATCTGAAACAGGTATAACTTGACTCAACAGACATGGAAGTCATATGTTCATTCGGATTTACAGCAACACGAGCTCGCGCATCTCAAACCCAGCGGCGAGTTGCGGCACTCGCGCACCTTCTGTCTCTCCATGAGGACGGACTGCGGGAGCGAGTCGTAGCTGCCCTCCTGGTAGGCGAAGCGCTCCAGATCATCCAGCTGGGTCTTCAGCTGGAGGATGAGATCCTTCTGCTTCTCCCGCTGAGCCTCCAGCCGCTCCCTCTTCTCCCTCTCGGTCTGACGGGAGAAGCACACGCACAACAATCGTTATTCCCGCAGCGCGTCAGAGACGATGACCACCAGCATCAACATGTGAGGCTCTGAGCTTTGAAGGAGAGGTTTGATTCCAAGCAGCTGTTGGTCAGATACTCAGCGGGGTGCGTTTCTGAACTTGTGTCACAACAATTTACACGAAGACACACAAACCAACAGGCCTCGTACTCACCAGGTCTCCCTTCAAGTCAGGCGTGCGACAAAGGAGAAATGACACAAAGACACCTTCAGGGTAGAGATCGTGATGAGAAATGACTCCAGAGGAGCTTTAGAAGACTGAATGGAAAGAAGCTCGCAGGAAACAACGGACCTTTCAGCGCGTTTGTGTGTCATTAAACCAAAAGCAATCTGCTGGAGGCAATTTTATATCTCAGATATCTATTGATGCATTAACATGGTCTGTATTTGACCTTTCATTATTCATAAATCTGGCAATTAGCTCCTCTTAAAAAATAAAAAAACCTTCATGACCGGTTTTACAATGTCACAAATCTTAACGAAAAATATACATTTTATCCAACTAATCCATTTTAACCCCAAAAATATGCAGTTAAGCATTAAGAGAAGCACCAACTAATTAGAATCCCAGTCAGTCGGCTGCAGGAGGGGAATGTTTGCCTGCAACCACTAACAAACCAATCATTACATGTCATCAATAACCTCATCTTTCCTGCCTCCGGGCGAGGACTCAATACACCTGTTGTCGCGGACACAAAACCCCCCTCCTGGGGGGGGCGTTGGTGCACAGCTTGCCGAGGCCTCACCGAGTTCTCCAGCTGCGCGGCGTCCTGAGCCCGGCAGCCCACCACCACATGCGGGCAGCCCCGGAAAGCGAACTCCTCCAGCTCGGCCAGCATGCGCTCCTTCTCCTCGGTCTGCGCCTGCACCACCTGCTTCAGCCGGAACTGCACCTGGGCGAAGTGCGAGGTGAGCGCCAGGAGAGAGGAGTTCAGCAGGTGCTGCTCCTCCTCCAGCTTCTCCAGCCGGACGGCCATTTCCGCGTCGGTGGCCGGGGACGAGGCGCCGCGCTTCGGCCGGCCGGGGCTCCCCCGGTCGCTCTCGTCCTCCGGGCTGGCCACGGCGCCGACCGGCGCCCATCGCTCCCCGGCGAAGGCGGCCTCGCTGTCCGAGGCCGACAGCTCCTCCGTGGACATTTTTTCTTCTTCAAGAGTCTGGTCGTTTAGCTTGGTGGAAGGCGGGAGGGTTGTTTTAACTGTCGTCGCGATGACTCACAGCGGGGATCACCGCGGGAGAAGCAGGTGCGTCGCCATCTTGGGAAGAATGATTCATTGGAGACACGCAAATCCCACTGGAAAGCGCCGGAAGCGCGGTGTAGAATGTTTCTCTTCAAAATAAAAGCGCCCGTTACCTAAACATATTTGTTTATCACACCTTGGAAATGCGTTTTTTGAAGAATACTATTTATGGCCCATTGTTTTTCTCATGTATGACGGTTTGAAACATTGGTTTTTAAAAGTTACGATTAGAACATTATTATAATACTGCATTAAATGTTACTTAAGTAAAAAAAAACACTCATCTGGCGGCGCTCACCACTATTGTACTGCACGTTAATAAATACATGTAATAAATGGATTCATTGAAACATTTTATATTAAAAAACATATTTTATATAATAATTGCAGCATATTATTTGAGGACTTAATCAATGAGCTAATACATCAAAGGTATGTTCAAAGTTGATCAATATTTTAGTCATGGCAATGACACAACGCAAATTATTGAAATAAAGTTGGTGTAAATACTTACTGTATATTTGTATTAGTTATTGCAGACCCCTCCCAAATCGTGACGTATGTTCTCATTCTCATTTATTTGGGACAAATATTTACACAACACATTTGTAACACGTTTGATGTGTTACCCCTGTATTTTTCAATATCGTATTTTCTTCATTCATGTCCCACCTACAAGCTTTTACATAGTTTATTTACACTGTAGAAAACAGCAAAGATGGGTTCTAGATTAAAAACAATGTGACTTTTATTGCGAATTGCAATCGGAAATGTCTCATGTACTCATGTTTTTAGCTTTACAATTCTCACAAAGAGGATGTCCGGTAATCCCAAATAAAACCCGACGTCAGAAAAAGGCTTTCAACCCCCGTCGTTATCCCGAAAAGAATTCCATCCCGGAAGTACGGATAAGGAATATTTGGTATGCTATTGGGACTCTTCTTTCATGCTCTCTTTTTTATAGAAACCGATGCTTTAGATAATATCGTATTTCGTATAAAACGATTGGACATGGTTAAAGTTGTAACACAATTCCTGTTTATTAGTTTCATGCAGATAAAGCTTCAAAAGTGTCCCATCTCTGCGTCTTTGCGTTTGAAATCCCCAAATTACATTGATGACAACTCGATGCACAAAATTAAAACAATAACTCATTACAGATTATCCCACGATTATATCCCAAATCTGAAGAAGTGACCAGAAAACAGCATTAAACACAACCCACCCCTCATGAGGTGCTATCACAATAATATGATTGATATGATAACATAATTAAAATGATTAAATCATGCCCTGATTTGTGACTAATTATTGATAAAGAAGCATCTTCTGGAATACGAAGCAGCTGAAGCAGAACTCACAAAAAGAGAATCACATTGCCATTGAATCGTATTTAATGAATGGAGGTAAATTCATCGTGCAACTGCTTGCTTGGAATAACAAGGCTCTGTCTGACTTTTAAAATGAGCCGTTAAAAAGTGAATGACGTGATGTTGTGGCGTGTAGTGGTGGTTGCAGAACATCATAACCCATCGTGCAATGCACTCAGCGTCTTCTTCACCACAAATAAAACTACATTATTTCCATTTAGAGCACGGTGCAGAATCAAATGGCAGTGCAGGGGGAAGGTTCTTCACTTAATCTCTTTAATCTCACTGGATCCCTTTCTGTTGCTGAAGAACACCTGCCACTTGTGCCAGTGGGGCCTGTTGTTCCCGGTGCAGCTTCCGGTGGCGGTGCAGCTCTGTCCCTCGGGGCAGCAGTGAATCATGTCGCTGCAGCACACCGCCTGTGGAGAGGACGCAGGAAGTGAGACAGGACTAACTCCTGCAGACGCCGGGGCGGGGGGAGAGGAAGAGCTAGAGAGGGCACAGCAGCATTTAAAATCTATCTGAAGAAAAGCACATTGGTATCAGCAGCAAATGTGCTGTAGCATTTCTTATTCTCATAGTTAGATTCTTAAACTTTGAGTATGAAATGGAGCTAGTTCCGGTCTTTGTGCTAAGCTAAGATAAGCTAAACAGCGTCTTATCTAACTCTCTGCATAGAAAGCAAACGTGAATATTTCTCCTAAATGTTATGAGCGTCCTTCATACATTGGGAGACGGGCAGCAGCCCCACGTCGTGGCCGAGGTCCTGCAGCAGGTCTGTCTATCGGGACAGCTGGATTGATCATCACACATCACGTCCCCCTGGTCCGAGGGACTCGGCGTGGGTTGAGGCGCGGGCAGATACACGCGCGTCAGCGGCACCGCCTGCAGCTGCAGCATGAGGAGCTTCTGGCAGGAGTTGGAGGCCATGTTGCAGGTGTAACCCTGCGGGCAGCAGTGCAGCTTATCCGGGCAGCACACAGCCTGCAGAAAGAAGCACGCACGCGGTCAGTCGCCTCATGTTCATCAGTAAACCTTCGTGCTGAGGAAGACTCTGATCGGCTCATGTCCACGCGTGCGGCGCTCACGTCTGACATCGGGCAGCAGCCCCACTCGCCCGACAGCAGGCGGCAGCAGCTGGTCTCGCCGGGGCACTGGGTCTTCTCGTCGCACTGCACAGCGGCGGGATCGGCCTCGACGCTGACGGTGGCCGGCAGCTTGGTGTACCAGGGAATCACTACTTCCCCTTTGGTGCACGTGGTCTTCTCCACGTCGCACTTGTAGTCCGTGGGGCAGCAGTGGTTCCCGTCGGAGCAGCAAACAGCCTGAGGGAGGAGGAGGGAGGATGAGGAGGAGTAGGAGGAGGAGGGGGGGCGAAAGTGCTACTTTCACATCAGCAATGTTGTTTCTAGTTCTTCTTTTAAAAGGACCAAACTTAAAAGTATGCAAAAAATCGTGTGCATTGACTATAACAATGTAGTCCATAAGAGGAACTACTAAACCACAGGGGCATTTATACTTTTGGGGTTTGACACAAGTTTCCAGTGAAGTCAGAAATCTCAGCTCATCTCATGATCAACCGCCTGTAGTTCGTGCAGAAGTGATCGATTCTGAAATGGGGGCAACGAGCGTGGACAAAAACAGTGAGCTGATATAAATCACATGAAGTCCGGTGAAAGCTTTTGCTGCTCATATAAATAAAAATTTAAAAAACTGCGAGTAAAATATCATACATTCGCCGCTTTGTTGCTTTCTTTATCTTTATAAACCAAATTTCCAATGAATAAAAAAACATGAAATGTCCTCATAACTGCATCAGACTACACAATTAATTGAATCCTATCAAAATAGCTTATTTAAAAAAAAATGTTTTTTATTGCATATTTCAAGGTCAGGACGGCGGGTTACTGCAGGTCACTGCTTGCATCACATTACATGTCATTCAGCTGACGCTTTTATCCAAAGAGACTCACAATAATTGCATTTCAACCATAAGGATACAAACCCAAAAAGAACAAGAAACAAGAGAGGGCAATCTCCCCGCTCACCTGCGGCAGCGGGCAACAACCCCACCGCTGAGCCTCGGCCATGAAGCAGCAGGTGGTGGACCGCGGGCAGCTGGTGTGGGCGTCGCACTGGACGACCTCGTCCTCGTGCGGTGCTTCCGTCGCCTCCGTCTCCTCCGGGCTCGTTGGCCAACCTTCGGTGGAAGGCCCCGCCGTGACCAACGCGGGCGTCTTGGTCTGCATGGGCGTTGAGCCCGAGGCGCCGATACAGGTGTGCGCGGCCGTGTCGCAGGTGGTGCCGGTCGGGCAGCAGCTCTCGTGGTCGTCGCAGCAGACGGCCTTTTGAACAAAGGGACAGAAACACGACCTATTCAAACTCTCTGCACATCCGGAAGGTTGAACCGGCCTCTCACGCTCAGTACCTCAGGTAGAGGACAGCAGGCCCACTCCTGTTTCGCAGTCTTGCAGCAGGTGTTGCCATCGGGACACTGGTGAGCGTCGTCACATTGCACATTCCCCGCCTGGGTTCTGGGGATCGTGGGTACCTTCTGGACCCACGGCACCGAGCATCCCTCGCTATCGCAGGTCTGAGTGGCCGGGTTACATTTTCGCCCTTTTGGGCAGCAGTGAACCGAATCCTCACAGTCAACAGCCTGATCGGAAAGACAGACCCCGTTTAAATGATCATTTAAAAATAAAAGGACGTTGTAGTAGAAGTGGCAGCCTCATTGTACCTCTGGTAGTGGACAGCAGCTCCAGCCGCCCTCCGGTGTCGTAGAGCATGTGCCGTTACCTGCGCAGGCCACTGTGGCATCGCAGGCGACGCTAACGGCTGCAAAGACAACAACAGTACAGTTTCCTTCATACGTCTGCTGCAACAAGGTGTGCTTTCTGCTTGTGCTTTCGACTCGTGCACCTCGTGATGCGTGTTGTGTGGGGCGTTTTTTTCTCGTTGGACAAACCTAAATTCATGGGAACCATCTCATCTGGAGCGGGCATGGTGACGGAGGGTTCTCCCTCATGCGGGGGATTAACTGTACTGGCCTCTTTGCATTCTGAAAGAGGAAACTGGTCTGTGTAAGCACACAAAGACTTGTACAATAACTAATCCAAACGAGGAAGCGAGTACAACGGCGGAACCGCGAAGAATCTGACCTTTCGGGTCCTCCCAGTCCGCTCTCCTCCTGGCAGGCGATTTGGCCCACATGGGAAACTCCTTTCGGGTAAACGGGGAAATGCATTTGCCGTGCTCGACATCACACGTGGTGCCTTCAGGGCAGCAGTGCTTCTTATCGTCGCAGCACACGGCCTGTTTGGACAATGCAGACACAGAGTTTCACCTTGATAAGACAACATTAAAGACCCGATAACCGGACATGCAAATCTACCATTTGGCTTTTTTTTCCTCATTCAAAACCTTAATTACACTTTTTTTTGGAATCGCCTTGCGTACGTCAGCAAAAGAAAGATTAGCCCATTTGAACCTTTGGCAGGGGGCAGCAGCCCCACTGTCCTTCTGAGTCTTCACAGCAGGTGGTTCCATCCGCACACTCGAACACTCCATCTTTGCACAGAACTGTATTCACAGGCTCTGCAAAAAAAAAGGGAAACGTTCAGCGCTCGGTCCCAGGCAGCCTTGTCTTGTGTCGCAGCGCGTTTCGGTATCGCGGCGAGAAGCGCTTCACCTTGTTTGATGCAGGAGCGGCAGTCTGCGCTGCACTGGTGGCCTTCGGGGCAGCAGTGTTTCCCGTCGGAGCAGGAGACTCCCTGTCACGGGTCACAACATCACAATTCAATGGACGCTCAATCCGAATTCTGTGCTTTAGTTCATTCATTTCTATGTATTTTTATGTAGATACAAGTGTTCCACCTCAGCTGCTTTACCCCAGATAGACACAGGAGATGGACGTCTAGAGGTGCGATATAATCAGCCTGACTCATTTTACGCCAAAGTGCAGAAAGCTGCTTGAAATAGCACAAAGAACTTCCTGTTTTCTCCGGTGAAGCATGCATGTGTTTGGCCAAAACATCAAATATCCTCAAGTCAAGTCCCATCCTGCATAACATAAGCACCCATAATACACCAGTGTTCCTGCATGAGCGGTTCACCAACGGACGCCACCGTGGGCTTCGCAGTTTCACATAAATGATCGTGATGCGCTTCCTTAGAAAGAAGAATTCACCAACAGACTTTGGTATGTAGTTACCCTTTCGCCTTGGTAATTGCACCGTTACTCGAAAATGATGGTTGCATATCAACTTAATTCCTATTAAATTATTCGTCCTTTGGGGTTTGGACTGGGAGAATGTACGGTAAACATATTGGATAACATGTAGCACCAAAACAGAATCTGCAGGAACTAGATTTTCCCTTGATAATCAGGTTTTCCTTGTCCGACCTGAGCCGTTGGAACAAACGGCGTCACGTGTAACGTCTGCGTTACCTGAGCCAACGGACAGCAGCCAAATTTGGTCAAAGCCTTCAGGCAGGAAAACTCGGCCGGGCACCGGGACTGATCGGGACAGACGTTGTCGTCCTCCTCCCCCGCGGACGACTTGATCATCCTGAAGGACTGCAGGGACACGAGGGGACACGATAGGTCAAACTCTCACTCTGTTGCACCTGGCGCTGAAAGCGGCGCGCGTCTGTCGCTCTCACCTTGGAGAGTCCGGGCTGATCCGCAGGAGACCTCTGCGCCCAGGGGACGGAGTGGGTGCTGTTCACGCAGCTGGACGTGGGCGCGTGGCAGAGGGTTCCGGCGGGACAGCAGTGCACGTGATCCCCGCAGCACTCGGCCTGCGAGGGGGACGGCGGTAGTACTTTGCAATTTGACTGGCAAAGTTCTAGTACCGCTATCTGAGGCTGAATGGAGCCGGAGTGTTTATCTGGTTCATAAAGTGGTGAAACGCTGCTGTGCGTGAGCGGCGCCACTGTTCAGCCCTTCAGTACATCCTGGCTTATCGTGCATTTACATTTTACTATGGGATGGACCGAAGGAACAAAGTGTTGTACTGAAGTAAGTACTTTATTAGCGTTTAAGAGCAGCAAGCCGTTTTCAGGCTGGAAGATGCAATCGTCCTTCGTTTTACATCTTTCCCTAATTATTGTGACAAAGAGCATAGACACGTATGTGGGACACGTGTGCACAGTGTCAGCAAACCAAATGAACTCTTGCAGGTTGCCCTCAATGTACATTTTGGATTACTGATACAAATGTAACACTGAAGTCCAGGCTAACTGTGGCTATCTATGCGTAGCATGAACCGGTCTGTCCGGTCTGCCACACCGCACAGTCGCCACTGTTGGATTTGTCTCTTAGTTTGGTTTGAACTTCACATTCAATACACATTTGCATTCAAGCATTGTCAGGGAAAGAAAACTGCTAACCTCTTAAATTATTTGAAGAGGTTTCCGATGATCAAATATATACAGATATAATTACACACTATTTTTAACACTTTACCAACCTTAAAGTTACTTCAGGGCAACGATATTTGATGCAAGAACAAGGACGCATTATCATAAACTCACTGCGTCTACCTGATCCAGTGGGCAGCACCCGAAGCCGCTGGCCGGGTTGTTGCAGCAGGTGTGACCGGCTTCACATCTCCCTCCATCAGGACACTCATCCGCAGCAACCAGAGCCACGAGAGCCAAACAGATCAGCACCTGCATCTGCATCTGCATCTGCACACACACACACACACACACACACACACACACACACACACACACACACACACACACACACACACACAATAAATGAAGTCTATGTGGATCACAAATGATGTCTGCTGAAACTATTTGCCAAAACCCGTAAGACAGTGTAACGCTCATTCATGTGTGCTTTAGTTTAACTTGAAAATGCAAATGGTCGTGAGACTCCGCTGTTTTCATTTCCTGAATTTGTCATTTCTCTTCTGAGGGGGTTTGTTCCTTATTTGTCTCTTTATTTCGCCATAGCGAACCAAACACAATGGGATCCACTTTCATTTTTGTTTAGCCTGCATATCAGAAAGGAGGGTGAGGCTGCTTGGGAGAACACCGCGTGCAGGTTTTACACGGAAATTGAATTTAAGCCAATTTATTGAAGATAGTGTAGTAAATACTGCAAACGTGCAAAAATCATTGCCAATTTACTTACAAGTCACAAAAAAGATGAGTTCATTACCAGGCTACTAATGTATAACATTTGGAACGGTAAGGGAATTATTTAACTTAGCTCTTACCATAGTAGAAGAAGGCTGAGCGGCAGTTGTGAGTCGAAAGGTGGTTCACAAGTGGCTCACCACGAAATAGAGCCAACGATAGACCTGCTCTGTGTGGACACGCCCCGTGGAGGGAGGGGAGAGAGAGGGAGGGAGGGAGAGAGCTCTCTCTTTTTTTCTTCATCATTGAATTGATGCATGGGTCAGAGCCCTCTCTGAGTGGATTGAAGTAGTTACGAGTCGCTGCTGACTGACGCACTTAAGCTTGTTGTTTACACGCGGCTGCTGCGTCGCACTACAGTGAGGTGTCCACCAGGCGGCGCCATAGCTGGCGCGGGGGAGGGCAGCGCTAAACCGGACCCCCCCTCGCTGAGTGTTGTTTTGTACAAACGTGGGAGGGTTACTGTACGCGAATGTCACTCACCGAACTGCCTTTTCCAGATTTGGCCCGATTACCAAAGCATGTTTTCCGTGACGGAGAACCCGAACACGTTGCAGCGCGACCGGGTGGCTTAGCGGCCGCTCTGCTATCGGAAATGGGAGACGGCGCTTCTATTTCTCAACGACACCGTCAGATAAAGTAGAGGTGCGTGACGTTAGCCGCAATGGAGCTGGGTAGCTGAGCTAGCTAACGTTAGCTTCTCAGGCGACGCTGTTCCGCTAGCTGCGCCGGCTAACCTTAGCTAGCTACCAAGCTAAATGCACTTTAAATGTTGACACGTCGGTGATGTGCATTTCACCGCGTTTCGCACAATGACCTAAAACATTAAATGCCGAGTAGGAATGTATTTCATTGTGTTAGTCTGTGAACACGTCAGTTTAGCCAGCCGATGGTGGGAGACGGGGACGTAATGTCCCCTGGCTAACGTTAGCTCTGTGCTTCCCCCGCCTTGTCTAACCGTTGTTTGAGCCACAGTGAGACACGATGGAGGTCATTTAATCTACTGGTGAAGGTGACAGGAACATCCTCTCCGTTCAGGAAACATGTGGCGATGTGTGCGAGTGCATGTTGGATTTCAAGGGGATCGTTGCGAGACAATAAACGCAGTGCAACAAAAAAAGCATCAATTCAGAAAGAAAAATGGTATATACGTAATTTAAAATATTAACATTTACACCCAAATATGAATTAAACTTACAGTTACGTTTTGAAGTGTGACGTGTAGTATAGTTGTTTGACTAAGGCATGTGTGACTAAGGCATTGTCCTGGGCCTAGTTAGTAGTTGTTTAAAAATTGTCATCCTTAAGTAAACTAAAGTACAGAAATACAGTAACAAGGTGAGCAAACGAGACGGCAACATCTGGGTTGAAAACACAAAGCATGAGGCTTTCTTTGAGCCATTAGTCGTGGTTCCGTATCATTGACCAGGAGCGGGCCCGGAGGCGAGGCTCCTACTGGCTCTCTGCGACATGCACATCCAAGATAAGCTATCGTAAGGCAACAACTACGCCTCGACTGCTCCCGCGCACGTCGACCCAGGACTGACTACCGTCTAATCATCTCATGGTCATTTCCAAAGCACAACGCTCACAGGGTTTGGGTGCACAGTGTGGGCAGCTCGTTCTCCTAAACCAACGTCTAGTTGCTCGGACACCACAAACTCGTGGCACAATCGTCGCTCTGACTCTCACTGAGCGTTTGGGTCGCTCGTCGTGCCGAGCACCAACACTCTTTTATTAATCTGTTTGGCACACCGAGAAGGACCGAAGCCACCCGTCTGACTCGCGGCGTTCTCGCTGTGCGTGTCTGTTTTTGGTCCTGACAGGTGGGCAGGATGGGCGAGCGGGCCGCCGGCTCCGGGGCGGCGATCTCTCCCGTGCAGCAGATGCTGGCTTCTGGCACTGGGGCCCTCCTCACATCTATTTTTGGTGAGCTCATGAAAACGGAGACTATAAAATGCAGACCATGTCTGGATAAAAAGTGTAATTTAATTCCGTGCAGACAACTCGTCCCCGGAAATAATAATTGCACCCATTTGTTTCCAGTCACACCGCTGGACGTGGTGAAGATCCGGCTGCAGGCTCAGCAAACCCCGTTCCACCAAGGTGGGTCGAGGAGCCTGTCTTCTTCTGTGGTTTGTGAGTGTGCCCCCCCCCCCAGTGTGTATCTGGAAGCTTTTCTAACCCCTCAACACGTGTCCTTTTGTTTCTTCTCGCCTCCCCTTTGCCTTCCTCTGTCCTGCTTCTTGCTTTGTTCCGCAGCTTTAGCCCGTGAATCCGCCCCGTGGGGAGGCGTCATCCGCCCTTCCAAGTGTGAGTAAACGACCCGCCGCCGCTGCTGCGCGCTAAAAAAACGCTCAGTTTTTAACAAAAGATGCATCACAACTTTCAGTGTGCTCACCTGAGGAGCTTCTCAAGCCGTGTGAACCAAATTCACCGCTTTTGCGAACAGATTCACAGGTTTTCCTGCAGCTTCCATGTGCACGTTGTTGTTCTCGCTTGTATCTGTTGGTTGTGTGGCGGCGGTTTGGTGCCTAGCTTTAAACCATTTCCTGTTGATTGTTTCGCGTATAACGCTTAGTAGTAAATTATGTTTTTGTTGCCTGCAAAATTCCCACATCTGTGTTGGGGCTTTTATTTTTCTCTGAATAAACACACTGGCCGTGGCAGGGACCGATCATCTTAGTGAGTCTGTGTGTCTTGTATTTAAAACGCCGCTGACCTCCGGTTGTCTCGTCTCTCACAGGGAAATGCTTCCTGTATTGCAACGGACTGATGGATCACATCTACGTGTGTCAGAACAGAACCAGTTGCACCAGCTGGTACAAAACCCCCACGCATTTCAGTGGAACGCTTGTGAGTACAAGAGCATCTGCAGCTTGAATTCTGCCACTTCTTACCCACAAAGTGAATGAAAGCGTTTGTCTGGTCTCTCCACAGGATGCGTTTGTGAAAATCACTCGACACGAAGGACTGCGGTCCCTGTGGAGCGGACTTCCTCCAACGCTGTGAGTGTCGAAACTCTCTGCTGAAACCAGCTTTTCCAGTTTATAGATTTGTTTTCTGAATGAAAACCCCCTTTTGAGTATGAGGTCCTTCTCCATAGTGAGAGCAAAATCCAGTGTAAGTGTTGGCGATGTTTAGAATGTCGCCCGTGCGCGTGCAGGGTCATGGCCGTTCCCGCCACCGTCATCTACTTCACCTGCTACGACCAGCTGCGCGACTTCCTGAGGTCCGGTCTGGGTTTCCAGGGCAGCTTCGTCCCCCTCGTGGCCGGCGGTCTGGCCAGATGCAAGTCTTTTTATCATTCATTTATTTATTAACGCACCTAGATGTCCCAACTTCAGGGTGTCAAGCGGTTTTGTTTTTGCCTCCCCGGCGGCTTGCAGTGGGGGCCGTGACGGTGATCAGCCCCCTGGAGCTGGTCCGGACCAAGATGCAGGCCCGCCGGCTGTCCTACGGCGAGCTGAGGGTGTGCATCCGCTCGGCCGTGGCTCAGGGCGGGCTGCTGTCCCTCTGGAGGGGCTGGGGACCCACCGTCCTCAGGGACGTGCCCTTCTCTGGTGAGAGAGAGTGAAACGGTGACCGTAGGGAGGACAGATTGGCGATCGAGGCTTAGCAAACTGCTCCTGAAGCATATTCGACAAACGTTCAGAGTAACTCCAGCTGCAGGAGAGCTTTGAGAAGTTCAGGTAGAGGTTTGTAGGTTTTTGTTAACTAGCTTCTACCTCCTCAGGCTGGCCGGTGATCGATCCTTAAAATATTAAGTGTATTTTTTTTCTACACACAAAGTTTTAGCGAGGAAATAAACGTGTCCATTGGTTTCTTTCTTCAGATTTTACGCATTTTTCCAGAAACCTCACTTGATGACTTATTTTAGCGCTTTAGCCTCTGACCTTTTTAGAATAGAAACTTAAACGGGAACGCCAACATCAGTGTCACACCCTGTTTGTGTGTGTTTGCAGCGCTCTACTGGTTTAACTATGAACTGGTGAAGGCCCAGCTGTGTGATGACGCCCAGATGACTCGGGCCAACTTCTCCATCAGCTTCACAGCCGGAGCAGTCTCTGGAGCCGTAAGTGCCCACCTGCAATGTGACGCCACACACACACACACACACACAATGAAAAACCAGGTTGCAGCGTTTAGTTTCTATCAGATCGTATCAGGTGTGACGATCGGCTTCGCTGTGTTTGATGTAGTGTGTGTGTGTGTCTGTCTGCGTAGGTCGCGGCCATCCTGACGCTGCCCTTCGACGTGGTGAAGACACGCAGACAGATCCAGCTGGGAGAAATGGAGGCTGTGGGAGGTCTCTGCTTCCTGTCTATGTGGAAGGGGAATGGATTTTTGTGTGTGTGTGTGTGTGTGTGTGAGTTCTAAACAGAACCCTCTTTCCTTTCCTTCCAGCTTCCTTGAGGGGAACCAAGTCCACGTGGCACATAATGAAGGACATATGGGCTGAGATGGGCTACAGAGGCCTTTTTGCAGGTACTCTCATCGGCCAACACATATTTTTGTAACTTGTGGTTCTGCTTTGAAATCAATAAAGGTGATTGACTTCTACATCTCTAATCTGTTCCATCTCGATGTGTATTAAATAATGAAAACTTGTGTCTCCTGCAGGTTTCATGCCCCGGGTGATCAAAGTGGCTCCAGCCTGCGCCGTCATGATAAGCACCTACGAGTTCGGAAAGGCCTTCTTCCAGGAGGTGAACTTGGATCGCGAGCGCCTGGGATGCTGAGCGAGACCCCCGCCCTCCCTCCCTCCCTCCCCACCTCTGGGACGTCTGTTCCTTCACCCCGGCTCTCTGGGACCTGTAATAAGAGCCGCTGTGGACATCCGTTACCGGGCCGACCGATTCGCTCCTGGAACAGACTTGACTTTTGTGTTGCTACTTTAAACGTGTCTTTGAAATAAGAACATGTTTTTTTTCAGGGCTTCAGCAACACGGACAAACTACATTAAATTTCACCTGTATGCACATGTTCTGAGGATGAGGATGATGGTGATGATGATGATGAGGGGGTGAAATCTAACCCCTTTTTGGGACTTAAACAGCACGTCAGTGAGCGTTACTGCACTTCTGCAGCAGCACAGCCAGACATCCGAGGAGAAATCTCTTTTGTGTAACCGGATAGATTTTTATTCTTTGTTGCACTTTACAAGACAAGTTCTGTGAAATAAAATCTGAAAGACAAGTCTGAAAGTTTTTGTTTTCATGTTTAGCTGACTGTATGTAGTTTCCTCCCATTTACGAGGTCAAAAAATAAGCAATCTAGCAAACTCAAAGCCAAATGGCAAAATTTGAGCTTGCCGAAATGCATCATTTAGCATTCCTGGCACTGATTATTTTACAATAATTAAAGTACATTTGAGTACAATTTTTTTTTTTGTTGAAACTGCAGCTGACAGCATCTTCAAAGTCACACACTGCTACAAGAATCTGCCCGAACATTCCCCTGTTCCCGCTGGTGATGAAATGCTTTGAATTTGTTGTAACACTGGATCATAAAACAATATTGCTGCCTCGTTTGTCTTCGGTGTCTTTTTATCAATGAAATAGCATCTTTTGTTTTTTACTTGGTGTCATTTCTTTGCATTTAAGTGTTTGTATATTAACACAATCATTAACAATATTTACATTTTTTTATGATTGAGATGGCCCCTTATAAAGGACATGAATATAATTAAAATAGCAAAACAACATCCTCTGCTTCAAAGTAACTTTATATTAGTTATATTCTAAATTGATTAAAACACTGATGTCTCCTTGCCTCCTAATTATGTGAAATACAATCAAGAAATATAGAAGACTGCGCAGTACTTCAACAGGATTAGATATTCCATAAATATGATTTGATTAAAAAACGTATGGATATCTTCCGAGTAAGCATTAACATAAAACGAAATGTTTATTCAACGTGTGTTTTATTTAGAGACGTATTGTTCAACAGCACCATCTGACGGCTGCTGAGCTGAACAGCATCTTCAGGGTGAAACAAAGCGTGGGCAGTCCTCGCGTCGTATCGGAGTCCCGTTGAATCTCGCGATAATTGCGCCGCATATATACCCGAGTCCTGCGCTTCAGTAGGCCTCTTTGAATCGGATTGGAGACACAATGGTAAGAGTCAACAAGCCGCAGCTGCACTGTAGCCGGCTATCCATAGGCCATCCGACACATCCTTTACAATTTACCTACCTCAACCACTCGTGTTACTCTAAAACTATATGGTTATTATTGTCTTGTGTACATTTTGGATCCTGTCAGTCCGATGACCCTTAAGCGGTGATTCCAAGTTGCTCACACCAGCTACCCCGAATATAAAATGGCAGTTTACACAGGCCTCTTCTCTGATGCTATTACTACTATCGTGAAACCCGTGCGGTGTTTGTCTACACAGTTGTTCTCATTGATCTTACGTACTGAATACAAACTGGACAAATTGTTTGGCATCTACGCTGTCAAGTGAGCTAACTAATGCTAATGGCGGTTTTTGACGTCCCTTGCAAATCACTCAGTTTGCCGTTTTTACGTTAATAAGATGACTTTTCTTGATCGGTAATAGGCGAACGTCTTAAAATGACACTCGTTACCGCCAGTACCTTTTTAACTGCTACGCTAACGCTTCATCCGACACCGCCTAGCTTAAAGCTAAGTAATTTGCTAGCGCAGCCCAGCAACGTGGTTAGCTCAAGGCTAACGTGTACGTCTCCTCCCTCCAGTCTCACCGTAAGTTTTCGGCTCCCCGCCACGGATCTCTGGGCTTCTTGCCCCGCAAGAGGAGTCGTCGTCACCGCGGTAAGGCCAAGAGCTTCCCCAAGGATGACCCCAGCAAACCCGTGCACCTGACGGCCTTCCTGGGCTACAAGGCCGGCATGACCCACATCGTGCGTGAGGTCGACCGACCTGGCTCAAGTAAGTGGAAGCTCGTTGAAATGATCATTTACGGTTATGATCATCACATGCCATGCATTAAAGTTCTGTCTATGATGATACTACCGACGGGCGGACATAATGGGTCAAAACCCTTGCTGAATGTCGCGTACTGAGCACAGTCCACATCACAATCAAACTTTAAAGTGTTTTGCGTTGTGTAAAACCTAACCTTTAAAACGTCTGTCTGCAGAGGTGAACAAGAAGGAAGTGGTGGAGGCCGTGACCATCCTGGAGACTCCTCCCATGATCGTCGTCGGTGTTGTCGGTTATGTGAACACGCCACGCGGCCTGCGTTCCTTCAAGACCATCTTCGCCGAACACTGTCAGTGACGAGTGCAAACGTCGCTTCTACAGGAACTGGTGAGGCGCAAGACGATTAATTTAAACTTGACGTATTTGAAGCAAGTGTTAGTTGCCCAGTGGAAATATTAAAGCCCTGTGTTTTCACTGAGCGAGTCTAACATCACGGTGGCCCCTGTGGCAGCTCCGCTCGGGTGCCAAGTGCCCTGATGAGCTCCGGGCTCCTCTGGCCAGTGGAAAGTGCCTTCTTAGAAACTGTGCCATGAGCCAAAACGCATTAGCTGGTAAAGTGCCCCCCCCACCCTGTTCACATGGCGGTGGAGGGCGAGCAGCTACGCACTGTGTTCTTCCGCTGGCCCTTTCTGGGGTTATGAAGGACCAGTGAAAACGTCTTCTCTACGCTGCGTGCTCTCAGGTACAAGTCCAAGAAGAAGGCCTTCACCAAGTACTGCAAGAAATGGCAGGACGATGAGGGCAAGAAGCAACTGGCGAAGGACTTTGGGTCCATGAAGAAGTACTGCCAGGTCATCCGCATCATCGCCCACACGCAGGTCAGTTTGGTCCGGAGGTTGGAGATGTTTTTGTTGTCAGTGATGAGACCACGGATCTTGCGTCAGGCATGGCGCCCGACTAATATGAGGATACATTTCCATGCTGCCTTCCTTCTGAGACTACGCAGACTTACCGTGCCGGTCTGCAGATGGCGGTTGCTGTTCTCACCTGCTTTAAATCCTTGCAGATGCGCCTGTTGCCACTGAAGCAGAAGAAGTCTCACCTTATGGAGGTGCAGCTCAACGGCGGCACCATCTCCGACAAGGTGGACTGGGCCCGCGAGAAGCTGGAGCAGGCCGTGCCCATCAACACCGTGTTCACCCAGGACGAGATGATCGACGTTATTGGCATCACAAAGGGTCACGGATACAAAGGTAAGATCAGCGCATGGATTAATGCGCTGAAACTATGAGCTCTGTACCGTTTAATAACTAGCTCTCCGGTCCTCTCAGGTGTCACCAGCCGTTGGCACACGAAGAAGCTCCCGCGCAAAACCCATCGTGGTCTGCGTAAGGTGGCCTGCATCGGAGCCTGGCATCCTGCCCGCGTGGCCTTCTCCGTGGCCCGCGCCGGTCAGAAGGGTTACCACCACCGCACAGAGATCAACAAGAAGATCTACAAGATCGGCCAGGGCTACCACACCAAGGACGGGAAGCTGGTGAAGAACAACGCCTCCACCGAGTACGATCTGTCCAACAAGAGCATCAACCCCCTGGTGAGTGGCTGCAAGGCCTCAGTGTCTCAGTTACAGCGTTTCAGCTGCAATTACACTCTAAAACTTCAATTTTTCTTTTTTTTTTATTTCAGGGAGGATTTGTCCACTATGGAGATGTGACCAATGACTTCGTCATGGTGAAGGGTTGCGTTGTGGGGACCAAGAAGAGGGTTTTGACTCTGCGCAAGGTGAGGACATATTTAAGTGCTTATTAGTTTAAAGGCCTGAATGCTGTGTGGCTGACTGTAAGTCAAGGCAAAGTTAAAGTGACTTGCTTCTACCAGGTAGATCCGTTAAATGAATCTATACGCACTGTTCGTAATCTGGTTCACTCTCAGTATGAACTGCGGGTTCCATTCCAGTGCCATAGTGACTCCTCCATTGAGGCAGGGGCGCAGAGCTGCTGTGACTGCTCCCTGTTCACTCTCTGGAAACAACCCAACCTCAATGTTGTGGGGAAACGTATTGTGACAAATATTTATTCCAATAGTTGGTTTAATAATCTGGTGTAGTGCTCATTGACAGGATTTTTATTAAATCCCTCTTTCATATTTTATGCAATGAGCCGCAACGTGGAAAGTGCGCCTCGCTGATCCAGAGCGCATGTGTGCGACTGAAAGATGGCGCTTTAACTCCTCTTGTTCCTTAGTTTACCTTCAACTGGTAACAACTTTCCTCCCCCCCCAGTCTCTGCTGGTGCAGACAAACCGTCGCGCATCGGAGAAGATCGACCTCAAGTTCATCGACACCACCTCCAAGTTCGGTCACGGCCGCTTCCAGACCGCCGAGGAGAAGAAGGCGTTCATGGTAAGGCTTGCTCGCGCCGCCACGTGCACAGAATCATTTTTCAGTGTCTCTGCTGAGATGGAAGGAACCTGCAGAAGATGCCTGAAGTTTGATATTTTTGAGTTACTTGGATCACAATCCAGGTTTGCTCGCTTATGCGATCTACTGCCTCTCAACGCACTGTTCGTAATCTGGTTCACTCTCAGTATGAACTGTGGGTTCCATTCCAGTGCCATAGTGACTCCTCCATTGAGGCAGGGGCGCAGAGCTGCTGTGACTGCTCCCTGTTCACTCTCTGGAAACAACCGGCTGCCCTCGCGCCGCCGCGTGAGCCGCAACGTTGTACGAGCGCCTCTGATGTTTGTTTTCTGTGCTCGCAGGGACCACTCAAGAAGGACCGCATCCTCAAGGAGGAGACTGCCTAAAGTCCTCGCTAGTCTCTGCAAACGCCACCTTTCTGCAGAGTTGTTTAATAAAAAGGAAAAAAAGAGACGTGTCTGGAATTCCTTTAAATGTGTTTAGTAGATATTTCATAAATGGTCTTTCTGAAAGGTGTGTGAACTTCATTTACACTGAATAAGTAGAGATCAGACATGGAAAGCCTCATTTTGGTGCGTCAGTAAGTCAAAAGTATGTTGAGCCTGATAAATCAAGCTTTACCAGTTTAAGTGAAGACCCCCCCCCCCGTGCAGTAGTGATGATGGACCGTTGGCGCCGACACGGCAGCAGTTTGGCTGACTGAAGTCTTTGGCAGTCACGGTGTGGTAATTGAGCCCCCCCCCCCCAGAACTACACTAACCCCCCCGGGATGGACCCAGAGGGGCCTCCTCAGGCAGTAATGATGTCCTGCAACGCGCCGCTCTGAGGCTCCTCTGCATAATACTCATCGGTCCTTCAAGGTCCGTCCTGCCTCAGGCGGGGGGGGGGGCAGGGGGCGTCAAGGACAGGTCGCGCTTGTTTTCAGCAGCTATTCAAGAGTTTGACGGTTTCCAAACCACAGCAGAAAATGTCTACTAAAGGGCAGAATCCCCCCCCTCGTGTTGACATGGACCGCTTGCGTAACACCCCCAGAGGCGCTGACCTCTGACCTGCTTCAGAGCTGCACTCCTGGCTCACACAGCTCTGCTCTCCATAATGGGGGGGAGGCTTAGGTGATGGACGCCCCCCCCACCACAAAGTGCTTTATTTTGTTTGTGTGGCTGTAAAGTGATTTGAGTGGTCGGAGTAGATATAAATATATAGGAGCATGTCAGATTACCCCGGGGGGGGGGGGGGGGGGGGCAGTGCAGTCCTTTAATGTGTGCTGCCTGGGAGTCCTGAGGCATCAGCTGTTAGTGGGACAGCAGCCAGGTAACCAGGGTGCATCCTGGGACAGAAGAGAGCAGTTGGAGTTGTGTGTGTGTGCAGTGGTTTGTATGTATACATACAATAAATGGATTGTTCTATAAACCCAAACGATGGGCTCCATCAAGACGAACGTGTCAGGGTTCCTTCTGCATCTGTGCTCATGTCTGTCACACGCAGTGAAGTCCGTTTCCAGATTTAAGTGACTCATTAAGGTGCTGATTTGTTTTGGGACTGCAATTGCATTCTGGGAGATTATGATGGACATTTGTTTCGAGCTGATAAACGACTAAAAAGAAAATCATAGAGGTTAATGTTATGCTGGATACCTAAATATATATATATATATATTTTCCCACTATGAATTAGTTTTGACGTAAACCTCTGGAAGCCTTTCTCCTCCTCAGGAGCGCTCCTGCAGGCTGCACCTCCTGCACCGAGGCGTCAGCCGTCATCACGCCACCAGGGGGCAGAGCGAGGCGCTCCGTTCGCTTCACGCATCCCGAAGCACTTTGTGTGCTCTAGCCTACTTCGCTCCCTCCTCTTCATCGCTCTTTCTTCTTCTTCCTCCCTTTTTCTGCGCTGCATTCAGAGGCCGACTCGAAGGCTCCACATGATTTGCGGAGCAGCTGAGGCTCTTTGCTGCTCGATGTGAGCGTGTCACGTCGGATGCGTTTGCTCCAATGAGTTCTTTTTTTGTTCTTCCTCTTTTCAGTTGGTTGACTGTGCTTATAGCGCTCTGCTGCCATTCAACTGTGCATGACCCAAAAATAACCCGGGGTGAGCGCAGTCAGCAACTGCTCTCCGGTCAGCACAAACAACGGGCCGCGCGCGCGCACACACACACACACACGCGCGCACGCACGCACACACACAGATTCAGTGTTTGCACGCACAGGAGAAACATTCCTCCGACAAACCACCTCGCGCACGTTTCACGTCGCATTTCGTTGCCACGGCGACACCCGGGTGACTTGAAGTCGGCGGCGGCCTCGGAGGCTTCGCGTGACCTCGCGCTGTCCAGGGAGGTCACAGAAAGGTCATCCGTCAGCCGGAACCTAAAACTCAGAGCCGAGGGGCTCGATGTTCCTCCTCAGGCCTCGCCTCCTCACCCCCACCTGCACCACCTGCTATCCGGCGATCACACGGCACTGCAGAGACGCTTTGATCGCCCCAGCAGGAGAGAGAGGGAGTCCAGAGCAGCAGCAGCAGCAGCAGGAGGAGGAGGAGGAGGAGGAGGAGGAGGACAGGGGGTCAGACCTGCTGATGCAGCCTGATTCCGCCCACCTGCCTGCACCATCCTGCCTCCTACGAGCAGCGTTGGAGGACACACTTGTTGTAACGGATCAGATTCAAATCCGTCATGGGGAGTCCTGCGTTCTCCTCCGGACCTGCTTCAGGCCGGGGCTTCCTTTTGGACGAAAGGTCGCGGCCGCCGCAGTCCAAACGGGGGCCGTCATGGCGACCCCCCCCCCCCCCCCCCCTCCCTCAGACCGAGCAGAACAGCGACCTCATGAAATACAGAAATGTTGGCCGGATTAAAGGGGCAAGTTTGACATTTAAAAATATATATATTTTACATTGTGACTGGTGAAGGAAAACGACACATCAGCATGTACAACCACACACAAAAGACGACCCCCGCCCCCCCAAACCTCCACCCCCAAACCCCCACCCGTCTCTCGTCCCGTTCACAGTGAATGACTATGTGCCCTGCAGCAAATGGAGCATGAAGATCTGCCCCCGAGCTTTACGGGCCTGACGGGCTGTAACATCATTAGCATTAGTGCTGCGGCTCTCGCCCTGACCCCCCCCACCCCGACATCACCGCGCCACGTCCAGCGCCGCCCGCCCGCCTGCCAAAGACACCATCGACTCTGCAAGGGCAGCTGTGAGGAAGAGGAGGAAGAGGAGGATGGTAAATGTCACCTACAGAGTGAATCCCGCCGTCGGGCAGCAGGTGGACGTAACGCAGATCACCGCGCCCCCCCCCATCCCACAACCCCCCCCTTTAACTGCAGCGATGGTTCCGTAGGTGTCCAAGAGGGCCCGACTTGTGCTCAGCCCCCCCCCCCTCCCCCCCCGCCTCGCTGATCCAACTCACAGGCCGAAGACGAAGAGGGCAGATTTATTCATAAAACATATTGAAAATGTGAGACACCTGCACACACACACACACACAGACACACACACACACACACACACGGTTCTCTTTGGTGTAATCCGGGCTCGTAAACTGACTTCTGCTCATGAATACTGAATAAGATGCGCCTGCTCACTTCGATGCCACGTTGACACATTTCTCTCTCAACTCGCCGCTCGTGTCCGCGAACTCGCCGCTGATTCGGCGTCTCAGCACTTTTTCCAACAGAAACTTTTTTCCCCTCGTTCAATGAATCTGCCGAACAGAAGAGGCCTTCGATTTACTTTAGTCTTTTTTTTGGTTTAGCCGGTTGTTGTGGAAAAGGTGTCGGCTGTTCTCTGTAACGGCGTTCAGGAGACGCCGTCCCCTCCGGCGGAGACAGAGGACCTGCAGGACGGATCCGTGCAGGAGGACAAACCTTCACGGAGCTTTGTGAAGATGCTTGTTAGCACCTTTGCACCACAGAGTTCCTGACCTTCAGGCCGGGCTGCAGGTGGAGCCTTTAGGAAGAGCTGGTACCCCACACGGAGGGTTCATTAAGTGTGTCCCTCCTCCATGACGACGATAGCGAACGTTTTGTCCAGCCGTTATTTCATCGACCACGGCGTTCCTCGGGCTTCAGACAGAACACGCTGGATGTTCTGTTTGACCACTCGGCCTTTTATTCCCACGTTTGCACGAAGGATGATGACAATGTAGTTTAAAGCCAGTGTTACGTGTCACTGTTCAGCCTGAGGAACAATCGGCCTTTTTCGGAGCCTGCAGCTAATTCTTGATGCATTTAAAAAAAATGTGTTTTCTCAGTGATGTAAAAGAACAAGCGCGCGCACACACACACACACACACACACAAAGTACACTGTTAACCTTCTCTGTAAAGTACTTTATAAAGATGCTTATAACGCATCATCTCTTTATAGCATTCTATAATTAAACTTACCAACAACAGTCATTACACATTATGAAGCACTTTTCGCTCACAATGTATCACACAGGTGTGGCGAGCCCCCCCCCCCCGCTTACCTATCACACAGTTACAGAAATCATGGGGAAGTGTGAAGCTTTGGATAACGACCAGGCTGCGGGTGAGACGACCTCGAGCCGTCTTTTTGTCTCGTTTGTGTGAAGTGGCCTCTCGTTTGTGAGGTACAGTGTGTTTAGAGACACGCAGTGAAACATGGCGCTTTGTTCCCCCCAGGGTTCGTGTTTTATTCATCAGGACTTGATGCATCCAAGTTTAGGATCATTCGGTTTTGGCACCTTTTAAAGATTTCATTTTCAATTTGAACAACACGTTAAAAATCAAAATAAACCAAAGAAATGACTAAGGCTGTGTGAGTTTTCAAAATAAAATACATACATACATACATTTATAAAGAAATCAACCAAACCATTTTAAAAAGCAGTTTTTGTTCAATGTCGTTTGTCTGGTTTGTCTCACAAAATCAATAAAATAATTTAACTAAATAAATAAAAAAGAAAACAAGAAATGTACACATAAAAACATTAATACTTTAAACTTTAGCGTCTTTGCTTTTTTTCCCCTTATAATTATTTACCTTTAAAACTTAAGTTTCTCAAGAGCAGATTTGCTTTAATTTTATAGCATGCATTAGATTTCTGAAATTGTGAGTCACTTAGCTTGTCTTGAACTATTTCATATTTAACTTGTTTTTATGTTTGTGTTTGGCGTCCTCTTCTTTTCCTTCCCCTCTGCTCCTTCCTTTTTTTATTTCGGAGAGGTCGTGTTTGGAGTCTTTGTGACCTTTGACCCCTTTTGGGAGGCTCTTTCTGTCGAGGGGTTCGACACCCCCCACCTCCCCCCCAAACTCCCCCGAAAAAGGAAAGCGAACAGGGGCCGCGAAAAAGGCGAGAAGGTTCTATTAAAAGAATAGATGTTATTCTACTGCTGCGACCTGAAGCTCCTTCGAACCCGCCGGAACCCAAAGTCTTTTCTCGTCTCGACAGCAGCACTTGGTTTGGTCAATTTGTTCCTTTTTTTTTTGCTTTTTTTTTGCTTCGGTAAAGTCTGTAACTCTTGATTATTAACGTAATAATGTATTTATAAAAGTAATACATTTATATATATATATATATTTATATATATATATACGTGTATATATATATATATATATTTATAGTACCTTTGTTAGAGATTACAGAATGGGCTAATTCTTACTGAATCCCAAACTGTAACAATTCACAGTTTTAATGCAAAAAATGAACAAAGGAGTCAAAAAATGAACAACGGATGTATTTCTGGGCTTTAACTTGAACCTGTGGGGCAAAACTCCCCCCCCCCCTACCCCCACCCACCCCCACCCACGCTCTCTTCAAGCGCCCGAATCCTCCTAAACGAACCCTCGGTCGCGTCCCGTCCTCCCCGTCGAACCGCCCCCAACAACGGCAATGGAAAAGTCATGCAGCCGAACAGAAACAACAAATGTCTATTAAAGTCCCTCCCCCCCTCCCCCGCCCTCCCCTTCCTGCCTCTCCGGCCTCCCTCATACCGGCGTGGTGCGGCGGTTGGCTGTGTTGGTCTGGCTCGAGTCTTTCTGGTCCTTGGGGATGCAGTTGTGGACCTGCAGGAAGTTGTGGTCCCGCTCCGAGTTGTAGGTGGCCGTGGGCGTGCCGGAGGACTTGAGGGTGTCCCGGGGCAGCGTGTACATGGAGATCTCCGTGGACGGCAGCGCGCTGAAGCCCTTGAGGCCCACCGGCGAGGTGTCGCGCGAGTGGGACGGGTCCGTGGAGCGGGAGGAGGAGCGCGAGCGGCGCCGGTAGCGGTAGCGGTAGCTGGGGATTCGCGTGATGGCGGAGCCTTGGAGGTAGTCGGCGGCGCGCGCCCCTATCCGGAGCTGCCGGTGCCGGTCGATGAACATGTGCACGGCCAGGACGCCCACCATCTCAGCCATGATGAAGGACAGGGCCCCGAAGTAGAAGGACCAGCCGTAGGAGTAGCTGTTCTTCTTGGAGTCGCTCTTCGAAGGGTCCCCCGAGTTGGCTGATATGTACACGATGATCCCGATGATGTTGCTCAGGCCTGGAGGGGTCGGAAGGTGCGTGACGGGGGAGGAGGGGTGGGGGGGGGGAGAAACAAGACAGGAAGTCGCGATGAGCTCGTGTATGAGTCATAAACATACATGCACATGTTTGGACAGCGTGTGACATCACCACATCGCGCAGCCACTGCGTTCCGTCCCGTTAGTTAGTTAGTTAGTTTAGACACACGGAGAGATATTTGACACGGTGCATCTGGTTGGGTGGATTTTTGGGGAAAGTGTGTCAGGGACACCTTATTTTTAGAGACGAGTCCCGTAGGATGGCTTTCGGCCCAGCAACAGGATCAAGAGGAGAGAAAAGGGGACAAGCGGAGGAAGAGGAGAAGACGTGACTTGTAGCTGCAGCGCAGGAGACGACCGGCAACAGCTATTAACTCACCTCGGACGAAGAAACAGCCGTCTTTGCGTAGCACTTATTGTGTGAACACGTCATAACGCTGAATTGCGTCATTTCGTTCAGAGCGGCGTGGACTCACCTGCGGACACGAAGAAGATCCCGGCGCTGAGGATGATGTTGTGGCGCGACTTGTAGAACTCGCTGGCAGCGATGCACAGGCCGCCCATGAAGAGCAGGATGACGCTGAGGATGGGGAAGATGCTGGAGGCTCGCACCGCACCTGGGAACCAGAGGGGGGGTGAAGGGGAGGGGGGGTGGATGGGACCTTTCTGTGTGTGAGCACATCCTAATCAACACCCCATCGGGCCTGTGAAAGACTCCATCAACACTGTCGAGTGTGCATCCCCGCAGCGAGCCTGTTACCCAACCGCTGCCCCCCCCCCCCCCCCCGCTCCGTGCAGCATCGTGTGAATGTGCAGTCGACAGAAGTGCTACGGGGGCTCTGGCATGCACATCAGCGGGGGCCGCAGTGCAGATGGACGCAGCCCGTCGCCCTTGAAGCTCTGCAGCGTCCTTGCAGCTAATTATCAAGAAGCAGCAGAGGAGGGATATGAGGCCCCCCCCCGCCCCCCCGCCCCCCCACCTCACCTCCTTTTTGAGAGAGCTGTGCCAGGTAAAATCAAGATTCATCGCGGAGTTTGGGAAGCAGACACTGTTTAACATGCACACATGAACCTCCGTCAGCTCGTCAGCACTTTCAGCAGCTTCTCCACCAAAGTGCTGACGTCCCCCCTCACGGGGCCACGCCGGCGCTCCTCGGGGGGGGGGGGCCTTACCTGCTGCCATTCGCCGCTCCCACCTCCACACTTTCCCAAAGCGGGCAACATGTGCGGGGGGGCCACGGCCAGCAGGACGGTGACCCCAGCGAGGCCCAATGAGGCCGCGTCCACACACGAGTTACAAAACAACACTTTTATTCCTCAGAGATTTGGTGTTGAGTGAACGAGTGGACGAGTGGATGAGAGGACGAGTGGACGAGAGGACGAGTGGATGAGAGCTGTAGTACTTTAAGCTGCAGACGTGCACTCGTGTGAATGGTGACAGTTAAACAGAGGTACGATGATACTGGTGACAATTCGAAGCCGAGACATTACAACATGTGTTGTAAGATGGCGTCGCGCGGGTCCGTGTCCTCAGGTGGACGCATGAGCGAAGAGGCGCTTCGGGCGCGGCGGCGGCGCTCAGAGGCCTCCAGCACCGAGGGATCGATCCGGTTCGATTCAGAGGTCATTGACCCGCAATCCATCGGACCCCCCCCCCCCGCGGTCACCACGTGAACGATCTCTGGTGACCATGTGACCTTTCTGCTTGTGCAGAACCAGTCAGTGATTTCCTGCATGTGGATCTAACACACGGGGGGGAGGGGGGAGACTCAGCGGTAGTAAAAACTCTGTCGCGTTTATCTGTTAAAACGCTTTTAACGTCGTAGACGCATCGCTAAATAGTGTCAAGGCCTTTTATTTCTCTTTTAAAAGACAACTTTTTATTGATTTACAATTATTTATTTAAGTTTTTTTCATTATTTATCAATTATCTACTTGTTTAATAGGGGATTGTGGAGGTTTGGGGTTAAATATTAAGTTGTCCTGAGGGTTGCAGATGCTCCTCACACGTCTCTCTGTTTTGAATTCGTTCTTAGTTTGTTCATTAGTTGCAAAGGTCACACAAAGATTAAGATCCTTGTTGGAAAAGAGCAGCTTTATTTAACTTAATGAATAATGCTGTTAAAGAATAATAGGAATGAATGCCGGTTAAGAAAAGTCTCGTAACAGAACAGAGCCCACCTCGTATAAATCAGCATGACACAAAGTGTCTAATGAAGCCCGTTCTGTTTGAACTCTCCTTCAAACCACATTAAATCCAAAGGGTCGAGCCCCCCCGCTGTGGCAGCTGGTCTCACAGAACGAGGCCGCGGGGGGGCGCCTCGGACGTCCCGCGAGCGGCGATGGAGGATCCAACTCGTTTGCATTGGCCCTCGAGCGGCGTCATTACTCGTCCGCGCTGTGGCAGCCCTTTGGAAAGAAAAGTGTTGTGACCTCCCAGCATGCACTGCGCCAGACGGCCAGACATTTTGTACTAAACAAAAGTGAGACGCCCAACCCGAAGGAGTCGCCCCCTGCTGGCCGTAAACAACGAACGCCGTCTGTCGAGGACGTCGGGTTTTTGCTCCCAGCCAACACGAGCGCGGCTGTAAGCATCCCGTTGCCGTGGCAACGAGGGGAATCAGTTTTTCGGAGAGACGGGACGATAACTGCGCCTGGAGGCGGCGGTGCGGCATCGAGGCCACCTATTTAAAACCAGGAGTTCCTCAGCAGACTGTGGAACATCTCACTCTGCTGCTGAGCCGCCGTATGTTCCACACGGAACACACATACTCAATGTGTGCTGCTTTATAGGTGAAAACTGGTACATTTATCATTGTTGGTTGATCATTATGTAAGAAGAAACATTTTGGACCCATTTCTTTTTATATCTTTTTATATCTTTTAAAAGCACCAATGCGAAGCGCTAGAAATACTCCATGAACCTACAACCTTGAGAACTAACTGCGCAGCTTTATTACTTAGAGCAGACTGGGCTTTTTTTTGTGTAGCGGGGCTCTAAGAGGCCGTCGCTAACAGGCCCGTTCATGGCGAACGGCAGAACACAGAGTGATTCAGAGGCGTCGGTGCGCATGTGGCCTCCCCTGTGGTCCCTGGTCGAGGCGGAGCTACTTTTATGCCAATTTAAGGCTCAAAGATTACAACTCCTTCAATGGTTCAACCGAAGCCGTCGCCTCGGTGCACACGAGAGGAGCGTCCGGGGGCCCGTGTTTAGTGGACGTTTTCGATCACACGGAGCGCCGCGACCCCCCCCCCCCCCCCCCACCTGTGGCGCCCCGGTTCGCGTTTGCACAGGACGGGAAGTTGCCGTTTTGAAGCGCCGCCATCTTGAATGACGACTGTCGCCGTGTGGTTGTTTTGGCAGATTGAGAATTGTAACAATCAAATAAAAGTTCTGTCAAAGGACGAATCGAGTCGGCCGCAAACGTTTGCTGGTCTACGTTCGAATCAGTTTAAATGCACCAAAGCTCGACTCAAAAGAGACTGAAACTCTCAACTGATTTCTATTTATATTCTTTTGCTAGTGATGATTGGCACTTTTCTATTTACCAACAATATCACTGGTTGTTTCCTGTCAGACGGCGAAATGAGAATTGGCACCGGAGTTTACTTCCCCCAGATGGAGCGACGAGGCCGAACGCCGTCGCTGTTTGGCTTCCCTGAGCCGCCACACGGAAGAGCCGGCGGGTTTCCCACATTCACACGACACGCAGTAGAAGTCAAAGTCGGATTCATTAGCTGTAGTTGTGTATTTTCTAAATCCAGGTAAGCGAACAGTCGGGGCATTTCGCTCTAACAGGGGACACGCCAGGCAGATTCTTGTCGTCTTTTGGGTAATTAAAGTTAAAAGTTTAACCTGAAGTTGCTTCAACAAAACCTGCTATTTTTCTACGTGCACCACACACATGTGGAAAACGCTCCAACCGTCTCCCCTTCTCCTTCCCTCCCTCCCTCCCTCCCTCCCTCCCTCCCTCCCTCCTTCGCTCTTTCATTGACAGGGTTGAGAGGAAATTAGCATTGGCTCTTAATCAGCCTCCCCCAGCCCAGAATGTGCTGATGTGCAGGACACGGTCATGCTAATCAGGTGCCTCAGCTCCCAGGCACATTGATTTAATACTACAAACGCGTATTAATCCCCTGCACACCTCCTCCTCCTCCTCCTCCTCGATACCGGGGCCCTCGCATCGCCCTCGTCCCCGACCAGAAGCTCGATCTGCCCCTCACATCAAAAACATCCACAAAACACCTCCGAGGGAGGTGGTGTTCAGAACGTGTGAAACAATGTGCATAAACAAAAGAAAATTAGCTTCAGTTGCTAAATTTTCGGAAATCTGCAAGAGCGCTTATGCAGCGCTCGGCGCGCTTCTGAAAGCGTATGTGTCCTGACAACACAGAGAGGCGGTCGCATTCGAAGTTTTGGAGACGTCGCTGGGACGTTGTTAACTTAATCGTGTGTCTCTTTCGCTGTGTTTCCACTCGTTTATGTCGTTCTTAAGTCCGTCCTCCATTGAATATCCACTCATCTAAAATCCCCTCCAAGTGACTAAGAACTACGGGCGTCACAATAAATCACATTTATGGTTGAATTCAGTTTGGTGACCCTACGGGACATTTTTCTTTTAAAAAAAAAGACTCATTTCAACTATTCAGAGTTTCTGCCGTTTAAAATCACCTTGACGATGAGAAATGTAATAATCCGTTTTCGAGCAAAAGTATTTCAAGTCCTGACAGAGAACATTTGATATGTGTAGGCTTTGCACTGCTCGATGGATATCGTACAACCTTTAATGGAGGAATAATATCCACAGATTAGTCTGTCGTGTATCTGCAGGGGCTTGTAGCTGTTTGCTGATTTAGTTCCAAATGCACAAAATTCAAGGCTGTTCCACGTCTAATGTTTATTTTTTAGAAACCTAAAAACCTCTCCAGTCAAGATTGAAAGCAGATTTTATTCTAAACTGAATTATGAGTCATGATCAAAAGCGTCACAGAACTTAAAGGCAATGAAAACATTTTTGCCTGCAGAGAGAAACCAACACAAAGACTTGTGTTGTTTTATATTCATGCAAGCTGCAGGAAGCTTTCAAACAAACAAAAATCAAAGACAAACGATGAACAAGACTCCGACCTCCCCGTAACAATTCCCTTTTTTTGGAAACATCCTCATCATTTGTTGCATTGCTGCAGATTATACTGGCCAGCAAGATGTGAAGCAGTTAAAATACAACAATAATGCAGCTACATGATACTTAATATTAAAACACTGACAGCGAACACTTCACTGCATCCGAGGTGCTTTTACTTTGAGGTGCATTCCGATGAGACTTACGTTTACTAAAGACTGAAAGCAGGACTAAAAGTCATCTTTTGAATGAGTAAAGAGCTCCTCTTCCTGCTGCTCCACCCGGCTGCACCATCAGTGCCGCTCAGTCTTACCGACGCAACACAACCGGAATCAATTCACACGACAGGCCCAGCTCAGACAATTCAAGTTCCCTCCACAGAACACATTTCAATTACTGTAAGGACCCTCCGCTGCAGCGCCGGCGTCCCGGCGGACCAGAGGGACGTCTGAGGGACGTCTGAGGGACGGCCGGAGCTCGGCGGGGTCGAACTTCACCAACCAGAAGCTGCAAATATCGGAATCATTTCTGTGTTTTATTAAAGTCATTCAGTCAACTCCCATTGAGGAGGTTTACCAAACACAAATTGTATTTTTACATTTTTAGCACAAACAGTTAAATCTGCCTTTCTGCTTTAGAGATTAAAAAGAGGACACACACACCTCATATTCCAGTGAAAGCAGCGCATGGTGGTTGCTCCTAGGAGCCAGTAGTCAAACTGGGTGATTGTGTGTCTCAGATCGGTGCATTTTACATTATCTACAAGGTGAAGCTGCTGCCAGTAAAATTCAGTTATTTTACAGCAAAAGGCAGTATACTTGGATTACAGTAAACTGCTGTATACGTTTTTTTATAGGAGATGCGGTAAATTGTAGCTTACTGCATAAAAAGGCTGCCGGGTTTTTCACAGCAAAGTTTTGCCGTCTTTGCCGTTTCCTCTCACACTGAGGGACTCGCCGGCTGTTACGCGACGAATAAACGCGCGCGCGCACGTCGGCGACTCGACGCGGTTTATGATAATCCTTCTTTATTACGGGGACACTCTCTCCCCTCTGTGTGTCACGTCTCTCTCCATCCCCCGAAAATAAGACATGAAGTCAGAGCGCAGCGACTCACCATGACAAAAATGATTGGCTTTTAATTTATCGCTCTCGTGTCCTGTGTTTTTTGCTTACGCTTATTTGTCGTCTCTGATGCCGCTCAATGTCACCGCGGGCGAACCCGGGGACAACCTGCGAAGGCAACCGCTGCCGCTTCACCGTCTGCCCGTCCGGCGGCCTCCTCGCGCGGTCACGTGACGCTCAAACCGGCAGCAGAGACTCCGACCCGTTTTCCTGCTCCAGACCCATTGATTTTATTGGGGACGACGCCAAAGCCGGTTCAGTCCGGGCGTCCGGTCTGCCGCGAGGCCTCGGGGGGGTGACTGTGACACGACACCGTGACACGCGCGCCCTTCTGTCGTCAATGTCAGCGAGCGCAAACAACCAGAGGCGCAGATTAATGGCGACGCCTGGGGGCCGAGAACACACCCGGGAAAAGTTCATAAGACGGTTAATTGAGAGGGTATAAAGGGCGCCGATGTGGAGCTTATTTGTTTGTAGTGTGGAAGTGGGGCACGCTGCAGGATGGGGGGGGTCTTATCAGCGGGCTGCTGGCTGAGGATAACAATGCTACAACGAGCAAAGCAAACAAATACGCAGCCTGAAGCGGCAGAAAATGATGCGGCACAAGACGAACCACGTGACCACGGAGAAATGACGGCAGAGGTTACAGGAATATAATCCGTAAAAGATTCTGTCACAAAAAGATGACACGGTTCTTTTTATTGTTCAAGCAATAAACTTATAAGATGTGTAATGTTAATTCATTCTCGCATAAGACTGGAAAATAATCATAACTACTAAAATAGTTGCTTTCTGTTGCTACCATTTATTCTCACGATCACACACCAGCATTCGTCCACAGGAGTCACATGATCCTCCTCTCTCCATTGCACTGAATTGATGTCTTTCAGTTTAGCATTAGTAGCTTGCGTAACGGGGCGTCTCCTGCGCTTCTTTCTTCTCTCCCAGCTGCTTAGCGCCCAGCGGAGCGGTGGATGATGGGAGCTCCGACACGCCACGATCTAAAAAACCCACCGGCGCTTTAGTGTGCCTCAGCTGGCTTACATAACCCTGTGTGGATGGGCAAACTGCCTCGCTATCGGGAGAGCTCACGTAAAAACAGACACACTGGAGCCGCTGATGTGCGACGCGTTTGGTACGTGTGGGCCGGCGGATCAGAGTGTGTGTTTGATGAAGCACATTTTGCAGAACACACTCACATTTTGTGTGTTTTTTTCCGCTCAGAAGCACCGCAGCACCAAATATCTCCCTCCTCCTCTTCACGCCGGTGACGACATCACCAGTGTGCCCCCTCGTTTTCTGATGTCACTTCCGCCGGGGCCTTTACCTGAAGTGACATAATATCTGTTGCATAACTAACCCCCCACCCACCCTCCCCCTACTCTCCCCCAACCTCCCTCCTTCTCCTGATAGGACAGAGGCAGCTTCGACCACCCAGAGGCGCCGAGAAGCTCCGCGTTATGGAAACCAGGTGGGTGTCCGTGAAATGGAAATACATCAAACCTAACAAGAGCTGCTCCTCTGTGACCTCTCACCCCCCCATATCCCCCACCTCCCCCCGCTCCTTTATACAGCTCGACACTGTACGGTCTCGCTTTCAACCCGGGGAGGCGGCGGCGCGGCTGCACAGCTCCTGACATGAAGCGTTCCGGGTGTGAGGGTGAAGGGAGGCGGCGCGTGAGAGGCAGCGATCGAGAGGCCTGACCTATTTAAGAAGGAGGCTGAAATATTTATGGATGCGTGTGTCCTAATTGGCAAGCCACTGGGAGCACTGCGGCCCTCTCCTCCAATCACAGCCGGGGAAGAGGTTAACACGCACACACACACACACACACAGACGAGCGCCGGTGGTCCGAGGGAAACCGGGGCGTCTCGAAAGGGCCCCGCCGTCGTTGGAATCATCACCAGAGCGGTTATCGTAACCGACCTCTCTGGCACATACGGACGGGAACAACCGCTCAGAGCGCCGAGTCAAACGGCGCCTAATTGGCTGGGCTTAATCTGCCGCACTGTCACGCACTGCTTGGTCCTCCGAGAGGCCTCGATCGCCGTCCCCACTGATGGACACGGAGACACAGACACTTTCTGAGTGGAGATACCGCTTATGGGGTCAGCAGTGAGCAAATAAATGAGTCAGCAAATAAATGAAAGAAATCTGTGTTTTAAGATTCCTGTCAAATGTATCTACTTGCCATCACGTTCTCATGGAGGTACGTCTGGTTACAGGTGTACCAATGTGTACCAGAAAGAGTTAAATAAGCCCTTCAGGGTCTCCATCTGTTGCAATTTCGTCAAGTGATATCACTGGAGTTATCTGTGCTACTGGCATAGCACAGGTTGCATTAGCTGCTACTGGCATAGCACAGGTTGCATTAGCTGCTACTGGCATAGCACAGGTTGCATTAGCTGCTACTGGCATAGCACAGATTGAATTAGCTGCTAATAGCGTAGCACAGATTCCATCGGCTGCTACTAGCATAGCACAGGTTGCATTAGCTGCTACTAGCATAGCACAGGTTGCATTAGCTGCTACTAGCATAGCACGTCTGAGTAAATGAACTGTCGGCAGTTGAGTTGCATTATAGTTATTGTGGGTCGGAAGACACATCTGATTGATTTTGATGAAAGCCACTCGATGAGTTTCTCTTCGTTTGGCTGCATTCGTTTCTGCACGTTCGTGTGAAACCGGCATCAAGCTGATTGGCAGCTGAAACGTGGCGACTTATCCTGCGCACTGCTTGTACCGACTGCTGCTGTGTCACACGTGTAATTGGTTTTCCGATGCAAAGACGCTCTCCAAATAAGTTTCTCAGTCACAGCTTCTTTAACAGCTCACAACGTAGAGAACGTCTTTATCGGACAACAACTAAATCCTGCTGATTGTTTCATTTCTGCTCTCCTCTTGTCCAAACTAAAAACAACAAACAAACAGAAACTAAACTAAAATCTGGAAAAGTGAAAGCAGTTTTACTGATTTTGTGTGGATGAAACACTCATTGATGATTTTTTGCGTTCTGTTTTCGCTACAACTAAGTTACGTTGAAACACCGAATAATCCCCACTTTTAAATTTTAGCACGAGATGCTGCAGTGTAAACCAACTCCACTCCACAAGCCCCACAGTAATTTCTTTTTTTCGAGGATTAGCAGGCAAATGAGTTGGACAAGCTTCTCCGTCTCGCTTGCACAAAGGCAAAGGGAGCAGAAATCAATGCGCTGTGTTTACAGGGTACACAGCCGACTGTAACACTGCACGTTGTGTTACACACGGCCGGGCAGTAAAAACAGACGAGCTGCCTGGCAGCACTCGAGAGACAGAACCATCCATTCTTTGTGTCGGGGGGGATTCATCCGTGTCAAAGAGGGAGACTCACGTAAGAAGTACTCGGAGGGGTCCGCTTGGTAGTCCGTTTCCTCAGGAAAGTGGTCTATCTGTTTACACATCCCTTTGAAGTTTCCTGTTGGGGAGGAAAGAGAGGGATCAGTTCACACTCAAAAAACACAAACTTCTTCCTTTTAAGTAACCCACAAAAAAAAAGCACTTGTGAGTTCCTGGCCGGTGTCAGAACAGTTCGTGGAGGACCCTTAAAAGGCCTCTGGCACGGACCAGGAGACGCCTCTCTGGCAGCAGGTGGCGGCTTGTAAACAAGAGGCGCGGCAGCTGGCGCGACCTGGAGCCGCTCCAGCTGCCGCGCACCGGGAACCTCGTCTCTTAATGCTCGTTCATTTGGCTGACACCTCGTTGGTGTGTGGCTCTGTCCGTCCAGGAAGCACCTCCCCCTCACCCCCCCAGTTCACTCTCCTCTATTTGCAGTCTCTCAGAGGAGTTTTGGCATTGATGAGGTCGCTCAAGGTGGCGCGGCAGGGGGAGGCGGCCATACGGCGGCCATTACCGCGACCTGCGGGAGGGGGGAGCGGTGGGGGCGGGGGCAGATGCCCGGGCGTTTGATTGGACCAGGTTAGCGTGTTCGTCTCCTCTCCCTCCGCTGCCCCTCTAATTAGGTGAGCAGGTGTTGGTAACCATGGCGCCAGGTGTTGGTGATGAGGTTTTGGCAGTGAGGCATGATGGACACAGCAGGGTCCAGTTATTACTTTATGAATGGCCCACGTGTAACGAGGGGGAGTGAGGAACCCCCCCCCCCCCCCCCCCCCCCCCTCCCCACCCCTCTAGTGATGACCAATCAGACATTAAACAAGAGCGTCACCTGGAAAGAAGGAGCCATCGAAGCGGCATTTGTGTGGCATCTACCTGCAGGACACTTGTGTAAAAAGTAATATTACACGTGACATTATTTAAGTCTGTTCCCATTGCTTTTTGTTGCGTGTTTTTAACAACACGCACATATCTACTCTACTGCAAGATCTTGTCTTTTTCTTTTATTTACTCTAAATCCTATTTAATACGTAAATGCAACAATTCTTTAGTTATGATTATTGGATCAACACTAATTCTTAATGGACACAATCCAAATGTACCAACTGTCGACTCTTCTTCCTCCGAGTAGCTAAACCGTCTTCAGACACTTTTCTATTTACATTTAATTATTTCCGTCGCAGTCTGGACAGAGACAATGCAGCGGGACGGACGAGGGAGGATAAATATAGGAAGGGAACAGCGCGGTTTTGAAGCTCTACAGTAATCCTCAGAAGCTCTGGTGGAGATGCCCCGACAGCCAGCTGCGGCAATCCAGCTTTTCAGATGCCAGCCAGCGCCCCCTGTAGGAGCGACCCCTCCACCTCCCCGCAGCATGTTTCCCTGAAAGATGTGTTTACATGCGACGACGCCGCTCGCTCCCTGCGGAGCTGTCTGAGCAAACCGGCGCCGCGTGTGTGCGCTCGCGTCGACGACGTTATCAAGCGGGTGGAAGATTTGCGAGGTTTGCAGCTGGGCGTCCCATTGTTGTGCGAATTTGTAATAGCAGCTGTGCAGAGTGCGGCCTATCGGGGGAACCACTTCAATTAGCGCCGCTGAAAGATTTAGCGGCGCCCCCCCCTGCGTGAGAGCGTTAGCGCGGGGCCGAGGCCGTCTGGCCGTTAGGATCTTTGGCAGACCAGAGGCTCGGCTGGGTGAGGTCAAAACACGTGACCCTCGGAGGGAAACACCTGTACGCGCCGAGCAACACGTCCGGGTGTGAAGTCACTGCGTCAGCAGGTTCACATCCAGTCAACAGAAAGGACATTTTTAAAGGCTTCGAGGACTTTGACATCATGATGATATTGATATTGAAGAGTAGGAGGATCCCACAAGTTATGGGAGCGAAAATCTGTAAGGGCCACATTTCTTAAGAATTGCTGAAACTGTAAACTTGAATATTTCAGACTTGAGTGAAAGACTTTGGAAACTTTTAAAAGTGCTCTGTTGATGATGGTAGATCATTGGAAGGAAATGCTTTGCTATTAGAATAGAAGAAGGCAAAGGTTTCATTTTCTAGCATTGAATTCTGTACAATTTACAAACGAGGTGAAATCGTGTTTTTCCCGACATTAAGGGCCGAGGTCGTGGTCGTATGACCTGTGTGACCTTTAATCACTGCAACGAGTCTCACAGGGCTTCAGATCATTTAAACACAACGAGGGAAAAGGCCTCTGAAAGGTTTCAGCTGAACGGTGAGAAGTGCTGATAATTAATAACAGGAGGACCTCCTGCTGACATCACCTGACCCACCCGGACCCCCGGTGGCCGTGTTTGTAAGAATAAAAAAAGAATTCACAAGTTAAATGAGGTCATGAGGCTGCAAGTGACTCGTGTGCTAATTGTTCATCCAACATCTCTCATAAATCACTGGACTACTTGCTGGCTTTGTGATCAAAGTTTAACAAGTTATATTTGGTATATTTCTCCTGAAATTTGCTTCTTATGTCTGTGTGGTGCAAACGTGGATCACACACACACACACACACACACACACACACACACACACACATGCACGCACGCATGCTTTCATTCCCTCCCTCGGCAACAAGATCATGACTTCAGATGCCCAACCGGACCTCACACCGTGTTGCCATGCCAACCCAGAGGACACCGAAGCTAAAGTGAAATAAACAAGGCTGCAGATGAGAACCAGACCGTGTTACGTGAGGGACAATGACCTTCTTTCTCTTGCGGATGCTTAAAGGTCGTCTTACACGCATCAGTTGTGGCAAAAGCGTCAGTATTTTACCCCCCAGGAATGACGGGGCGTCTCTCCACTGTGATTACACCTGTTGTCATCACACCGTGCAGGGTGGAAGAAGCAGAACCGGATGCCCGAGGACAGAGACCTCCCGGTGAGGCCTTCCTCCACACACACACACACACACACACACACACACACACACACACACACACACACACACAAACACACGAACACGCACACATACACACAACCCTCAAAACAGCACAATCACAGCTGCCACAGCGCTGCAGACAGAGACAAAGCTTTGATGAGGCACACGGAGGAGGAGGTGCATGATGGGAAGGCGAGGATGGAGTGAGGGGGGAGTGCGGGGGGCTCAGGAGGACTCTCGACTGAGTAGGAGGTGCTGTTTCAAAGGAGAGAGAGAGAGAGAGAGAGAGAGGGGAGAGAGAGACTCAAGCCCACTTCTGATTCGTCAGTGGGCGGCATTCTCAAAAACTTTCCAGGCAGCCACAGAGTGCGTCAGCATCCACAACCCCCCCCCCCCATCCTCCTCCTCCCCTCCCCTCATCCACGACCTCCTCCCACCACCTCCGTCCTCGGTCCCTTCGGCAGTCGTTGCCATGGATACAGCTGTCCAGGGATGGAGGATCACGCGGACGGAGCCGACGGTGAGGTGTCTTTAACCCCCGGACACACGGCGGCTTCAGTGACACAGCACGCCGCATTCGCCGCGGCGGCCCGCCTCCTTTCCTGGTCAAAGCGTCAGCAGCGTTACAGCACCCCCACCCCCGTCCCCGTCACCCCCATCACCCCCTTCACCCTCCCCCCCGGCAGCCAACGGGAAGAGATATACTGCAGGCACGAGTCATTTAAAAGCACAAATGAACACAAATGGCAGTGTGCACATATGTACAGGTATGTGCGTGTGACTCCCCTGAGGATGAAAAGGTAATGGATTCACCCGTGTTACATGCTGACCCCCCCCCACTCAACAGCCGCCCCAGCAGCAGTGACATGGGCCCTAATCGCCGTATTCATCTTCATAATCACACCTTATTCATCCTTATAATCACTATATTCATCTTTGTAATGACCCCGCTGAGGCAGGGAGGCCCACACACACACACGCACACACACACACACACAGCACACACACAGCACACACACACACACACGCACACACACACACACACACAGCACACACTGTAGCTCCTCCGCCTCTGAAGCCCTGTTTTTTTCATGTCAGCGCTGCAGCACTCGCAGTCGCAGCCTCTCGGGTTTAAGTAACGCGACGTATCGTAAACTCGCTGGCAGGGCTTCGTTTCAGTAACAGGCCGTCCGATCGAGCCTCCACTCGCACTTCCTCCATCGGGACGTTCTGAGACTCTGAACCCGTGATAAGCACCGGGGGGACAAAGAGAGACGGAGATGACACAGACAGAGAGACACGCGACGATTGCATCGCAAAGTAAAACACGAAACAGAGCTTCGTTTCAATGTAAAAGCCTGTTTGATCGACTTATTGTCACTCGCTGAACAAGAAACCACGGAGGTTCTGGTTTCCCTGATAACGCAGGTTAACCGGACATAATTTATGTATTTATGTAAACTCCCACGAGTGCAGGATGAGTCACGAGAAACCTTTCACCGGAAGAGCGGAGAGGGATTTAGATAATAATAAGAAATTCAAAAAATGTGCTTGACATGTACCAGGAGAGCCATTATTCCTCCGTCCTCACTGCCGCAAAGAGAGGAAGCTGCAGACGGTGAAGAAGCATCTCGCCCGTTGGAGGTTCCGGCTCGTTGGAGGACGACTGGCAGATGTTACGCAGTCGCTTGACCTCCACAGAGCCGCTCCCTCCCGCCCCTGAACGCCGCCACGTCCGTCCCTCCGTCCGTCCCTCCGTCCGTCCCTCCGTCCGTCCCTCCGTCCGTCCGCCCGACAGCCGCCGCAGAGGCCGCGGCTCCGTTTACTCCCGAGACGACGTGTCGATGGCGGAGAAGCAGGAGGGGAGGCGGAGGCGGGCCAGAGGGGAACCCCTCCGTCTTCTCCGTCATCTCCGTCTCGCCCCGCCAGCCTCCTCGACTCCTCCACTCAAACCCCTGGTTTTTAGCCCCCTGTCTTCATTCGCAATGCTTCCCTCCTCGTGGGGGGCGAGTTCCTGACCCTCAGCCGCTCAGGAGCCGGAACCCAACACACGTTCCAGGGGGGGGTTTGTTTCAGGGAACCGGTCACCCTCTGCTTCAGAATAAAAGGACCTGCGTGTTTATGCGGCTTTATTTATTGAAGAGACACAGGAAGTTAAATGGCCGCATCAGTTGTTTCAGCCCCGAAACGACCTTGTTGTTTAATGTATAATTGACAAAGCAGAAAGTCCGGCGGTTGTTGTTGTAGAGAGGCACAGTTTGCATACAGAGGACGTCTGCTGGACGGATGTGTCCATCAAGCCTCTAAACTGACCCTGAATCTGTGTTATTGGACGGGCTGCCCGTCACTAAAAGGTCGCCTGAAATGAAGAAACCTTGAAAAATCAACTCGCTCGCAACCGGAGACTCCGGCGTGCAAGTCGAGAGGCCTCCTCGGGAGGGAGTGGGCGGGATCTCTTGCCGGGGGACCCTCGTCCCCCCTCCCCCCTCCCTCCAAAGGCGCTGACGGAGGCCGCGATGAAATTTCACAGATCCGGCAACGCGGAGCCGGTGAGTCAGCGGCGTTCACAGCCGCGTGCGTCACGGCCTTCTGGTCAGACGGGGCGAGAGCTGTCCGGCTCCTCAGAAGAGGTTCCTCCGGCGGCGGCGGCGCCCACTGAGAGAGGCATCCCCGGAGCAAACAGCTCACGCTGTCGACTGCAAAAACGGCGACACCTGGCCCACGCAAGGGGCCGCGTGGGAGGAGACCTGCGCCGCGTCCGCTCGGATGCAGATGCGGCCCGAACGGAAGTGGAATGAGTCAAAGAGGAACCGACTCCAGTCGAGGGGAATCGTCCCGAGTCTGTTGGCAGGAAGACGATCGGCCGGAGGAGAGCTCGTTAGGAACGTCTGAGGAACCGAGGACGGAGCTCGGCAACACCAGCTCATAACATTCCTGTTTCAGCCGCCGCGAAAACTGGGAAAGTTCAATGTGGGATTAAAAAGGAGGAAGTTGGAGCGACTCCACACTGACCTCAGAGAGACATCAAAGGATGAGGCAATTCAGATCTATTGGAGCGAAAACACCAGGAGGTTTAATCTCAATTCAATTTATTAAGGGCTTGTGTAATAAAAGACAGATTCTGTTCCATGTTGACTTCCCCCTTTTGCCCCCCAATTTCAACGGATTCGGGTTTGTTCTTCTTGTTTGGGCCGCTGGAGCAGCTTAACTAACCATCCGGTGAGCTCGCCGCGCCGCCGTGGGACCCGAAGCGTCCTCCACAGTGCACAGCGCCGCTCCGACAAATCCTCCACCTTAATCCCTCACAGCTGAGTTACTTCACCGGCAGGAACCGGGCAGCATGCAAAGGGTTCTGGGTGGCAGGTTATTGTTCCTTCACGGGAATAATCCCACGTCATGCAGGTTTCATTGGCTCGCCCTTTGTTCACTCTGTTAGTGCAGCGAGAGGAGAGAGAGGGAGAGAGAGAGGGAGGGAGATGAGCAACTAACTATTATGTGTAATAATAATGTACTGATTTATCTGCATTAATCAGTAAACAGATCCCCGAGATCACCGAAGACACATGAAACATCAAAACATTATATACGCACGAACCACGAAGGCACGCAGACACACACACACCGTTCGGCCCTGACAAATGTTCATCGTGTTTTCCCGTTAGCATAGCACGGCTAGCTCGCTAGCGGCTAACGCGCCACCGGACGTCCTCATTTCAGTTTTCGGCGCGTTAATGTGACCCTTCACCTGGGCCGTATCTCCCTGTAGACGGCGTCTTCATCGTTTCTATTCGGGCCATCCGGAGCTAATCAAATAGCTGTTGTGTAACTTAGTGTTGCTCAGGAGCAACGGTGACGTAATCCCCATCGTAGCGCCCTTTAGACTTCCCCTCCTCAGGTTTACGTCAGCCTCCATTCAGCCGGGTCATTCGCCTCTCCGATGATGAAGATAAAAATCCTAAATGGTTTGACCTCAGCCGCCGGCCTTTTTCCTTGTGATTTACGTCACATTCCAGGGAAGTGAGCTCATGATGGCGGCGCGTCATAAATATCCCTCCTGAAACAGCTGCACATCGACCTCGCAAAAACGCTTATTTAAATCAACCGGATTCCCAAACGCCATCAATAACGGCGGGAACACTTGAGGACGGATCTGAGGGGGGATGCTTTTAGTGGCGCCCATAAAAGATCACAAATCAAAAGGCAGTCGATGCAGCTGTTTCACCGGATTATAGCGGTTTGTCTGAGGGAGCAGCAAGAATACAGCAGAACGAGAAAGAGATGAACAATCTACTGTTATTTACATGTGATTGTTTCCCTGAGACGGACATTTTGTAGGGCGACAACTAATGACAGTTCTGTTATCAATTATTCGCCAATTAGTGCAACGGATTCATCCTTTGTGATGACATCACAAACATCTTCAGCTGACGCGTTATCAGAAGCCCTGATGTCCTGCAAACCATCCTCCTGTTCTAATCTAATGTTTTAACAGGACAGAACTCTCCAAAAGAAGAGAGCATGCTGGGTAATCAGTGCTGCAGGTGCAGGGTCACGATCTCATAACGTAATGTGGAAATAAGCAAATGAGTCGTTTTTTAACGGTCATTTTTTGTAAATCTAGGAAAAAACCTGAATGTGTACTTTGGATGTTTTGGACATAAAAGAAAATAAAAACAGCCTAAACTCTTTTATTCAAATCTTCACTGTCAGAAGAGCTTTTAGCTCCCGCTCGTCTTCCGGCCGTTTGTCTGATCGACTCAAAACTCTTCAGAATGAAAAACTGCTCTTAAAATTGAAAATCCTTCGATAAAAGAAAAAATATCTTTACGTCCAAGCAGATGAATCATTTTGTGTTGGATGGATAAATCAGCTGGAGAGGAGTAATGACAACTTAAAATGTTATCTGGTCATTCAGACATAAACAGGGTGGACAAAATAATAGAAACCGCTGTCAGTGAGACGGCAGATTATCACAATTATCACAACACGCTGTGATAATCTCTTAACCGAATGATCAGGTCTGACTCACTTTGGGGGGTGGGGGGTCCTGAATGCCCCCCCCCTCCCTCCACCATCCTGTTAAATGCACTTCAACACCGCTCTCAGCCACACACACACACACACACACTACTCAAATATGGCGAGCGTCGGCCCACCCGCCCACTCTCCATCTCGCACTGGCATGGAAACCAGCTCGCACACGTTTTCTCTGTGGCCGCGTTTAAAAAAAGAGGAAAACGTTCTCTCTGCCTTCGCCCCCTTTGTTCTGCGCGTCGCAGTGTTTGTGCATCACCGGCCCGTCACGAACACAACGCGACGACGTCACAAAAGCGCCGCGGACCTGAACTCCTCGTCGAAGGCCGAAGGACAAACGGGGCCGAGCGCGGCAGGTTCCTCGGCTATCGGACGCACAGGACGCGAGGCGACGCTCACGCCAGAGCGCCGAGCGACGTCACCCGGTTCAGTAGATGAACAGTGGATGTCTGTTTACCTTGTAGAGGAGGGAATGTGATCCCTGATGGAGTCAAACACAGCCGTGATGTAGTGCCGTAGTGCCAGCGGGGGAGTATCAGTGTGCTTCCCCCAGAGCACCTGGAGTCATTGCACCCGATATGCATCACTCCGGCAGCTTCTAAACACGTACAAATGTTCCCCGAGCAGCAGCAAGAAGCCGTAAACGCGTCGGAGCTTCCCGGACACGCAGACGTGGTCACATTCTCTGGGAGGAGAACTTTTTTTACAGCGATTGTGAATCACTCTTCATATTGTCACGTGTCCGTCTTTCTTTGCAGGGGGAAACCTTTCCGCTGATAAACACAGCAGAACAGCTGGACGTCCTCGAGGGAGGAGAGAGGATCCCGACTGTGAGACGGTTCGGTTCAACAACACGACGAGCGAGTGTCCTTATTCACTCAAAACGTCGCAATTTAACTCCAGGTGATCGGCGCCGCCCTGGCCGACCTCACGTTGGAACATGCAAGTAAAAAGTACCGATCTGACGGATCACGCTCAACGCGCCAGTTCAGAATAATGCGTAATCACGTTGTGTCCATATGCAAGACAATAATGATCATTCATGAATAATTCAGTGCTTTTCCAGAGATTCTGTTTTGTTCTCCTCGTCCCTCATGTCCCTCATGTCCCCCACGTCCCTCTCCTCTTCCCAGCATGGGATATTGATCTTAACGCCCCCTCGCTCTCTCTCTTTGTGCTCCCGTCTCCTCTTCTTTCATTTATTTCTCTCCTCCTCTGAAAAGCGTCCAGTAAAACCTGTGTCATCACTCCCACCTCCCCCCGAAGGAGGGAGGCCTTCTCCTCCTCGGTACTCGCTGTTTTGATTGTTCGACGAGCCCTCTTTTCGTTGGACGCACGGGTTTCAGCTGTGGAAACATCAGGCCATTCACGAGCTTCCGTGTCGACATTCAGACAAAGCAGCCGGTACGTTTCTGTCCCATAAGCGCTTTGAACAGAGGTTTCAACGCGGTGAGCGCTACGAGTTCGCCCGTGAGGGGGCGACCAACGCCGCCTCGCTGTAAACACGGTGTCTCGTGTCCACATTACAAATGTGGGGTGCTATCGGATGTCTCTCCAGTGGACACGTTGCTCCGGGACGGGCCGGTCGATATTCGCGACGGCGAAGCGCTCTCTCCTTCCGAGCCGAAGGGTCCGATGTCGCCGGCGGGCGGGCGGCCTGGAGCGGCTCCGCCCACCTTTCCGTCCGCCGCGGTGCGACGCTCACAAATTGGGCTGTGAGGCGACTGTCGTGTATCAGGACACTAAAGTACAAGGATACCCGCTTTTATTTTGAAAAAAGGAAAATATAAATGAAAAGTGTCCATTTTATATCAACCGGCCTGAATTACAGGGTGTGGAAATTGGCACCGGGAATATTTCCCCATTTGTTGATTATCTCAGTTTCATCAAAGGACCATCGTGTTGTTGCTTGATTATTTTATTTTATTAAGTAAAAGCTCGGAGTTCTGATTTCCACCACCATTTCTTCCCGGAGGATTTGACCATGCGGACGTTACATCTCAAGCACGGCAGGGTTGTGAACTCAAAATAATTTTCATGGCAAAGATGCTTACAAGTTTGGACCTTCAAAGTAAAAGTCATCTGTAAAGGTCCTTTACAAGCACAAAGTGCTTTGCGGCGGAAGAACAGAGACACAGACGATCATTTAAAACGACGCAGTCGAGTTTGATGTCTGATATTCGTTGAGTATTCGATTCGATGAGTAAACGTCTGGAGGAATCTGCCCGGATCCCTTTTTGTGTAGCTCGCTAAACGCCCAGCTCTCCTGCCCCCCCCCCCCCATCCCTCCCATCCCTCCCATCCCTCCCACCTCCTTTGGCCTGCCCAAGGCAGAATGATTCATTTGTGGCTATTGATTTTTCTTCCGGGGCTGAGAGAGTGTGAGGGAGGGGGGGAGGGGGTGAGGGGGCGAGGTGGCGTGAGAGAGGGTCAGAGAAGCAAAGGGGTGAGGAGGGAGAGACTTGGAGAGGGGAGTGTGGTGGAGGGGGGGGGGATACATCCAGTATTCAGTGTGGTGCTTCTCTGCAGTTCTTTTTTTCTAATCTTTAATGTGGAGAGAAAAAAAAAGCCAGTGGTTGCAGTCTGGATGCGTCAAACCGCCTCCCCTCAGTGTCCCCCCCTCTCTCCTCCCCCCCCCCCCCCCCCCTCTCTCTCTCTGTGGCAATTGGCAATTCACTGAGTGTCCACATGTCATCTCTTGCCCTGCTGCAGCGGCGGCATGCGAGAAGGAGGGGGGAGAGATGGGAGAGGGGGGGGAGGGGGGTCCAAGGGGAAGGGAGAGCCGGCGAGATGGCTCGGTGGATGGAGGCCTGTATTCATCCGATTCTCTGTTTCATTTCATCTATGTAAATGCTGCTGGCTATGTTTGAGTCTGTGTGTGTGTGTGTGTGCTCCCCTCCCCTTCCTCCCCCTGCATTACCCCCCCTCGTCCTCCTCCCCCACCTCTCATATTAGACAAGCACAGTTTCCTTCCCAGCCGATTCTTCCCTGCCTCCTTTCATTCCTCTTCCCATTCTTCCCCGAGTCCTTTTCTCCGGTTAAATCCCCAAGTAGCTGCTGAGGAAATTTAATATCACAGCCTCCATTAAAATACTGAGCCGAGACGAGGAATCACGGGGGGGGGCGTCATTTAACGGTTTTAATTGAGCCTGTCGCGGTTAGCAGTGACGAGCGCCTCGTACCAGCTAGTGACGTTTGGAGACGAGGGCGACCCCCATTTCTGTGTTCCTGCGCCGTTAATGAGAGGGATTAAATATGTACAGCGATCTGCACATTTCCAGTTTGTCAAGTGACCTTTTTCAAGGGCGTTTACACAGCAGCGCCGACAGTCGATGAAAGGAATCCGTGCGCAGTAAATGAAGAGAAGTCTTCTAAAAGAAGAGTGTCAATTTACAAGGAACCAATAATTCAGTCACAGCCCACAATCTCAAGTACATATGAAGATCAATTAATATTCTATTATGTGCTATTGCGATAAAAATCTATTGAAAAGATCCATAAAAGCCACAGTGGTTTATCAAACCTGCACTGTGTGATGAAAACCACTGAAACACACACACACACACATGGTCCATGACTGTGAGGGATGCTGTCTTTGGTTTTGGAATAGTGTGCTTTGAAAAATGGAAGTGAAAAACACAGTGTGGCGAGTAAAAGGCACGAGTGGGGGTTTGAGTGCAGGAACCTTTTATCATTTCTACCTCTGTTAATTAATCACATTAATAACGGCCACATTCCATTTCAGCCTCCAGGATATTATTATTTTTTTTAGGTTGCTGCTGTTTCAGATAAATGTAACTTTACAAAAAGAGTAACCACACATGGATCCTCTGCTGGGATACGAGATGGCAACACGCTAAGATTGTTCTCTTTTACAGCTTTTCTGTCGCACAAAGAAAAAGGGCAGCAAATCGCAGAAAGAGCTAATTCAATCTATTCAATACTTTTTTTCAAATTACTTACTTGTGCAATAAAAGGATAACATTTCGAAATTTTAAAAAACCTTGAAAACATAGACGTTTATTTTGAAAGGGCACTAGTCAGGTCATCAGTACCTCCAACTGCGACGCAAAGGACCCCTGATGTGTGGTCACTGGTCACGTGGGGGGCGGGACACACACACACACACAATCCATGCAGATTACAGACGCAGTGTGAGTGAGGAAAGTAAAACACAGGTGCGGCTCACATCTGCATGACATCTGCAGGTGGAAGCGTGTTCATGACTGTGTGTGAGTCTGTGTGTGTGTGTGCGTGTGCGTGTTCTCACCCACAGCAGCCTGTGTGCACGCTGCTGTGATCATGAGCGACTCCCCGTCCTACAAAGCGATCTGAGGGAGTAAAGGGGAGCCGCGCTGCTCCTCATCAAAAATTCATCCCGTTCCTCAGAAACAGAGACGATGAAGGTGAGCGCGCGCGCGCACACACACGCGCACAGAAAAGAGGGGGAGGAGAGAGGCAGCATGCTCGCCTGGCAATTACATCATCCTCCTCCTCTTCCTCCTCCTCCTCAGTGGCCTTAGCAACACCTCGCCCACATCCGGATGCAGCGATGGAGCAGAGGCGACTCCGCGGGACCGAGTCGCTCCGACCTGCGGATCAAAGTCCCGCCGCCGCGTGGGACGCGTCTGTCTGAGAGTCACAGCGCGCACATGCGCACACGTGGGTGATCGCGTGTCCCGGACACCGGGTTAATTCGCGTCACTTCCTGTCGACTCGCGAGCATCCTGCAGGTGAAGCGCCCCGCGCTGCATCCAGCTGCATCCAGCTGAGCGATGGAAGAAGCGGCGCCTCGATCACTTCCGTTTAGGGTACATTCGTTTGCCGAAGTTCACATTTGTATTCTTTTTTTGGGGGAAGGGGGGGAGGTCGTGGTTCAATCGTTCAACGGAATAAACACAACCATAAATGTCTGTCCGCTCTCAAAGGACCTTTTGTCTCCTCGTTCTAACTGTGACGTCAGACCTGGAACATCATCTCTTTAGTTTCTGTTGCTTACAGTATTTCCCACTTCACTCTTGAGGCCAGAGGGAACAACTTTTGAATTGGACGAGGGGACATAAATATGAGCAGGAATCAGTTTGAACAGACAGATCAAACAAACTGACGCTGCTAACACGCTGCTGAGGTGATAACTATTGGTGATTCTTGTGATTCTTTGGTTGATAACAATCTAAATATGGAGGTGAGGAGAAACACACAATCCAGAGAGAACAGTCTGAAGCGACAGCGCGGCCGGGTTTCCTTTGACGGAGGCCGTGTGAGGTCCCACTGAGTGTGCACTTCAGAGACGCACACCTCAGCCATCTGGCCCGATCACCTTCATCCCGTCACTTCCTCATATCTGTTTCCTTAGCTTCCTCCGTGCCCTCTATCTCTGAACCTCAAGTGCTCTTCTGTCCATCTGTCAGCCCCCCCCCCCCCTCCTCCCCTCCATCGGTGACCCCCCAGCTGCAGCTACAGGAACCGGGAGGCCTCCTCGACCCGGTGCAGGCCGGAGGCTCTGCTGCCAGAGGACGTCCCGGAGGGGGGAATGTCTCTGCCGCGCAGCGACCGCTTATGAAGCAGCTTTTATTCTGACGAACGAAATTAAATGAATCACCTTTCTTCACCAAAGTCTCACTCGTACTCTTGTCGGGTAATTTGTACCATTTGACTTACAATTATTTCCACTAATGTACCAGATCCTTTTCCCAATGAACGCATTCATCTTTTGATCCCTAAGTGGTCCGAAAATGTCAATTACCTCAATCTGACTTAATGCCTTCGTGTCTTCTTTTGTCCAAAACCACCACAGTTCCAAAAGATTTACTATTGTGGCTGAAAGTAAATCCCATTCTAGTTAAAGTAGTAAATGCTAAAAAAAATCAAGACAATTGATCATTTTCTGTTTTCATTTAAGTGTATTCAATTTCATCTCTCCATCAATATACTTCCCTTTTCATGCACAGTCTCTTAAATCATTCAAGATGCAATGAGCTGTTCCTCTGGAATGAAAGATCTCCATCCCGAACTTAAACCAACATGATACAGCGGCTACTTCTTTGCTGCAGAAAAGTCGCTTAGGCTTCAAAAAGAAGCCAGAAACTGTGATTTTGTGGTTATTGAGTGAACTAAACAAAAATATATATATATATGAATAATTAAATAAAACCGGCAGGACGAGCTCTGATCGAGTTAAAGGGCTAATCCACCTCTTCCATCTCGCATTACATCGTCAATACTTTTGCAATTGTGGCTAATGCTACTAGCATTAATGCTAGTAGCATTAGCCGAGTCATCAGCCAACAGGCCCACTCGGCTTCCCGCTGCGCTCTGAGATGATGCAGTGTGTTTGGGCGCCGTTCTGACACAAAGCAAATACGGCGTAACGGATTGGAAATTAACTGCGCCGCGGACGCCACCAATTAATCAAAAGGTAGATTGTCGCACTTTCTCTGTGCAACGGAGGAAAAATGAAAAGAAAAGTAGCAGGCGACTCGCAGCTCCTGGAAGGCAGCGCGTTGCATCTGCAGTTAATTATCATTTAGCAGCCGGTCTCTCCGGGATGTTTCCTCGGCTCGAGGACGCGGCCGGCGGAGGGGAACCGAGAGGAGCTCTGCTGCGATGGAACCAGAGATTGGTCCGCTGGTAATTACAGCTTCCATTGTAAGAGGATCAATTCTGTGTAATCAGGGTGCAATCTCACTGAAAATCGAGTGGTTATTCAAGCCACTTCAACATGGGAACTTAGCATTTTCAAGGGCAACATATTCGTAGATGGACGGCAGCAAAGAGGAAATGCAACACTGGATACGGCTGCTCTCGACCTTTGACCTCTGCAGTGGCGTAAGATACTTGGTCAAACTGTATTAGGTCTTCATCATTCACTTTTCATCATGAAGTTAACCTTTTTACATCTATACTGTGAGCGAGGGAGCTGTTTCAGTTGTTATGCTAGGCTAAGCTAGGTGGCTGCTGGCTGTTTGGCTTCATATCCGTGCAGAGAAGAATCAATACACGCATCCAATTCCCCGAACTTCTGAACGGCTTCCTGCAGAGCTTCATGTTCTCGTCGCTCACTCTGGTGGTAACACCGATCTCAATTTGATCATTCATATTAACAGCAGACGTTTTTAACGGTATTCCTTCCAGCTTCTGCTTGAACTTGAACTGCACTTTGACCTTTGGCCAAAAGCACGCCTGTTTGCGCTGTGAATACGTCGCGTCGGAGGAGCGAGGCGGCGTTGGGAGCGCTGGTGCGCGCGGGCGTGCTCACACAAAAAAGCCCTGGGTGTGTTTGCCATCGATTTGTTCTCTGGTCATGTAGGATAAAGATAGACCCCACCCAACGCCACCAACCGCAGCTAAAAATAACACGCGTAAATCAAGGCTAGAGCGGCACGGACACACACGGACACACACAGACACACAGTCCTGCTGGCTGTGATCATGACGGCGTGTCGTGGGGTCAGAGGGGATAATTATAACGCAGTCACTGAAACCTTCCTTCTCTTTTATTTTTGTTTTTCCCCCCTAATTTATAGCTTGGAGCGGCGCGTGTATGTGTGTGTGTGTGTGTCTGTGTGTGTGTTGGGGGGTCGTCTCCCCGGCGAGCGGGGGCACAGTATATTTATACTGCCACCAAAGTTCACAGCCACTCGCCCATCGACCGAAGCCACGCGAGACATCAATCATCGACTAAACCAATTACTGCTGTCCACCTCCTTCAGCGAGACGCCGCGATTACTTTAAAGCCTCATTGTCCGCTCAGCTTTGGTATAATAACGAGGATATAATGTTTTTATTTGAAGGGATCAGGCCCGGCGGCTCCTCCGGGGCTTTTGAATTGCATTCGGGTGATTCCTTGTTCAACATCTGGCTCCGTGAGGAGGCGGTTATGTAATGTAAACACAATATTCCGCTGGAATGAAAGTGAATGAATAAATGAAGGGCACTGCTGCTGTTTACATCCCTTCATATCATCCTGAATATATAAACCAACCTCTTAGAGGCGCAGCGTGTTTGATGTTGGTAGTTTGTTGTTACTGACAACATTCAAACATTTAAAGACTTTTTTTCCCTCTCATCAGTTAAGCGGAGCGAACCTTTCATGTCATGAGACCGGATCCTCCTTATGATTCAAACATCCTCCTGTGAAACTGCTGGTACAAGTTGCACGTGCATTCGGCGACCGACGTCGGCTGGTCACGACTTACCAAACAAGCCGAGTGACGCGAGCTCTCTGCCGGCTTCAGGTGCTACGCCGATTCAAGGGCTCATTTATCGAAAAAAAAAGGGAAAACAACGTGGCCGCGGTGCAGCTTATGGAAATGTGAGCGTATCATGTTGAAGCACTGCGACCCAGCAGCACTGGTGTCAAAAACCCGAGCTGACCCGAGGGCTGCACTCTCAACCCGATCGATGAACGCCACACTGATACCCGCGCGCTGCAACGACGCAACCCGAAGCTCCCCGGATACACACGTTCCCACGCAGCCTGAACGCAGCGTCGGTGCGTTCGGCGCAACGTGAGGCCGCTTCGGCGGCCGGGGCGTCCTGCAGCTGGGTAATCCTCATCTGATTGGACCGTGAGGCTAATCCCGCTCGCCTGTGCCGGTCTGCTATCTGCTGTGCGCAGAATCACACACACGCACGCACGCACGCACAACATACTCCCACGTGTGTTTTTTGAAACGTACACCACATTGATACTCCCACGAGGTTGTACATAAAAAAAATAATAAAGTCACGAGGCGCGATGTGCTAACTGGGATGCGCGGTGATCGACAGCAGCTGTGGGAGGCCATGTTCAAGAGCGGTAGCCATTTTAGCTCCTAGATAACCTAAAACAAAAACTCGCCATGATTACAACTCAAATTAAAGGCTCCACACATCTTTTGAGTGATTCAATAACACGTTAATATATTTATTCTAAATGATTGTTGTCTATTAATACTTCCAAACACGACACAACCACACGGATCCGTGGTTGGAAACCAAACACGAGACGCCTCCTTTCGACTCTTCCGGACAGGCAGAGGGATGACGTGTGTGTGCGACGTGAACGCCGGTCACCTCGTGTTTCTCTGCGTCTCTGCAGCTGCATCCGCTCTGTGCTTTTCTGCTTCTTAACCCCCGACGGTTTCTGGTTTAAACTACCTAATAATTAAACGTACTCGCTTCTTAAGACCCAATTTCCTGCGCGGGAAATCATTAGAATTAGAATTGAGAGGAATCGGACCCCAGTCAGTAAACGCGCCGGCCCCCTTTGTTCCATCTGGGTTCGTTACCTGATATTGGACTCAAAGGGGGAGACTCAGAGAGCGCGGCGCTCTGATGCGTTTGGTTGGTTGATTAAATAACAACTGATTAGAAATAAAAAGTCAATGCTTCTCGGGAATCATCAGAAGTTCAGGTGATTCAAAGGTCTGAACTTTGTTCCACGTCTTTTGTCGAATTGCGGCTAAGCGGGAAAAAAACCCATCAGGCTACCAAGTCTACCAAGCCAACTGGCGCCATTTCCCCACCATTTCATACATTATCGTGGTAAAGACACAGAATGCAGGCGCTTTCAGTCGGACTCCTGAGCAGTTATTGAGCTTTAAGCAGAAGGCGTCGGCCCACCAAAGGAGCACGAAGGCTTTTCGGGCCCGGCGCCCTCACAAGGTTGCAGCCTGTGCTCGGGCTGCGAGGTCGTTTGACATCTGAGGTCGAAGGTCGCGACTCGTCGGCCCTTCTGTCACTGGTCCTGCGGCGTCGCTCATTCAAAGCTCCACCGGTGCATTGGTTCGCTCACATGGACAGGAGGACACGTCACCGCAGCTCCCGAATGTCTCATTTCATCATTTCATCTGCGACGTTCGACCGGAGGAGCGTTTCCAGAGCGGCGTGGGAGGCTTTTATGCAACCAGGGACGCACCTTCCTCCGCCTGCAGGAGCCCAACGCGCTGAGAGAACCGCTCGCTGCACTAAATACTACGGATTCTAGAGAAGAGGGTCAGTCTCGATCGGCCAGGTCAAACTTTTTTTTGTCCGGTGACCCTTTAATTTTAAACGGTTTCTCCCATCGTGTCGTTTTAACCAAAAAGGTCATTTATCTGGGTGAGTTTGTGCCATTAATATAATAAAAGGTCATGCTACCCAGTATTTCACTGGAGAAAAAGCAAAAAAATAGAGAAATATGGAACAAAAACATCAACTGTGAAAGCAGAATTGTGATTAGTTAAATCACCTTTTAGCCCTCAGATCCTTCTTGCGACACCAGGTGTCCAGAAACAGAGACCTGCTTCACGCAGGTGAAGCAGGTCTCTGAGGCATGTGCTCTCTTTTTTTTCTTTGTGTAATGTTTCATTGGAGGCTCGAAGAGGTCAAACAATCCAATCTTCCACAGGAAAAGAGGAAGTGAAGTGGATGTAACTGGAAAGTTTGAGTCTCCTATGACCTTGTAGACTTATAAGCTGGTCACAGGTTGCACGAGTGAATCAAAGATTTTCGAAAGACATTTTAGGGGCAAATATGCCATTTGTTTCCTCGAGACCCTTCAGATTCCCCCTGCGTCCCCTCGAGGGACCTTCCAAGACCCAAAGCGTGAACGTGCTGGAGTCTACAGGTATGGATGCCGTGCCTGGAAACACAGGCCCATCCTCTGCGTTGTGTGTTTTGGGGGGAGTTTTTGGCATTCTTACCTTCCAAGCAGCACGTCCTCCAGAGGCCCGAGTGGGTCATCACCTCCTCGTTCTTCTTGCTGGTCTCGTTCTCGCTCATGGACTTGCTCCTGCAGACGCCGCGCGAGTACAGCCAGTAGTCCGTGCCGACCGCGATGGTCATGAGGCTGAAGGCCGCGAAGGCTCCCACCGTGGTCAGCAGCATCTGGACTCCGCGGTCGAACAGACCCATGTTTCCGCATTCCATGAAAGGGGGACCCCCTTTCCTCTTGATGTACAGGAAGTAAATATTTGAAAATTTGCGGGACCAAACCAAACCGAAAAAACGGGATATACTCGAGCCGTAGGAGAGGGGCGGCGGACCGGGAGGATGCGGTAGGAACCTTATGGTTGCGTTTGGGTGAGGACCACGACAAGAGAAAATCGGAGGACAGAGGGTTTTTTTGGGGGGGGGCCGGGGGAGAAAGGAAGAGGCAGTGATCTCTCCCCTCTCTGTTCCTTCTGACTCTTATACACCCGCCAAAAAAGAAATAAGGAATCAGGTGTACGCAGAAGATGATAGCACTTCAACGGGCCCCCAGCGGCAGATGTGTGGGTAATAAGGGACTAATTACGTCCCGAAGCCTACAGCGGCACCGCGCAGCCTAAAAATGGAAGTGAGATTAACCAGACTGAGGTTTATTCTCGACAGGCCAGCGAAAGAAGAGCAGAAAAGGCCTGTTTCCTGACTCGTAAAGGTTACAGCTGAGCACAGGGCAGAATTAACATGAGCTCAAATGGAGCACAGAGATGGGGGGAGGGGGGGGGGGGGGTTGTTGGAGTAATGGCAGGCTTACAGCACAACAGTTCAATATGTCTGTTACAGTGAGTTACAGTTACTTTTGTCTGAGGCTGTAACAGTTAGAATTAAGAATTATAACTAAGCCGCAGCTGTGGATTATTTAAAACATAGTTTTATTCTAACGTGTTTTGTAAGTCAAATGGGGAAGACGATAGTAAAGTGGGGAAGCAAATGAAGGACAGGAGGGAAATCTAACGTATTAGTGCAAAACAAAAGAGAATAAAGAAACGGTCGGTTTCGAGTCCCGTCGAGAGGAGAAAAGCCAAATTCTCGACCTGTCGTTTGCTTAAAAGCAAGAAATCAAGGCTGAACACATAAATGGATTAATTAGCAGGCTTTAAGAACGCACATACACAAAAAATAAACAGATAGCAACCGATTAAAAAAAGATGAGAAAAAGATGAAAATAAATGAACGGCGTAGATTTTCCTTCTTCCTAAAATTCCGATCCCCAGTTTCCATATGTAGCCCTATCGCTCTGCGGAGCTCTCCGCCGAAAATGGGGGTCTGCGGTCGGAGGAGCTTCGGTCGTCGACGATCCGGAGAGAGCGCGGAGCATCCAGCAGGGCGAGCCGACCATCACTCGACATAGAGCCGGCGGGAGGAGGACGCGGAGTCGGTGCGGGGGGAGGAGGAGGACGCCGCTCCTGCTGCTGGAATATCCGAACGCACCGCGGCGGAATCACACCCAGGACCGGCCCGTCCGCGCAGCCCTTGCGCCATGTAACAGGAGGGAAAATAAATACCGACGAAAGTCGCAATCCCCCCCCCCCACCCCCCCGCCTCCCCTCCTGATTTTTTTCTTCTGTCCCCTCCTCCTCCTTCTCCACCTCCTCCTCCTCTTCCTCTGTCTCTCCTCGCCGATGCAGGTTTCGGCCGCGTGCAGAAGGAAGAAGAAGTGAAGAAGATATTACACAACCGGGAGAGAGCGAGCTGCACGGATCCACACAGACACGATGTCAGCGGGGCTGCGCGCTCAACAGCCCCCAGAACCCCCCCTCGGTGGCCGGGGCATGAGTGGTGTTAATGTGAGGAAGATGCTGCTGCTGCTTCTTCTTCTTCTTCTTGTTTCTTTTGTGTGTTTGTGAGTGTGTGTGTGTGTGTGTGTGTGTCTGTGCCGCAGCGATGGAGGCTCGTTGCTGGAAAGATATTAAAGATTTTTTAATTCCGATTCCCTCTCTCTCTCTCTCTCTCTCTCTCTCTCTCTCTCTCTCTCTCTCTCTCTCTCTCTCTCTCTCTGGATGGGTACGGAGGATTACTTAATTAATTGCATTTGTACACACAAGCTGAGATTAATGCATTTATTGCTTATTATCGTCCGATCCAATTGTTGCAGCGTTCACTATTTTCTCTCTCTCTCTTTCCTCATATCTTCCGTGAAGTAATCTCACTAAATGTTTGACTTCCGGCTCACTTATCTCTCTTTCTTTCTGTCTTTTTAGTCATTGATAACTGCTTAGTGCTGCAGGTGTAAATGCAGACATGTGACCCTCCAACAAGAGGAAAAGAGCGTGTGTGCGTGAGTGTGTGGTGCTGAAAGGACAGCTCCCTCCAGCGGTGATTTCCACATGTGGAGTTTGTCGCCCCCTGCTGTTTAAACGCCCGTCTAATAATCAGACATGAACGTCTACCAGATGCTTTCCTCAATCTTTCTGGTTGCAAAAAAAGACGTTCTTTTCCAAAGTGTATTTGACCCATTGTGTTTAATTCCCAACGTATCCTCGGTATCTTGTTGCCTAGCGACGTTTCTTCAACGAATCGGTGAACAAACATCACTTTGAGATTCAAGTAATGGATTAAAGTGACATGTATTTTTGATTAAATTCTGCTTGTGGTTCCTTCTCTTTGAAGGCTGATGTGTTTTTTGATTTTTTTCACTACTCAGAATGAGGCATTTATACCTCCTGTATCATGTGAAACAACAGAAGCAATAATATACAAAGCGTTCGTGACCTGCAGCTCGGATGATGTGGGTGAAAAAGGCCAACAATGTCAGTCAGAGAGTGTGTGTGTGTGTGTGTGTGTGTGTGTGTGTGTGTGTGTGTGTGTGTGTGTGTGCGTGCATGTCCGTGCAGGTTGGACATGTCCTTATGAAAGTAAATAAAAGGTGTTCATCGTGTTCCTCTCAGGCCTGCGGGCCACACGTCAGATACTCAGATGATCCGGGCAGAGACGCGTTGGGACAGAATGACTCTCAGTTCAGCATTTATGGCCTCTGAGCCTCTGAGTGGCTGCGTGTTGGGCCATGTTGGAGGGGTGATTAGTGTGAAGTCAAATGGAAACGCTACGGTTCCTCTTGTCATCTTCTCATCGGGCAGAGATGGAGACGGCTCAGATTACACGACAGTGACCACTCAAAGGAAAAGGTGTAAAAAACAAGACCGACCCCCCCCAATGAATGCATGGTTACGCCGTTGTATTAATTATTGAGCAGTACAGTTGGTTCAGTTATATCATATATATTTCTGAAATGAACCATTATCCATAAAGAGTCATTTTGAGAATAATTGTGAATGCATGCAGACTATTTTTACTGGTACTTTTCAGTAAGTTGTCCTAGTGGAGTAAAAGAAGAGAGAGGGAGGGAAAGGAAAGAGAGGCTGGCTCAAAGGTGGTCGCACTTTGAACGCAGTAATTGAGCCTCATTAGAGGCACCCGAGGGCCCTCTGGTGTTAAATACATTTCATCCCTCCAGAAGAAGAATTACATGCTCAGAGAGGCTCGGATTATTTTGTAAATAGATGTTTTTTGTGCTCCTTCTATATATTTAATTATTTAGCCCACACTCACTTATAAGTGGGATGGACATAATATATCCTATAATAAAAACACCCATCAGTGTAACAGTTCAACAGCACCACATCCTCCAAAATGACCACACACAGATGAATGCGATGAGCAACAGTGTGACATCATAACTCCCCCCCGCTGTGTACTTCAGAGTGCTCTGCAGATGTTGTCGCGCGGACACTGCGCTGTCAGCAGTGTTTCCACTCTGATCCCTCGGTGTCTGAGAGCAGCTGACTGAGCGTTTTAACACCCCGACCTTCTCCTGCGTGGCCGCAGGAAGCCTGTTCAGGGGCCCCGGGAGCGGTTGGGCCCCTGCTGCTGATTCCTTCCGTCATGTAGCCATGATGCTGGTTGATATGAAGCCCAGTGCATCCAGTGCCTCCATGATGGTATAATACTTTTCATTAGGAAGTTGCAGCATAAATTAAACTTGTACACTAAAGTTAAACATTTTTTTTCACTATTTCGAATTTTCTTTTTCACAATCAGACTTTTGACCATAGACAGTAGGGGGCGGGGCATCCACAGAGAGGGGCGTGTAATCATGAGTGACAGCTTAACAAATAAGGCTGAGGACAGATTCGGACATGCCGGTTCAAAAGCTCGTCAGCGAAGCGTTGTTACAACAACGCAGCCAGAACCCCAATTAACCATCATTTCAGGAAGACGCACTGGTCTGCCAGCAGGACGAGTCACATTGGTCTTAATGCGCAGCCGCCTGTGTGTCGAGGACGCAGCGGCCGTCTGCAAAGCGACATCACCATGGTTACACAGAGCGTTTTTGTTGACCAGCTATTTAACCAGGAAGTTGTGAGACGTGGGTTTCTGTTTGTGTGTTTTTTATATTCTTTTGACTTGTAGAATAGATGGTGTGACTTGATGAGACCATATAAGGCAGACAGTGTGAACTGGGGAAAGGAGGCGTGCAGGAGGAGTGAAGATAAGCCACTCGCAGGGCACCTGCAACAGAATGGCACGGAAGGGAGAACCGGTTTGAACTGGCTTTCAAGGTCAAGACAGGTTATAAGAGAGGTCAGAGTCAGACAGCAGACAGACTCTGGGAGGGAGGAACGCCTGTGAAGCGGGTTTCACACTTTGTGTCTTCTAAATGAATGCTAACGTTTTTAACTTAAATTGAGTACCGTATCGGATTCTTCTCATCGACCAACTCGGTGGGGAAAGGAAATCCCGACAAAGTCTGAACCTGTGAATATTTTGCAAACTCTACCGAACTCAGACGCCATCGCACGGACGCTGTGCTGAATCCAAACGCGAAAAACAAGTTTTGAATCTGAAAATATAAAATCTGCAACCGAAAAATATAATACAGTGAATATCAAAAAATAGATACAACTGAAGAATGAAAAAAAAAATCAAAAAAATAATTAAACTGAGTCAAAACTATATTCAACCCGAAAATGTTTTTCGTCCACTTATTTTCATTTTGAATCCAGAGTTGTATTTTTCAATGTTCAACAACAAAACTTTTGACCTGGATTTGCCTTCATAGAATTGAACAGTACTCAGGCTGCGACTGATGACTTTTCACGAGTCCACGAGAACAAAAAGTCCACACAAGAACGCATATTGAGAAACGGCCAAAGTCTCCTAAGCATGTTTCCATGAGCCCGTGACGTTAAAGAGATAAAGAGATAAATAAAGCCCAGAGAACAATAGCTGGAATGCTTAAAAACATAGTTGGGCCGTTCCTTGGGTGCGGTTGTTTTGTTCCACCTGATGACGTGATAAAAAGAAAACGAAAGTCAAGAGCACCTGTTGTCCAAGGTTTCACACTGAGAGGATCAGGATCAGATCGGACCATTTTATAGATTCATCCGGTTCATATTGTAACCACACAAGTGATACAATTAGGAACTAAAGACATCATAAGAACACGAGGAACATGTCTGCTGCAAGGTAAAGACTTTAAAACTTTTAGATACTTTGCACAGGAAATGTTTCCCATAAAGGTTGTGTATTGTTAGGAGACACACACAACAGCTAATACAATTGTTAAATACAATTTAGTCACAAAAGTGTTGTTTTTGGTGTTGCATAAATGCAGAGAAGTCATGTTGCATGAAGTGACGTTATCACCTCTTTAAAGCATCATGTAAGATTTTATTTCACTCTTGTCGGGGGAGAATCTGTTGAGCTACATATTGTGAGTCTCTCAGTAACTGTGTGTGTGACCTTTCTTGAGAGACTCGTGAGCTGACCTAAGCTCACAATGGCGTCCTGTCTTAGCAGATGAAACCCACAGGGGCCTTGACCGGTCCTCATCCTGTTTTGGTATTCTGTCTGTCACATAATGATTGACTGGGGGCATTTAAAGGAGTGTCAGAGGCGTTCTTGAGTTACCTTTTGATCTTTCACTAACTGGAGGTTGTTTTCCAGGAAGGAACTTCAGGAGGCCATGTGCTGCTACATCAACGACACCCTCATCTACATCAGCACAGTGAGAGAATTCTGTGAGCGGGTCCAGAAGTGGGCGCTCGGGAGGGAGACCGAGTTGCAAATGATGAAGGACATCAAAGAAAGGGCTGACGACATCAACCTAAGCATCGACCACGTCACCAAGTCCGAGAACAAGTTTGGGGCCTTTTTTCGGTACTTAGGAAGCAAGTTCACTCAGGTGACGGCAGACAGCAGGCGCGCCGAGCTGGAGGCGGAGCTGGCTGCCGTGCTGGAGGACACTGTTGGAGGTCTGGAGAAGCTCCACTGCTTCCTGGACGCAGTGGAGAACCTGGCGGTCACCTCGCCTCATGTTTTCACGTGCAAGAACTCCATGTTGCATCTGCCAGAAGGGATCCGCCCCGAAGACGTTCAGGATGTGATCGGCGCTGCACGGATGACCTGCGGTCGCCTCATCGAGTTCAAAAGAGATGCAGCAGCCTTCTTCCTTCCCAAACTTCACAATGTGGAGGTGCTCACATACCAGCTGGAAAAGTACATCAAGTCGACGCAGACAATCTGTGGAAAGTTAGAACAAAGGTAAATAGATATTTCTAAAAAATCTACACTTTGCAAAATAAATAGAAATAATATAAAATGTGAATTTGTTCCTTTGTTCAGCTCCCTCATTGACTTCTGCATCGAGATGAACGATGAAACCCTGGTGGATCTCGATGGAGATTTATCTGAAGATGATATTAAAAGGATCCTTTGCGACATTGAGAAGCTTGAGAAAATCAGGTGAGCAGTGACCAGCTATGGTTCTTTTTTCCACCACATTTGTTCTTAATTAATGTTTGAATTAGGGCTGTCAAATGATTAAAATGTTTAATCAAATTAATCTGGATTTTCAGTGGATTAATCATGATGAATCACTATTCGCAATTACACCTGAATCCTAACCATTTTTTCCTTCTGAAATGCATACCAAAAGATAAATAACAGGACACAGATACATCATTTTCATATTATGTCTGTTTATTAACACAGCCAAATAATGGTGGTTTAAACCAAGCTGAAACATAGTACACACCATAATATTTGTCTTTGTAATGGTCCATCGCTTCGGCATGAACAGAAAGACTTTAATAGAAATAGGAATCCATTTACTGGTTAGCTCCATTAACACATGTATAAAGCTCCGACATCTCTGATACGGTTCTTCTTTGCCGCTTTAAAAAAAGTTGCGCTGCGCTGCCATCAGCAGCAGCTGTTTTAGAGGGGCGAAGAATTGTTCACCTCCTAAAAAGGAGCTAGCCTAACTAACTAAGCCTAGCTAGCTAACCGCGGACATGATGGCTAACGTCAGCTGGCGCATCATGTCGGCGGTTAGCTAGCTAGGCTTAGCTAACGTTAGCGCATCATGTCGGCGGTTTGGCAGTACTTTACAGTGGCTTTAACACCAGCAACTTAATGAAACATCTGAAGACGCGTCACGCTAAAGAGCACGAAGGTATTCGGGATCGGCCGATACCTAGTATCTATTGTGATGAGTTCTGATTTACGCCTGCAGGTGGCAGTAATGTGTTGTATAAGATGAAGTGCATTTCCTAGACTGAGGAAAAGGTCGTTTCCGGACCTGAATATTTTGTCACACTGCGCATGCGTGAAATTGACGCAATTAACGACAAACATCTAATTAACTCCGTTAATGCGCTATTTTTGACAGCCCTAGTTTGAATACATGCAAAAGAGTTTGTCAGATGTTCATTGTGTCCAAGAATGAATCCAAATGTCCTTTAGAGAGAATTTTAAAGTGACATAAAACCTTCTTTCCTTCTCGTTAGGATGAACCAGAGCTTCCGGACGGCGTTCTTGTTTCAGGGTCAAAGTTCTAACTTCATCTCTGAGATCGAAGACCGCATGCCTCGGATGCTTCAGTTCCTGGAAGACCTGGAGAAGAATGCTGTTCAGCTGGACCGGATGAATAAGGGGTCAAAGATCTCCAGTGTGGTGGGCAGCTCAGTGGGGGCAGCTGGAGGTGTGCTTTCCATCGTTGGCTTGGCATTGAGTCCTGTAACAGCTGGAGTGTCTCTCGTTCTCACAATGACTGGGGTGGGGATGGGAATCACCAGCGCAGTCAACGGATTGTTCACCACTGCCGCAGAGATTGGTGTAAACTATACACATCAAAAGCAAGCTGGGGAGACCTTCAAGAGCTTCATGGAGGATGTGGATGTTCTACAGGATTGTCTGGAAAAGGTCAGCCAAAGGTTTATAGCCCCGGGAGCCATGGTTTTGGGAGTAGGCAAGATGCTCTGCAGAGTTGGTGCTATTGGAAAAGGCATCGATGGAGTTGTGGATGCGGCCGCAGCGTTTAAGATATTAAAGAGTGAAGACCTGGCTGTAGGTGCTGGCAAAGTGGCGCTGCAGGAAGGGAAAGCGCTGAGGAACGTGCCGAAAGTGGCGGCGGACCTCCCCGATATCGGCCAGGCGGTCGCACTTTGAACGCAGTAATTGAGCCTCATTAGAGGCACCCGAGGGCCCTCTGGTGCTAAATACATTTCATCCCTCCAGAAAAAGAATTACATGCTCAGAGAGGCTCGGATTATTTTGTAAATAGATGTTTTTTGTGCTCCTTCTATATATTTAATTATTTAGCCCACACTCACTTATAAGTGGGATGGACATAATATATCCTATAATAAAAACACCCATCAGTGTAACAGTTCAACAGCACCACATCCTCCAAAATGACCACACACAGATGAATGCGATGAGCAACAGTGTGACATCATAACTCCCCCCCGCTGTGTACTTCAGAGTGCTCTGCAGATGTTGTCACGCGGACACTGCGCTGTCAGCAGTGTTTCCACTCTGATCCCTCGGTGTCTGAGAGCAGCTGACTGAGCGTTTTAACACCCCGACCTTCTCCTGCGTGGCCGCAGGAAGCCTATTCAGGGGCCCCGGGAGCGGTTGGGCCCCTGCTGCTGATTCCTTCCGTCATGTAGCCATGATGCTGGTTGATATGAAGCCCAGTGCATCCAGTGCCTCCATGATGGTATAATACTTTTCATTAGGAAGTTGCAGCATAAATTAAACTTGTACACTAAAGTTAAACATTTTTTTTTCACATTTTCGAATTTTCTTTTTCACAATCAGACTTTTGACCATAGACAGTAGGGGGCGGGGCATCCACGGAGAGGGGCGTGTAATCATGAGTGACAGCTTAACAAATAAGGCTGAGGACAGATTCGGACATGCCGGTTCAAAAGCTCGTCAGCGAAGCGTTGTTACAACAACGCAGCCAGAACCCCAATTAACCATCATTTCAGGAAGACGCACTGGTCTGCCAGCAGGACGAGTCACATTGGTCTTAATGCGCAGCCGCCTGTGTGTCGAGGACGCAGCGGCCGTCTGCAAAGCGACATCACCATGGTTACACAGAGCGTTTTTGTTGACCAGCTATTTAACCAGGAAGTTGTGAGACGTGGGTTTCTGTTTGTGTGTTTTTTATATTCTTTTGACTTGTAGAATAGATGGTGTGACTTGATGAGACCATATAAGGCAGACAGTGTGAACTGGGGAAAGGAGGCGTGCAGGAGGAGTGAAGATAAGCCACTCGCAGGGCACCTGCAACAGAATGGCACGGAAGGGAGAACCGGTTTGAACTGGCTTTCAAGGTCAAGACAGGTTATAAGAGAGGTCAGAGTCAGACAGCAGACAGACTCTGGGAGGGAGGAACGCCTGTGAAGCGGGTTTCACACTTTGTGTCTTCTAAATGAATGCTAACGTTTTTAACTTAAATTGAGTACCGTATCGGATTCTTCTCATCGACCAACTCGGTGGGGAAAGGAAATCCCGACAAAGTCTGAACCTGTGAATATTTTGCAAACTCTACCGAACTCAGACGCCATCGCACGGACGCTGTGCTGAATCCAAACGCGAAAAACAAGTTTTGAATCTGAAAATATAAAATCTGCAACCGAAAAATATAATACAGTGAATATCAAAAAATAGATACAACTGAAGAATGAAAAAAAAAATCAAAAAAATAATTAAACTGAGTCAAAACTATATTCAACCCGAAAATGTTTTTCGTCCACTTATTTTCATTTTGAATCCAGAGTTGTATTTTTCAATGTTCAACAACAAAACTTTTGACCTGGATTTGCCTTCATAGAATTGAACAGTACTCAGGCTGCGACTGATGACTTTTCACGAGTCCACGAGAACAAAAAGTCCACACAAGAACGCATATTGAGAAACGGGCCAAAGTCTCCTAAGCATGTTTCCATGAGCCCTGTGACGTTAAAGAGATAAAGAGATAAATAAAGCCCAGAGAACAATAGCTGGAATGCTTAAAAACATAGTTGGGCCGTTCCTTGGGTGCGGTTGTTTGAGTTCCACCTGATTGACGTGATAAAAAGAAAACGAAAGTCAAGAGCACCTGTTGTCCAAGGTTTCACACTGAGAGGATCAGGATCAGATCGGACCATTTTATAGATTCATCCGGTTCATATTGTAACCACACAAGTGATACAATTAGGAACTAAAGACATAAGAACACGAGGAACATGTCTGCTGCAAGGTAAAGACTTTAAAACTTTTAGATACTTTGCACAGGAAATGTTTCACATAAAGGTTGTGTATTGTTAGGAGACCCACACAACAGCTAATACAATTGTTAAATACAATTTAGTCACAAAACTGTTGTTTTTGGTGTTGCATAAATGCAGAGAAGTCATGTTGCATGAAGTGACGTTATCACCTCTTTAAAGCATCATGTAAGATTTTATTTCACTCTTGTCTGGGGAGAATCTGTTGAGCTACATATTGTGAGTCTCTCAGTAACTGCGTGTGTGACCTTTCTTGAGAGACTCGTGAGCTGACCTAAGCTCACAATGGCGTCCTGTCTTAGCAGATGAAACCCACAGGGGCCTTGACCGGTCCTCATCCTGTTTTGGTATTCTGTCTGTCACATAATGATTGACTGGGGGCATTTAAAGGAGTGTCAGAGGCGTTCTTGAGTTACCTTTTGATCTTTCACTAACTGGAGGTTGTTTTCCAGGAAGGAACTTCAGGAGGCCATGTGCTGCTACATCAACGACACCCTCATCTACATCAGCACAGTGAGAGAATTCTGTGAGCGGGTCCAGAAGTGGGCGCTCGGGAGGGAGACCGAGTTGCAAATGATGAAGGACATCAGAGAAAGGGCTGACGACATCAACCTAAGCATCGACCACGTCACCAAGTCCGAGAACAAGTTTGGGGCCTTTTTTCGGTACTTAGGAAGCAAGTTCACTCAGGTGACGGCAGACAGCAGGCGCGCCGAGCTGGAGGCGGAGCTGGCTGCCGTGCTGGAGGACACTGTTGGAGGTCTGGAGAAGCTCCACTGCTTCCTGGACGCAGTGGAGAACCTGGCGGTCACCTCGCCTCATGTTTTCACGTGCAAGAACTCCATGTTGCATCTGCCAGAAGGGATCCGCCCCGAAGACGTTCAGGATGTGATCGGCGCTGCACGGATGACCTGCGGTCGCCTCATCGAGTTCAAAAGAGATGCAGCAGCCTTCTTCCTTCCCAAACTTCACAATGTGGAGGTGCTCTCATACCAGCTGGAAAAGTACATCAAGTCGACGCAGACAATCTGTGGAAAGTTAGAACAAAGGTAAATAGATATTTCTAAAAAATCTACACTTTGCAAAATAAATAGAAATAATATAAAATGTGAATTTGTTCCTTTGTTCAGCTCCCTCATTGACTTCTGCATCGAGATGAACGATGAAACCCTGGTGGATCTCGATGGAGATTTATCTGAAGATGATATTAAAAGGATCCTTTGCGACATTGAGAAGCTTGAGAAAATCAGGTGAGCAGTGACCAGCTATGGTTCTTTTTTCCACCACATTTGTTCTTAATTAATGTTTGAATTAGGGCTGTCAAATGATTAAAATGTTTAATCAAATTAATCTGGATTTTCAGTGGATTAATCATGATGAATCACTATTCGCAATTACACCTGAATCCTAACCATTTTTTCCTTCTGAAATGCATACCAAAAGATAAATAACAGGACACAGATACATCATTTTCATATTATGTCTGTTTATTAACACAGCCAAATAATGGTGGTTTAAACCAAGCTGAAACATAGTACACACCATAATATTTGTCTTTGTAATGGTCCATCGCTTCGGCATGAACAGAAAGACTTTAATAGAAATAGGAATCCATTTACTGGTTAGCTCCATTAACACATGTATAAAGCTCCGACATCTCTGATACGGTTCTTCTTTGCCGCTTTAAAAAAAGTTGCGCTGCGCTGCCATCAGCAGCAGCTGTTTTAGAGGGGCGAAGAATTGTTCACCTCCTAAAAAGGAGCTAGCCTAACTAACTAAGCCTAGCTAGCTAACCGCGGACATGATGGCTAACGTCAGCTGGCGCATCATGTCGGCGGTTAGCTAGCTAGGCTTAGCTAACGTTAGCGCATCATGTCGGCGGTTTGGCAGTACTTTACAGTGGCTTTAACACCAGCAACTTAATGAAACATCTGAAGACGCGTCACGCTAAAGAGCACGAAGGTATTCGGGATCGGCCGATACCTAGTATCTATTGTGATGAGTTCTGATTTACGCCTGCAGGTGGCAGTAATGTGTTGTATAAGATGAAGTGCATTTCCTAGACTGAGGAAAAGGTCGTTTCCGGACCTGAATATTTTGTCACACTGCGCATGCGTGAAATTGACGCAATTAACGACAAACATCTAATTAACTCCGTTAATGCGCTATTTTTGACAGCCCTAGTTTGAATACATGCAAAAGAGTTTGTCAGATGTTCATTGTGTCCAAGAATGAATCCAAATGTCCTTTAGAGAGAATTTTAAAGTGACATAAAACCTTCTTTCCTTCTCGTTAGGATGAACCAGAGCTTCCGGACGGCGTTCTTGTTTCAGGGTCAAAGTTCTAACTTCATCTCTGAGATCGAAGACCGCATGCCTCGGATGCTTCAGTTCCTGGAAGACCTGGAGAAGAATGCTGTTCAGCTGGACCGGATGAATAAGGGGTCAAAGATCTCCAGTGTGGTGGGCAGCTCAGTGGGGGCAGCTGGAGGTGTGCTTTCCATCGTTGGCTTGGCATTGAGTCCTGTAACAGCTGGAGTGTCTCTCGTTCTCACAATGACTGGGGTGGGGATGGGAATCACCAGCGCAGTCAACGGATTGTTCACCACTGCCGCAGAGATTGGTGTAAACTATACACATCAAAAGCAAGCTGGGGAGACCTTCAAGAGCTTCATGGAGGATGTGGATGTTCTACAGGATTGTCTGGAAAAGGTCAGCCAAAGGTTTATAGCCCCGGGAGCCATGGTTTTGGGAGTAGGCAAGATGCTCTGCAGAGTTGGTGCTATTGGAAAAGGCATCGATGGAGTTGTGGATGCGGCCGCAGCGTTTAAGATATTAAAGAGTGAAGACCTGGCTGTAGGTGCTGGCAAAGTGGCGCTGCAGGAAGGGAAAGCGCTGAGGAACGTGCCGAAAGTGGCGGCGGACCTCCCCGATATCGGCCAGGCGGCGCTCAAAGGGCCTCTGGCCCTCTCCAATTCAGCAAGAGCCGGTCTCATCGGGGTCAACGGCCTCTTCCTCGGGATGGATATCTTCTTCATCTGTAAGGACAGCATCGGTCTGGCCAAAGGCTGCGAGACGGAAGTCTCACAGTTCATCCGAGCCAGAGCCGCACTCTGGCGCTCAGAGTTGGACTCGTGGCAGAAGATCTATGATTTTCTTGCCAAAGGTCTGCCGACATCAGAGGAAAACTAAAAAATCCTGCAGACGCCATTTTATCCAAAGAAGGAAATGAAGATACATCGAGGAATTGGAAAGATAGTTTCAATTGCTGAAGTTGATGAAAAAGAAAATATAAATGAGAAGTTTTGCGTTGTGCAGTAGTGCTTCAGAGACCAGACGCTTTATCATCTCCTCTTAAATTGTGCACTCAGCATCAAACATGATCACAATATGTCTTTCGGCACTTCTTATTTAGCTGCACTTCTCATAACATAAACCTACTGTTTAAACGCGCAACACATTATTCTGTGTAATTTAGCACTTTATCTTATAAATTCAGTGAATGAAAAATGTATTATATTTAGAGCTGTATTTTGATACAAGATTTTCAATTTCTGTACAATGAATTTGGAGCCGATATACCAATAATTTTCTATATGTTCAGTGTGCTCTTCATCATTATGTATATAAAGCTAAAAAGCTAAAAGTTCTTGCACAAATAGATAAATAATAATTTGAAAATTCAATTGTTTTTCCGTTAATAAAATATTTTCTGTTAAGCAATATTATTATATAAATACCTTCAGATGTGCATATATATGTATATAGTGAAAGCGCAATACTGGTAACTGGTACTGCTTGTGATTTTTACTCAATTGTTTTCATTTCTGTCCTTGTGCTTCTGCTTCATCACAATACAGACTTGATCAATAAAATGAATTTGAACCCCAAATTCCTCTTTAAAGTAGTAGTGTGTTTAACGCGAACTTTGCTTCTTTGGATTTGTACGAGAAGACGTCCATATGTTTATTCTCGTTACCCTTAATCCTAATTTTCCACTCCGCCAATGAGCAGATGGCAGGAAGTGACGAATGCGGAAGCGAACGCGAGCGTACGGAGCGGCCGCTGTTTGGCTCAGAAGTAACGGAGCACGAATAGTAACGTCAATAGTAGTCGATTTCGCTGAGAGTAAAGACACAAGTGATTGCTTTTTCATGCTTTCGGAGTGTGTAGCCGTTAAAGAAGTTACACTTAATTCAGTACGTTATGCTACATTTGAGTTCCCATGTTGGTACGTTGACTAACATCCGTGATCACAGGTTTGGGTTACAACTGTGAAGGGTGATGTTGAAGTAACTAACACATTACTATACACTTTGTATTTTCCTAGTGCAATTTGTATAATAAATCATAACCAATTTCCATCTTCCAAGTGATGTGCTTATACTGTGTACCCAGCTGTGATATCTACACAGGAAGCAGACAATAACGCACACAGGTTAAAGTCCAGAGTCCAGCAGAGAGGAGCTCCTGGTCTTAAACGTTCCTCTTTTTGTTCTGTGTGCTTCAGGAACATGGAGAAGATCAGCAACCACCTCTGTAGGTACAAAAACTACAACTTTGGCATCGGTCTCACGACTCCAAAGCACATCGACTCCCTGCAGAGCTTTGAAATCCGAGACAGTGACGTCTTCCTCGTCACCTATCCAAAGTCAGGTGAGTGAAACGAGCGGTTCTTCATCACAGGACATCACATTACTTGCTTTTACGCTTTACAGACATGACGTTGCATCGTCGTGATATCTACACAGGAAGCAGACAATAACGCACTCGTAACAATTACATTTTCCCCCTTACATATTTTTACAAAATATTTTTTACCTACGTATTTTAACTGTTTAAAAAATGGACATGACATATTTTTACTCTTTATTTTAAAAGCATGTCTTTTTTACATGACGTTTCCTTCTTACATATTTATTTATTTATTATTTTTACCTAACATTTCATGTCTTTTCTATTTCATGATGTGATTGTTTTTTAAAACATTTCTTAACCCAAATATTTTGACTTCTTTTTCAATAAATGTTTGTCTTTTTTTGGTGACTTTTTTTGAAACAACATATTTTTACTTTCTTTTTAAAACATTTTTGATATATTTTGTTTTTTTTCTTGACACTTTTAGACACAATGAAGTTATTTTGTTTTGTTATCTAATAACACGTACCACGTGTACTGACCCACAGGAACCATATGGACCCAACAGATTATCATATCCATCTGCGAGGCGGACGGGGCTCTGCAGGAATATCCTAACAACTTGGAGCAGATGCCGTGGCTGGAGTACACGGAGGGGAGAGAGGATTACGCACTGCGACCCTCCCCCCGGCTCTTCTCCTCTCACCTCACCCCGGCTCTCATGCCCCCGGGCCTGAAGGACAAGAAGGCCAAAGTCTGTAGTCCACGAAGCGTGAACACACCCTGAGAAACATGTGTGTTAATCTCTGGGTGCGTTTGTTCTTGTGTCAGATAATCTACGTGATGCAGAATCCAAAGGACAACATCGTCTCCTATTTCCACTTCTGCAGCAACTGTGGCGACCTGGAGACCCCCAAGAGCTTCGAGGACTTCTTTGAGCAGTATGTGACGGGAAATGGTGAGGAACCTGAAGGGCAGAATCAATGGCTTGGGCACGCCTTCCATCGTTGGCTTGGCATTGATTCCTGTAACAGCTGGAGTGTCTCTCGCTCTCACAATGACTGGGGTGGGGATGGGAATCACCAGCGGAGTCAACGGATTGGTCACCACTGCCACAGAGATTGGTGTAAACCATACACATCAAAAGCAAGCTGGGGAGACCTTCAAGAGCTTCATGGAGGATGTGGATGTCCTACAGGATTGTCTGGAAAAGGTCAGCCAAGAGGTTCCAGATCCAGGAGCCATAGTTGTGGGAGTTGGTGCTATTGGAAAAGGCATCGATGGAGTTGTGGATGCGGCCGCAGCGTTTAATATGTTAAAGAGTGAAGGCCTGGCTGTAGGTGCTGGCAAAGTGGCGCTGCAGGAAGGGAAAGCGCTGAGGAACGTGCCGAAGGTGGCGGCGGACCTCCCCGATATCGGCCAGGCCGCGCTCAAATGGCCTCTGGCCCTCTCCAAGTCAGCAAGAGCCGGTCTCATCGGGCTCAACGGCCTCTTCCTCGGGATGGATATCTTCTTCATCTGTAAGGACAGCATCAGTCTGGCCAAAGGCTGCGAGACGGAAGTGTCGCAGTTCATCCGAGCCAGAGCCGCACTCTGGCGCTCAGAGTTGGACTCGTGGCAGAAGATCTATGATTTCCTTGCCAAAGGTCTGCCGACATCAGAGGTAAACAAAAAAATCCTGGAGACGCCATTTTAGCCATAGAAGGAAATGAAAAGACATGGAGGAATTGGAAAGATAGTTTCAATTGCTGAAGTTGATGAAAAAGAAAATATAAATGAGTAGTTTTGCGTTGTGCAGTAGTGCTTCAGAGACCAGACGCTTTATCAACTCCTCTTAAATTGTGCACTCAGCATCAAACATGATCACAATGTGTCTTTCGGCACTTCTTATTCTGTGTAATTTAGCACTTTATCTTATAAATTCAGTGCACATTTTTCTTGCACAAATAGATAAATAAGAGTTTGAAAAATCTATTGTTTTTCCGTTTTATTATAGCAGTTTTATTATGCACATCTAAATATCTTCAGATGTGCAATATTAAAGTAGTGAAAGTGCAAAACTGGTAACGGGCACTGCAGAAATATTGCTTAGTGATTTTTACTCAATTAATTTTCTGTTTTTATTTCTGTCCTTGTGCTTCTGCTTCATCACAATACAGACTTGATCAATAAAATGAATTGGAACCTCTTTAAAGTAGCAGTGTGTTTAACGCTAACTTTGCTTCTTTGGATTTGGTCCCTCCCTCCTGCTGACCTTCATGAGGTGCGACTGAAGCTTCCTGGTGTTGTGCATCACACTCCCCTCCACACAGATGTTGAGCTAAGAAGGAATGTTCGAGGAAGCTGAAGCACAGTGATGTCTGGTTTGTTGCTGATATCAGCACCTTTAAGACGTTGAGTAAAGAAGCTGTAAGTTGTCCTGTGGAGTAGAAGAAGAGAGAGGGAGGGAAAGGAAAGAGAGGCTGGCTCAAAGGTGGTCGCACTTTGAACGCAGTAATTGAGCCTCATTAGAGGCACCCGAGGGCCCTCTGGTGTTAAATACATTTCCTCCCTCCAGAAGAAGAATTACATGCTCAGAGAGGCTCGGATTATTTTGTAAATAGATGTTTTTTGTGCTCCTTCTATATATTTAATTATTTAGCCCTACACTCACTTATAAGTGGGATGGACATAATATATCCTATAATAAAAACACCCATCAGTGTAACAGTTCAACAGCACCACAAACCACATCCTGTCAGGACGGGTCGAAGTGGCGAGCAGGGAGAGGCAGGACTCAAACGCAGCGTTTCAAAAATAAAAAGGACTTTAATAGTCAAAAAAACAGACTTCAACTCAAAACTTCCAACGGGGCAAAAACAGACTGATCATGAACGAGGAACAAGGAATTATGACATGGCACAAGACGCTCACCACCACAGCTACGTTCAACAAACAATGATCCCACAAGAGAAACACATGGCTTAAATATACAAGGGAGGTGCAGGTGATTGGAAACAAGTGGAATCACTAAGACGATGACAGGGGAAGACAGGACAAGGCAGGAAATGAAGTTACCCAGGGACACCAGAAACATGAAACTTCACAATAAGACATGAACAAGACCAAACCGGGACACATCCTCCAAAATGACCACACACAGATGAATGTGATGAGCAACAGTGTGACATCATATCCCCCCGCTGTGTACTTCAGAGGGCTCTGCAGATGTTGTCGCGCGGACACTGCGCTGTTAGCAGTGTTTCCACTCTGATCCCTCGGTGTCTGAGAGCAGCTGACTAAACTGCTGATCTGCTGCTGATTCCTTCCGTCATGTAGCCATGATGCTGGTTGATATGAAGCCCAGTGCAACCAGTGCCTCCATGATGGTATAATACTTTTCATTAGGAAGTTGCAGCATAAATTAAACTTGTACACTAAAGTAAAAAAAAAAAACTTTAACCACCTCTGTATTTCAAATATTTGTGATTTTCAGTGGTGCCTGATTTTTAAACAGTTCAGTTTGTTATAAACGTCAGATATGTAGTTATGACACTACATACTTATGAATAATGTTCTGTTTAATGTCATATTTTTATTAAACTACATGGTTATAATTATAATTATTCATTAGTATGCAGTGTAAAATACATATCTGTACAGAGTGGGGATTTCAACAAGCAGCATTTCTTGATATATTTGTAAAGGGAAATATTGTACCCGTTTTAGAACATTATTCTATTTTTTAGAACATAACATAATTATTCATATTATGTATGCAGTGTCATAACTACATCTCCGAAGTTTATAACAAACCAAACCGTTGAAAAATCGGTTGGAAATGGAGCAAGTTATGGTTGAAAAGTACATCTATCACTGCCAACACAATGTTATGGGTGAGCGAGCTGACTGTACCAAGATGGCCGCCAACTGCGGACGTTGGCCGGCAACGCGCATGAGACATCCAGCCGTAATATATATCTATGGTTTTAATGCAGAGGAAAGGAACTCCAATGCTTCCCTGCTCGGCTTCTTTAGCAGAGGAACCACTGGACAAGATACACATGCAGATAATTCCGTCCCACAATTCCTTGCCGCGGCGATATTTAAAAAGTGACGTATCATTCGGCTGTTCACGGGAAATACCGATCATGACCGAGAAAAGCTGATTCTGTCAGTAACCGTTTGCCTATTTTATTTATGTTGCAGCCTAGTTAATAAAGTCATGATTTGAACCTGTTGCTTTATGTCGTCTGCATGACTCGTCGCTGTAGCAACACGTGAAGCCATCTATGCTTGTAGTTTCGCCGCTGGAAATTGACGTCATTTTGCGTCTTTTGTCGCATCATAATTACGTTGCATAGTCGAGTCGGGTTCCACAAACATCTGGGTTTTCTTTTCCTAACTCCCAGTGACGTCTCCTACCATCACTCCTTGGCCGCGTGACGTTAAAGAGATTTTTATAGGTTACGGGTGTTATTGGAGTTGACCAGTGGGGGGCGGTGGCGCACCATCGGGATACGGTTAAAAGCAGAGAAGAACGCGCTGGGGGAGTTGCCCTCATGTCGGCGGTAGCTCATGCGTGTATGGCTGACTACCCAGATGCCTCCTAATAAAGAGAGACTTGTCTGAAGTTCCGTTGTAGGAGTTTTCCTTCAAACCTACGGCGTAGGTCCTACGCTACAACAGAGATAAAGAGAGAAATAAAGAGCAGAGAACAACAGCTGGAAAGCTTAAAAACATAGTTGGGCCCGTTCCTTGGGTGCGGTTGTTTTGTTCCACCTGATGACGTGGAGAAAAGAAAACGAAAGCTAACTCAACGGCATCTGCTTTTCGGGGTTTCACACAGAGAGGATCAGGATCAGATTGGAACATTTTATAGATTCATCTGGTTCATATTGTAACCACACAAGTGATACAATTAGGAACTAAAGACATAAGAACACGAGGAACATGTCTGCTGCAAGGTAAAGACTTTAAAACTTTTAGATACTTTGCACAGGAAATGTTTCACACAAAGGTTGTGTATTGTTAGGAGACACACACAACAGCTAATACAATTGTTAAATACAATTTAGTCACAAAACTGTTGTTGTTTTTGGTGTTGCATAAATGCAGAGAAGTCATGTTGCATGAAGTGACGTTATCACCTCTTTAAAGCATCATGTAAGATTTTATTTCACCCTTGTCTGGGGAGAATCTGTTGAGCTACGTATTGTGAGTCTCTCAGTAACTGCGTGTGTGACCTTTCTTGAGAGACTCGTGAGCTGACCGAAAGTCCTTTTAGGCAAGTCATGCCACTCGGCGGCATCTTGGCAACGCCTCCGGGCAGCTATTTTCGCTCTAACAAGACCAGGCTCCTATCTCAATGAATGGGCAGAGAGTCAGAACTGCACTTTCACGGGTCATCGAGACATACAAACCACATGTATAGAAACAGCAGTAGAATATGATAAAAATCGCTGAAAAAGTTTGATGACTTTGCCCCAAAATAAGGTTTAAAACGCCTTTTTCCCCCACAGGTTACTGTTACTGCGCATGCGCAAAGCTTCACGACACCAACCTTAATTTACGTCTCTATCCAGAATGCCGGTGTTGTGTCCATCATCTCCGCTGTCGCAAAACCTCGACTGTGCGCATGCGTCAGTGGAACCAGACGATAGGCTTAAATGTTTCCCGGCTTGACTGTTAAAAAGCAGATTGGCTTTCCAGCGGGAGGGGCGGGACATGCGCATACAACCGCCATCTTTGCCGTTACGGGTTTTCCTACGGGAGTTGTAATGAGAATTGAGGAAGTGGCGCGTCTCCTTATATATACTCTCTGGCTGACCTAAGTTCACGATGGCGTCCTGTCTTAGCAGATGAAACCCACAGGGGCCTTGACCGGTCCTCATCCTGTTTTGGTATTCTGTCTGTCACATAATGATTGACTGGGGGCATTTAAAGGAGTGTCAGAGGCGGTCTTGAGTTACCTTTTGATCTTTCACTAACTGGAGGTTGTTTTCCAGGAAGGAACTTCAGGAGGCCATGTGCTGCTACATCAACGACACCCTCATCTACATCAGCACAGTGAGAGAATTCTGTGAGCGGGTCCAGAAGTGGGCGCTCGGGAGGGAGACCGAGTTGCAAATGATGAAGGACATCAGAGAAAGGGCTGACGACATCAACCTAAGCATCGACCACGTCACCAAGTCCGAGAACAAGTTTGGGGCCTTTTTTCGGTACTTAGGAAGCAAGTTCACTCAGGTGACGGCAGACAGCAGGCGCGCCGAGCTGGAGGCGGAGCTGGCTGCCGTGCTGGAGGACACTGTTGGAGGTCTGGAGAAGCTCCACTGCTTCCTGGACGCAGTGGAGAACCTGGCGGTCACCTCGCCTCATGTTTTCACGTGCGAGAACTCCATGTTGCATCTGCCAGAAGGGATCCGCCCCAAAGACGTTCAGGATGTGATCAGCGCTGCACGGATGACCTGCGGTCGCCTCATCGAGTTCAAAAGAGATGCAGCAGCCTTCTTCCTTCCCAAACTTGACAATGTGGAGGTGCTCTCATACCAGCTGGACCTGTACATCAAGTCCACACAGACAATCTGTGGAAATGTAGAGCAAAGGTAAATAGATATTTCTAAAAAATCTACACTTTGCAAAATAAATATAAATATTATAAAATGTGAATTTGTTCCTTTGTTCAGCTCTCTTATTGACTTCTGCATCGAGATGAACGATGAAACCCTGGTAAATCTCGATGGAGATTTGTCTGAAGATGATATTAAAGTGATGCTTTGCCACATTGAGAAGCTTGAGAAAATCAGGTGAGCAGTGACCAGCTATGGTTCTTTTTTCCACCACATTTGCATGTGTTTAAACATTAATTAAGAACAAAAGAGTTTGTCAGATGTTCATTGTGTCCAAGAATGAATCCAAATATCTTTTAGAGAGAATTTTAAAGTGACATAAAACCTTCTTTCCTTCTCGTTAGGATGAACCAGAGCTTCCGGACGGCGTTCTTGTTTCAGGGTCAAAGTTCTAACTTCATCTCTGAGATCGAAGACCGCATGCCTCGGATGCTTCAGTTCCTGGAAGACCTGGAGAAGAATGCTGTTCAGCTGGACCGGATGAATAAGGGGGCAAAGATCTCTAGTGTGGTGGGCAGCTCAGTGGGGGCAGCTGGAGGTGTGCTTTCCATCGTTGGCTTGGCATTGATTCCTGTAACAGCTGGAGTGTCTCTCGCTCTCACAATGACTGGGGTGGGGATGGGAATCACCAGCGGAGTCAACGGATTGGTCACCACTGCCACAGAGATTGGTGTAAACTATACACATCAAAAGCAAGCTGGGGAGACCTTCAAGAGCTTCATGGAGGATGTGAATGTTCTCCATGGTTGTCTGGAAACGGTCAGCCAAGAGGTTCCAGACCCGGGAGCCACGGTTGAGGGAGTAGGCAAGGTGTTCTTCAGAGTTGGTGCTATTGGAAAAGGCATTGATGGAGTTGTGGATGCGGCCGCTGCAATCTCCAAGTCAGCAAGAGCCGGTCTCATCGGGCTCAACGCCCTCTTCCTCGGGATGGATATCTTCTTCATCGGTAAGGACAGCATCAGTCTGGCCAAAGGCTGCGAGACGGAAGTGTCGCAGTTCATCCGAGCCAGAGCCGCACTCTGGCGCTCAGAGTTGGACTCGTGGCAGAAGATCTATGATTTCCTTGCCAAAGGTCTGCCGACATCAGAGGTAAACAAAAAAATCCTGGAGACGCCATTTTAGCCATAGAAGGAAATGAAAAGACATGGAGGAATTGGAAAGATAGTTTCAATTGCTGAAGTTGATGAAAAAGAAAATATAAATGAGTAGTTTTGCGTTGTGCAGTAGTGCTTCAGAGACCAGACGCTTTATCAACTCCTCTTAAATTGTGCACTCAGCATCAAACATGATCACAATGTGTCTTTCGGCACTTCTTATTCTGTGTAATTTAGCACTTTATCTTATAAATTCAGTGCACATTTTTCTTGCACAAATAGATAAATAAGAGTTTGAAAAATCAATTGTTTTTCCGTTTTATTATAGCAGTTTTATTATGCACATCTAAATATCTTCAGATGTGCAATATTAAAGTAGTGAAAGTGCAAAACTGGTAACGGGCACTGCAGAAATATTGCTTAGTGATTTTTACTCAATTAATTTTCTGTTTTCATTTCTGTCCTTGTGCTTCTGCTTCATCACAATACAGACTTGATCAATAAAATGAATTTGAACCTCTTTAAAGTAGCAGTGTGTTTAACGCTAACTTTGCTTCTTTGGATTTGGTCCCTCCCTCCTGCTGACCTTCATGAGGTGCGACTGAAGCTTCCTGGTGTTGTGCATCACACTCCCCTCCACACAGATGTTGAGCTAAGAAGGAATGTTCGAGGAAGCTGAAGCACAGTGATGTCTGGTTTGTTGCTGATATCAGCACCTTTAAGACGTTGAGTAAAGAAGCTGTAAGTTGTCCTGTGGAGTAGAAGAAGAGAGAGGGAGGGAAAGGAAAGAGAGGCTGGCTCAAAGGTGGTCGCACTTTGAACGCAGTAATTGAGCCTCATTAGAGGCACCCGAGGGCCCTCTGGTGTTAAATACATTTCCTCCCTCCAGAAGAAGAATTACATGCTCAGAGAGGCTCGGATTATTTTGTAAATAGATGTTTTTTGTGCTCCTTCTATATATTTAATTATTTAGCCCACACTCACTTATAAGTGGGATGGACATAATATATCCTATAATAAAAACACCCATCAGTGTAACAGTTCAACAGCACCACAAACCACATCCTGTCAGGACGGGTCGAAGTGGCGAGCAGGGAGAGGCAGGACTCAAACGCAGCGTTTCAAAAATAAAAAGGACTTTAATAGTCAAAAAACAGACTTCAACTCAAAACTTCCAACGGGGCAAAAACAGACTGATCATGAACGAGGAACAAGGAATTATGACATGGCACAAGACGCTCACCACCACAGCTACGTTCAACAAACAATGATCCCACAAGAGACACACATGGCTTAAATATACGAGGGAGGTGCAGGTGATTGGAAACAAGTGGAATCACTAAGACGATGACAGGGGAAGACAGGACAAGGCAGGAAGTGAAGTTACCCAGGGACACCAGAAACATGAAACTTCACAATAAGACATGAACAAGACCAAACCGGGACACATCCTCCAAAATGACCACGCACAGATGAATGTGATGAGCAACAGTGTGACATCATATCCCCCCGCTGTGTACTTCAGAGGGCTCTGCAGATGTTGTCGCGCGGACACTGCGCTGTTAGCAGTGTTTCCACTCTGATCCCTCGGTGTCTGAGAGCAGCTGACTGAGCTGCTGCTGATTCCTTCCGTCATGTAGCCATGATGCTGGTTGATATGAAGCCCAGTGCAACCAGTGCTTCCATGATGGTATAATACTTTTCATTAGGAAGTTGCAGCATAAATTAAACTTGTACACTAAAGTAAAAAAAAAAAACTTTAACCACCTCTGTATTTCAAATATTTGTGATTTTCAGTGGTGCCTGATTTTTAAACAGTTCAGTTTGTTATAAACGTCAGATATGTAGTTATGACACTACATACTTATGAATAATGTTCTGTTTAATGTCATATTTTTATTAAACTACATGGTTATAATTATAATTATTCATTAGTATGCAGTGTAAAATACATATCTGTACAGAGTGGGGATTTCAACATGCAGCATTTCTTGATATATTTGTAAAGGGAAATATTGTACCCATTTTAGAACATTATTCTATTTTTTAGAACATAACATAATTATTCATATTATGTATGCAGTGTCATAACTACATCTCCGAAGTTTATAACAAACCAAACCGTTGAAAAATCGGTTGGAAATGGAGCAAGTTATAGTTGAAAAGTACATCTATCACTGCCAACACAATGTTATGGGTGAGCGAGCTGACTGTACCAAGATGGCCGCCATCTGCGGACGTTGGCCGGCAACGCGCATGAGACATCCAGCCGTAATATATATCTATGGTTTTAATGCAGAGGAAAGGAACTCCAATGCTTCCCTGCTCGGCTCCTTTAGCAGAGGAACCACTGGACAAGATACACATGCAGATAATTCCGTCCCACAATTCCTTGCCGCGGCGATATTTAAAAAGTGACGTATCATTCGGCTGTTCACGGGAAATACCGATCATGACCGAGAAAAGCTGATTCTGTCAGTAACCGTTTGCCTATTTTATTTATGTTGCAGCCTAGTTAATAAAGTCATGATTTGAACCTGTTGCTTTATGTCGTCTGCATGACTCGTCGCTGTAGCAACACGTGAAGCCATCTATGCTTGTAGTTTCGCCGCTGAAAATTGACGTCATTTTGCGTCTTTTGTCGCATCATAATTACGTTGCATAGTCGAGTCGGGTTCCACAAACATCTGGGTTTTCTTTTCCTAACTCCCAGTGACGTCTCCTACCATCTCTCCTTGGCCGCGTGACGTTAAAGAGATTTTTATAGGTTACGGGTGTTATTGGAGTTGACCAGTGGGGGGCGGTGGTGCACCATCGGGATACGGTTAAAAGCAGAGAAGAACGCGCTGGGGGAGTTGCCCTCATGTCGGCGGTAGCTCATGCGTGTATGGCTGACTACCCAGATGCTTCCTAATAAAGAGAGACTTGTCTGAAGTTCCGTTGTAGGAGTTTTCCTTCAAACCTACGGCGTAGGTCCTACGCTACAACAGAGATAAAGAGAGAAATAAAGAGCAGAGAACAACAGCTGGAATGCTTAAAAACATAGTTGGGCCCGTTCCTTGGGTGCGGTTGTTTTGTTCCACCTGATGACGTGGAGAAAAGAAAACGAAAGCAAACTCAACGGCATCTGCTTTTCGGGGTTTCACACAGAGAGGATCAGGATCAGATCGGACCATTTTATAGATTCATCCGGTTCATATTGTAACCACACAAGTGATACAATTAGGAACTAAAGACATCATAAGAACACGAGGAACATGTCTGCTGCAAGGTAAAGACTTTAAAACTTTTAGATACTTTGCACAGGAAATGTTTCACATAAAGGTTGTGTATTGTTAGGAGACACACACAACAGCTAATACAATTGTTAAATACAATTTAGTCACAAAACTGTTGTTTTTGGTGTTGCATAAATGCAGAGAAGTCATGTTGCATGAAGTGACGTTATCACCTCTTTAAAGCATCATGTAAGATTTTATTTCACTCTTGTCTGGGGAGAATCTGTTGAGCTACATATTGTGAGTCTCTCAGTAACTGTGTGTGACCTTTCTTGAGAGACTCGTGAGCTGACCCAAAGTCCTTTTAGGCAAGTCATGCCACTCGGCGGCATCTTGGCAACGCCTCCGGGCAGCTATTTTCGCTCTAACAAGACCAGGCTCCTATCTCAATGAATGGGCAGAGAGTCAGAACTGCACTTTCACGGGTCATCGAGACATACAAACCACATGTATAGAAACAGCAGTAGAATATGATAAAAATCGCTGAAAAAGTTTGATGACTTTGCCCCAAAATAAGGTTTAAAACGCCTTTTTCCCCCACAGGTTACTGTTACTGCGCATGCGCAAAGCTTCACGACACCAACCTTAATTTACGTCTCTATCCAGAATGCCGGTGTTGTGTCCATCATCTCCGCTGTCGCAAAACCTCGACTGTGCGCATGCGTCAGTGGAACCAGACGATGGGCTTAAATGTTTCCCGGCTTGACTGTTAAAAAGCAGATTGGCTTTCCAGCGGGAGGGGCGGGACATGCGCATACAACCGCCATCTTTGCCGTTACGGGTTTTCCTACGGGAGTTGTAATGAGAATTGAGGAAGTGGCGCGTCTCCTTATATATAGTCTCTGGCTGACCTAAGTTCACGATGGCGTCCTGTCTTAGCAGATGAAACCCACAGGGGCCTTGACCGGTCCTCATCCTGTTTTGGTATTCTGTCTGTCACATAATGATTGACTGGGGGCATTTAAAGGAGTGTCAGAGGCGTTCTTGAGTTAACTTTTGATCTTTCACTAACTGGAGGTTGTTTTCCAGGAAGGAACTTCAGGAGGCCATGTGCTGCTACATCAACGACACCCTCATCTACATCAGCACAGTGAGAGAATTCTGTGAGCGGGTCCAGAAGTGGGCGCTCGGGAGGGAGACCGAGTTGCAAATGATGAAGGACATCAAAGAAAGGGCTGACGACATCAACCTAAGCATCGACCACGTCACCAAGTCCGAGAACAAGTTTGGGGCCTTTTTTCGGTACTTAGGAAGCAAGTTCACTCAGGTGACGGCAGACAGCAGGCGCGCCGAGCTGGAGGCGGAGCTGGCTGCCGTGCTGGAGGACACTGTTGGAGGTCTGGAGAAGCTCCACTGCTTCCTGGACGCAGTGGAGAACCTGGCGGTCACCTCGCCTCATGTTTTCACGTGCGAGAACTCCATGTTGCATCTGCCAGAAGGGATCCGCCCCAAAGACGTTCAGGATGTGATCAGCGCTGCACGGATGACCTGCGGTCGCCTCATCGAGTTCAAAAGAGATGCAGCAGCCTTCTTCCTTCCCAAACTTCACAATGTGGAGGTGCTCTCATACCAGCTGGACCTGTACATCAAGTCTACGCAGACAATCTGTGGAAAGTTAGAACAAAGGTAAATAGATATTTCTAAAAAATCTACACTTTGCAAAATAAATAGAAATAATATAAAATGTGAATTTGTTCCTTTGTTCAGCTCCCTCATTGACTTCTGCATCGAGATGAACGATGAAACCCTGGTGGATCTCGATGGAGATTTATCTGAAGATGATATTAAAAGGATCCTTTGCGACATTGAGAAGCTTGAGAAAATCAGGTGAGCAGTGACCAGCTATGGTTCTTTTTTCCACCACATTTGTTCTTAATTAATGTTTGAATGAGGGCTGTCAAATGATTAAAATGTTTAATCAAATTAATCTGGATTTTCAGTGGATTAATCATGATGAATCACTATTCGCAATTACACCTGAATCCTAACCATTTTTTCCTTCTGAAATGCATACCAAAAGATAAATAACAGGACACAGATACATCATTTTCATATTATGTCTGTTTATTAACACAGCCAAATAATGGTGGTTTAAACCAAGCTGAAACATAGTACACACCATAATATTTGTCTTTGTAATGGTCCATCGCTTCGGCATGAACAGAAAGACTTTAATAGAAATAGGAATCCATTTACTGGTTAGCTCCATTAACACATGTATAAAGCTCCGACATCTCTGATACGGTTCTTCTTTGCCGCTTTAAAAAAAGTTGCGCTGCGCTGCCATCAGCAGCAGCTGTTTTAGAGGGGCGAAGAATTGTTCACCTCCTAAAAAGGAGCTAGCCTAACTAACTAAGCCTAGCTAGCTAACCGCGGACATGATGGCTAACGTCAGCTGGCGCATCATGTCGGCGGTTAGCTAGCTAGGCTTAGCTAACGTTAGCGCATCATGTCGGCGGTTTGGCAGTACTTTACAGTGGCTTTAACACCAGCAACTTAATGAAACATCTGAAGACGCGTCACGCTAAAGAGCACGAAGGTATTCGGGATCGGCCGATACCTAGTATCTATTGTGATGAGTTCTGATTTACGCCTGCAGGTGGCAGTAATGTGTTGTATAAGATGAAGTGCATTTCCTAGACTGAGGAAAAGGTCGTTTCCGGACCTGAATATTTTGTCACACTGCGCATGCGTGAAATTGACGCAATTAACGACAAACATCTAATTAACTCCGTTAATGCGCTATTTTTGACAGCCCTAGTTTGAATACATGCAAAAGAGTTTGTCAGATGTTCATTGTGTCCAAGAATGAATCCAAATGTCCTTTAGAGAGAATTTTAAAGTGACATAAAACCTTCTTTCCTTCTCGTTAGGATGAACCAGAGCTTCCGGACGGCGTTCTTGTTTCAGGGTCAAAGTTCTAACTTCATCTCTGAGATCGAAGACCGCATGCCTCGGATGCTTCAGTTCCTGGAAGACCTGGAGAAGAATGCTGTTCAGCTGGACCGGATGAATAAGGGGTCAAAGATCTCCAGTGTGGTGGGCAGCTCAGTGGGGGCAGCTGGAGGTGTGCTTTCCATCGTTGGCTTGGCATTGAGTCCTGTAACAGCTGGAGTGTCTCTCGTTCTCACAATGACTGGGGTGGGGATGGGAATCACCAGCGCAGTCAACGGATTGGTCACCACTGCCGCAGAGATTGGTGTAAACCATACACATCAAAAGCAAGCTGGGGAGACCTTCAAGAGCTTCATGGAGGATGTGAATGTTCTCCATGGTTGTCTGGAAACGGTCAGCCAAAGGTTTATAGCCCCGGGAGCCATGGTTTTGGGAGTAGGCAAGATGCTCTGCAGAGTTGGTGCTATTGGAAAAGGCATCGATGGAGTTGTGGATGCGGCCGCAGCGTTTAAGATATTAAAGAGTGAAGACCTGGCTGTAGGTGCTGGCAAAGTGGCGCTGCAGGAAGGGAAAGCGCTGAGGAACGTGCCGAAAGTGGCGGCGGACCTCCCCGATATCGGCCAGGCGGCGCTCAAAGGGCCTCTGGCCCTCTCCAATTCAGCAAGAGCCGGTCTCATCGGGGTCAACGGCCTCTTCCTCGGGATGGATATCTTCTTCATCTGTAAGGACAGCATCGGTCTGGCCAAAGGCTGCGAGACGGAAGTCTCACAGTTCATCCGAGCCAGAGCCGCACTCTGGCGCTCAGAGTTGGACTCGTGGCAGAAGATCTATGATTTTCTTGCCAAAGGTCTGCCGACATCAGAGGAAAACTAAAAAATCCTGCAGACGCCATTTTATCCAAAGAAGGAAATGAAGATACATCGAGGAATTGGAAAGATAGTTTCAATTGCTGAAGTTGATGAAAAAGAAAATATAAATGAGAAGTTTTGCGTTGTGCAGTAGTGCTTCAGAGACCAGACGCTTTATCATCTCCTCTTAAATTGTGCACTCAGCATCAAACATGATCACAATGTGTCTTTCGGCACTTCTTATTTAGCTGCACTTCTCATAACATAAACCTACTGTTTAAACGCGCAACACATTATTCTGTGTAATTTAGCACTTTATCTTATAAATTCAGTGAATGAAAAATGTATTATATTTAGAGCTGTATTTTGATACAAGATTTTCAATTTCTGTACAATGAATTTGGAGCCGATATACCAATAATTTTCTATATGTTCAGTGTGCTCTTCATCATTATGTATATAAAGCTAAAAAGCAAAAATTCTTGCACAAATAGATAAATAATAATTTGAAAATTCAATTGTTTTTCCGTTAATAAAATATTTTCTGTTAAGCAATATTATTATATAAATACCTTCAGATGTGCATATATATGTATATAGTGAAAGCGCAATACTGGTAACTGGTACTGCTTGTGATTTTTACTCAATTGTTTTCATTTCTGTCCTTGTGCTTCTGCTTCATCACAATACAGACTTGATCAATAAAATGAATTTGAACCCCAAATTCCTCTTTAAAGTAGTAGTGTGTTTAACGCGAACTTTGCTTCTTTGGATTTGTACGAGAAGACGTCCATATGTTTATTCTCGTTACCCTTAATCCTAATTTTCCACTCCGCCAATGAGCAGATGGCAGGAAGTGACGAATGCGGAAGCGAACGCGAGCGTACGGAGCGGCCGCTGTTTGGCTCAGAAGTAACGGAGCACGAATAGTAACGTCAATAGTAGTCGATTTCGCTGAGAGTAAAGACACAAGTGATTGCTTTTTCATGCTTTCGGAGTGTGTAGCCGTTAAAGAAGTTACACTTAATTCAGTACGTTATGCTACATTTGAGTTCCCATGTTGGTACGTTGACTAACATCCGTGATCACAGGTTTGGGTTACAACTGTGAAGGGTGATGTTGAAGTAACTAACACATTACTATACACTTTGTATTTTCCTAGTGCAATTTGTATAATAAATCATAACCAATTTCCATCTTCCAAGTGATGTGCTTATACTGTGTACCCAGCTGTGATATCTACACAGGAAGCAGACAATAACGCACACAGGTTAAAGTCCAGAGTCCAGCAGAGAGGAGCTCCTGGTCTTAAACGTTCCTCTTTTTGTTCTGTGTGCTTCAGGAACATGGAGAAGATCAGCAACCACCTCTGTAGGTACAAAAACTACAACTTTGGCATCGGTCTCACGACTCCAAAGCACATCGACTCCCTGCAGAGCTTTGAAATCCGAGACAGTGACGTCTTCCTCGTCACCTATCCAAAGTCAGGTGAGTGAAACGAGCGGTTCTTCATCACAGGACATCACATTACTTGCTTTTACGCTTTACAGACATGACGTTGCATCGTCGTGATATCTACACAGGAAGCAGACAATAACGCACTCGTAACAATTACATTTCCCCCCTTACATATTTTTACAAAATATTTTTTACCTACGTATTTTAACTGTTTAAAAAATGGACATGACATATTTTTACTCTTTATTTTAAAAGCATGTCTTTTTTACATGACGTTTCCTTCTTACATATTTATTTATTTATTATTTTTACCTAACATTTCATGTCTTTTCTATTTCATGATGTGATTGTTTTTTAAAACATTTCTTAACCCAAATATTTTGACTTCTTTTTCAATAAATGTTTGTCTTTTTTTGGTGACTTTTTTTGAAACAACATATTTTTACTTTCTTTTTAAAACATTTTTGATATATTTTGTTTTTTTTCTTGACACTTTTAGACACAATGAAGTTATTTTGTTTTGTTATCTAATAACACGTACCACGTGTACTGACCCACAGGAACCATATGGACCCAACAGATTATCATATCCATCTGCGAGGCGGACGGGGCTCTGCAGGAATATCCTAACAACTTGGAGCAGATGCCGTGGCTGGAGTACACGGAGGGGAGAGAGGATTACGCACTGCGACCCTCCCCCCGGCTCTTCTCCTCTCACCTCACCCCGGCTCTCATGCCCCCGGGCCTGAAGGACAAGAAGGCCAAAGTCTGTAGTCCACGAAGCGTGAACACACCCTGAGAAACATGTGTGTTAATCTCTGGGTGCGTTTGTTCTTGTGTCAGATAATCTACGTGATGCGGAATCCAAAGGACAACATCGTCTCCTATTTCCACTTCTGCAGCAACTGTGGCGACCTGGAGACCCCCAAGAGCTTCGAGGACTTCTTTGAGCAGTATGTGACGGGAAATGGTGAGGAACCTGAAGGGCAGAATCATTAGAAAATTTTAAAAAATATTTCATTTTATTTTGAAAAAAGAAAATATTGACAATACCTGTTCTGTGTTATTTATATATATATATATATATATATATATATATATATTCATAATATACTGAAAAAGAAAAAACACTTTACACAATAGGTGAAAGTGCCAAAGTATCTCATTCATATATACATTTAATTCAAAATCAAAGACAATTCAACTTAATTTACGGCACACGACTACTATGACTTAGAATAACTTGCGTCATAACGTCTAAACTGAGTTAATTATACCCTCTAACGCCATTTCAACAACGTCCTGTAAAATCACCTTCTTTATACTGCCATGATGCAACACCAGACGTGTTTTGTGTGTGTGTGTGTGTGTGTGTGTGTGTGTGACTTGTGTTGCCGTATGGTACAGTTGGAGCGTCGTCCTGGTTTGACCACATCAAGGACTGGCATTCAAAGAGAGACCAGTACAACATCCTCTTCCTCACCTACGAGGACATGATTCTAGTAAGCTGGGCTTCACCCGGCTGCTCAACATTCTAACAAGTGTTTGTCAGCGTCGTGACTCAGGCGGGGGGGGGGGGCTTCTTTTTCCCTCAGGACCTTAAGGGAGCAGTGATTAAGATCTGCAACTTCTTGGGGAAAACCCTGAGTGAAGCGGCCGTTGAGAAAGTGGTGGAAAAAGCCACGTTTCAAACCATGAAGAAAGACCCAAAAGCCAACTACAAGTTTTTGCCAAAAGAAAAGGTGCAGAAAGACTTCATGCGCAAAGGTAACGTTTGACGCACGTGCAGATCAACAGCGGCCGGCGTCCCGTCCGGCGTTTAACCAGAACTCATTGCAGGCAAGATCGGCGACTGGAAGAACATCTTCACCGCCGGTCAGAGTCAAAGGATCGATCGCCTGATGCACGAGAGACTCGGAGACGCCTCACCGCAGTTCATCTGGGAGTAAACAAACGTCAACCTAGTTTAACATTGGAAAATACAACGATGTATTCAAAAGTACACAAAAAGTATGAGTTGACTCAGTTCTTTTTGTTGAAAATGTGTTTTTCACTTATATATTTTTTTGATATTCAGTCGAGGTTTAGACACCAATTACTGTAAAATCCACTCAATGAACGCAGTCTGTTTTGCACCTGTTATGAAAAGCATTACGTTTGTACTTTTTAACCCTTGTTAGGACTTTCGATCAGGAAAAAATGAGCAGAGACCACAAATAAAGTCGATTGGCCAATCCGTTTTATTTATTGAACGTCGAAGGGAAATTAAATCCTGTGTGACGACGGCTTGCTTCCGTCACTGGGGCCGAATCCACACGCTAGTTCTCTTCATCTGGAACGAGAGAAAAGAAAACCATGGACGTTCAAAGCCAAGCTGCATCCGTAACACACACACACACTAAACTAGCAATACCACCTAAATCTCACCTTCTTCCTCCTCGTCCTCCTCATCTTCCTCCTCCTCCTCCTCTTCGTCAGAGCTGAAGGTCCCATCAGGCAGGCTGTACACCCGGATCACTTGCTGCAGACAAAAACACCAGGACATCGACACGTCAGTTCACCGGGACGCGCTGAACCCGCGCCAGGGAGCATTGTGGGTAACCGACGGCCCACCTTGTTGGGGTCCTTGAGGATGAGGTACTTTCCCTCGTCCAGCTTGCGGCAGATGTCGATGACGCAGCGGAGGATCCCCCAGGCGTTCTCCATGCTCAGGTTGATCTGGCTGGCGAACTCGTTGGGTTTGAACTGCTGCGTCCCGAGGACCACGTGGCGGGCCGAGTCCTTGGCGTGGTACCGAGACACGTACCTGAGGGAGGCCACGTAACGAGGTTAGTTGGGCTTCATAGGGGGCGATACGAATCCTCCTCTCGTGAAGGTTTGGGTTTGCGGTTCTGAGGGCCTGGTGGATTCACTGGCAGAATGTGGCGTTTGTTTTAGCGCCTCACCCCAGTTTGAGGTACTCGGATCCGGCCAGCATGGCGCAGCAGGTCCAGCGGGCCAGCTTGTAGCTGTTGTTCTTCAGCTCGGTGGCCAGGACGGCTCCTCTCTGAGAGTCCAGCTTCTGGCGCCAGTCCACCCCGTTGCAATGCTGACGACGTGGGACGGAGCAACAAAGACGGGTTGGTTTGGGACATTTCAAAGACGTTTTTCTAAAACGAAGAAACCCTAAACATCTCTCACCCTGGAGTCCCACTCGTTGAGCGTCTTGACGTTGATGAAGGACACCTCTCCGTTGGCGCCGGTCATCACGCCGTCGTGTTCGCAGCGGACAACCAGCTCGATGTCATCTCCGAGCGTCCAGTGGCGGTACCTGAAAAGCAAAGACACGCCGTCAGCCTGATGCGAGATGACGGGTATGAAAAGAAGCTTTCACATTCATTCATTCATACCTGTAAGCCACAGACGCCACCTCGCTCTTGTCCACGTCCTCCTCCACAAATGGGTTGGGGGAGGGAAACTTGTATCGCTCTGCACCCTGAACAAAAACAAAAAACAAGCGGGTGTTCAGAACATAGTAAAAAAAAAAAAAGGGACGGACCAATGTGGACACATGGTGGTTAGCTTAGCTTAGCACAACGTTCATCTGCTCACCATGCGTAGGCACTGCTGGCTGAAGTTGTGGTTGATGTACGTGGCCTCCATGGCCAGGTTACGGGGGGAGTTGAAGGAGTTGCCTTCGTCCTGCGGCGGCTCGTTGGCCGTCTCGCTCACGGTGAGCAGATCTGAGCACAGCGGTTCCAGCGTTAAAGCAGGTGAAGCATTCAAAGCCGCACTCGAGTAACGCAGGTAAAAAAACATCCATCGCATCTCAAAAATAACAAATGGCTAAGCTTTGTGGCGATTCATTGTCCGGCTCACACAAGAGGCTTTATAATCAGCGTAAGAGGATTTTAGCGACAGGAAACCCTCCAGCACAAACATTCTGCATCAACACATCTGGAGACACGTGGTCACAGTAACGTCAAAGCCTCACCAAAGTCAGAGTTGTCCCTCTTATCAAAGAAGAGCTTGTTGCCCACTCTCTGCACGATGATGTCCCAGGAGTTGACTGAGCGCGTGCAGCACATCAAGGTGGCCAAGATGGCGTCCGTGGCAAACACGTTACCCTGAGTCTTTGCCAGCTGAGAGAGAACGACGGAACGAAACGTCGTCAATGCAGCCAAACAACAACATCACGGAGAGGTCGCCGTCGCTCCGTGTTACCTTGCGGATGACGGGGTCGTCGGTGGTCGTGACCGTGTGGAAGATCCTCTTGATGCTCTTCAGCGACTTCTCATTGCGGGTGGTGACCCGGTCAAAGGCTTTGTCGTAGTACTCCAAAGCACCGCAGCACTCGCTGCAGGAGACAAGAGGCGTCACCTTCTGTGCACAGCTGTATCGACTGATGGGGGGGAGGGGGGGGGTATAACTCACATGTCAACAGGGTCAGCCACCTCATTGTATCTCATCTTCATCAGTCTGGGGAAGTCCATCTCCTCCTTCACCTCCCAGTCGCTCCTAACCTCCACTGAGGAGTCTCTGGGTTTCAGCTGGGCCACAAAGTACACAGAGCAGGGGGGAGGTGGGTGATGTATATGAGAGAGAGAGAGAGAGAGAGAGAGAGAGAGAGATGGTGGTAGAAGAAGAAAAGTAGGGAATCAATTTAAGTGCGAACGACAAACAAAATAAAACATGAGCTGATTATGAGTAAAATATCAAATGAACTGTAAAATCTGCTCCAGCGATGAACCGAACACCTGGTGGATACCTGAGATTTCTGGTCCCACTTCTGACGGACGCCAAACTGCTTCTGGAACTTCTTCTGCAGGCGCATGCGATCCCTGAAAGACAGTATGAAATATGAAGCGAGGCTGAAGCACGTGAATCCCGATCAGCTCAACGCAACGCCGTCGAGGGGGACTCACCGCTCCTTCTGCTTGGCGCTTTTCGGGAGCGTCTGCATGTTGAACTGAGTCAGGTTCCTGCGGTCCTTGTCCCGGCGCAGGTTCCTCTGTCGGACCCAAACAAACCCGTCGTGAGGCGCTCTGTAATCCACAGGGAGACACTTACTGTGCGGCCCGAGGTCTCCCGCCGTCCTACCTGAGCAAACCTCATGCGGTTCCTCTGGTAGGCGGTCTTCTGCGTCTTGGCCGTGTCCACCAGCTGGAAGCTCGTCTCATCCTCCTCGTGGAAGTACGCGTACTGACTGCCGCCGCCGAACTGAGAGGAGTACTTATCTGAGGAGTGAGGAACACACGACGATGATTAGTAAATCGGTGGGTTGAAATGATACAAGCTATGCAGGTTTGAAACCCTTTTATTAACGTCAATAAATAAACTAAATGTTTAAACTGTGGAAACGATAACTTAAAAAAAAGAGCGTCAATCAAGATGTGCTTCAGTTTACCTATTTTTTAACGCTTGAAGCAAAAATATGGAACTACATTTTAATAAGGCAACCGATCGGGGAAGGAGACACAAATGAGAAACATTTTAAACAGATCGTACTTGTGTATCTCTTGTCTTGGTAGGTCGCTCCGGTCCAGTCAGCAACCTGACGGGGAGAACAAACACTGAGGCAAACTGAGGACAACTTGGATATTTCATTAGTGACCGTTTGGAGGAAAACCAACCTTTCCCAGGCGGTCTCCTTTGCTGAACGGCTGGTACGGCATGTCTTTAAACTTCTCCGGCACGGCGCAGGGACCCCATCCAGACGGATTGTCCTGGATCACAGGCGCGTTGAACTTAGCCATGACCTGACGTCAGAGGGGAAAAGACAGGTGATCAACGTTTATTTATGAGAAACAGCGTGAGGGTGCAAACATGCACAGGGCAGCACTCAATCCCCAGCTGATCAATAAATGGGCATATAAATCAGCTTGTGCAGTCGTCTCTGAGCCCCAAGCATCCATCAATGGGCTGAAACTAATAATGTTATCACGCTTTTATTCATTAGATCACATCTATTACTTGCAGTGAATAACAGCAGAATACTTGTTAGTAGCTGTCAGTAACTTTTAATGGATGCAGAATTTACCTTAGCCATCTGTAACAGGGAGTGATGGTGATGGTTCAGACTTGAAAATGGAATGTGCAAACCTTAACAAAGTAAAAAATATGAATGAATGAAAAAGCTTGAACTTAAAAAAAGAAAAAGAAAATCCTGCTGGCAGAAGAGACTCCAGCGCTTCACGACCCATCAGTCACTGGACGATACGTCGAAGATGACATTCACAAGAATATATTGACCAACTTATTTGCAGTAAAGCGCAGTGGTTGATCCGCGGATACAAAAGCTTCGCTGCATCATTCAACACCTTCCATCGATCAGCTGCACCAGCTAACATCTGGCTCCGCTAGCTAACATTAGCTCACGATGCCTCGACTCGTACTAACGTACGGTCCTTAAGTCGCAATAATTAACACGCATCGGAGATTATATATATATATATATATAATATATATATTTATAATATATATAATAATATATATATATATATATATATATATATAATATATATATTTATAATATATATAATATATATATATATATATATATATAATATATATATTTATAATATATATAATATATATATATATATATATATATATAATATATATATTTATAATATTTATTATATATATATATATATAATATATTTATAATATATATATATATATATATATATATATATTATATATATAATATATATATATTATATATATATAATATATATATATTATATATATATATATTATATATATATATTATAAATATATATAATATATATATATATATATTATAAATATATATATTATATATATATATATATATAATATATATATATTATATATATATTCTCTCTATATATATATATATATATATATAAAGGGGGAGAACAAACAGCTGATTTACTAACACGAATTAGCCAAACGATAGCGACCGTATCGGTTTAGCTAAATGTGGCTAACGCTCGCCATGTTGCCAGGTGGCCGCGCTAGCATAGCTAAGCTAACGCGGCCGGCGGGCCTCTCACACGGGCACAACGCTCTCTACGACACAACTTCCAACACGTCTGAGCGCGGTGACTCTTTATGCGTCTGTACATCCGTGCGGGCAATCTTACCGCGATCGATGCGACACCCTAAACGGACCTTTAATCCAAGCGGTCCGCAAATTGAGGAAAAGCCCGACGGAGCGCCGGTGGGAAAGGAAGTGACGAGTTGCCGTAAAGCGGAAACTGCCTCCTACCGTATTACGAGTGCAGCTGTCATAATGCAAATTATGTTATTATCTATAGAATATTGTTCTAAAAACTCTTATTGCATTACATACAGACATTTTGTTTATGTATTTATATTTATAGACGTATTTATGAAGATAATATCACAAGAGCCATTGTCATAACAGCAGCTTTCTACGTTGTTTATAATCACCGGTAATATACTATATATCTAATGATATCTCATAATACATTTAATATTTGCGGAAGTAGAACAAGCATATCATGTCTTATTTGAAGAAGTGGCACGCATAAAAAAAAACACATTTAAGCAAATACAGTACTGTGCATGTATAATTCCCTGCAGTTCCATCGTGGGGCCGCTAGAGGGCAGTAATAGTTATCTTTTATTTTTATAATGCATTCTGCTTTATTATGTTTTAGTTATACAGATTCATTTATTGACGGCTATCTGTAACTATAAGTACGCAGGGTGACACCATAACAATATTACCTCAAATGTGATACTGCCCGGCTCCACCAAAAAAACAAATGGCAGACATAAGGAAATAAACAACGATGAATAAAATGTTAATCAGAATTTAAAAAAAAATGAAGTTTAACAAATTTGTTTACATATATATTCCCAGATTTGTTTTTTTTTTCACAACTATGGAGACACACGGTGTTACAAATATGCTAAATGTATTTGTGACATTATTTTACCCTAATGTTTCATGTTTGTCCTTGTCTTTATGTTGATTTGATTATTCTAAAAATGATTCATTGCACACTAGTAGTTTTAGAGTAACACGTTTTCAGGGTCAAGCTGGCCTTTAAACAGGTACATACTGCAAGTACCATCATGTTAAATTGTTCCATTACCTGAACCATTATTTCACAAAAAATAAAAGCCATAACAAACTGTGCACAAATTGAGAAAAGAGCAATTTCCAAAAAAACATTATCTCCATGTCCATCTCAGCTTTTTTGAAGCACTATTCATCATCCATCAGAGCACTTTTCCCTTTGAACAACATGTTTTGTTGGTAATTGAGCAGCATAAGAAAAACCTCCGTCCCTGTGTGATCCGTTCTGTTTCCCAGAAGGACCACTCAGCATCTTCTCTGCTGTCACTCAGCTGCCCTCAACTTCCCCAACAAACCCCTGGATCTAATGAAGGTGTTGTTCACGCTCCGCAAAGGTCAGGGCAGGTGATTATTCAGCAAGAGAGGAAGTACAGATGTTTCTCAGGTGGAGAACGAAGCCGCCATCCCACATGATGCACATCTGGGCTTTTCAACACACAAGGCAATGGTCCTAACTCAGGTGCTTTAATCTCTGTGAGATTTGTGTCATTTTAAATGCTCTGTCCGTTGAATCATCACCTGGCAGCTGCGCTGTGACTCATATCAAACGCACCCACTCGTCGTCCTGCTGGGATCTTTGGAGCTGGCGGCAGATTGTGAGCGCAGCGTGAGCAGAAGTCCTCTCGACTTACTGATTATTTCTGTATTTTTACATTCTCACATTTGCCACTTCATTGCCAACACGTGGAGAGTAACACAGTTATCTGAGTGCAATTCTAATGTACTCTAATACTTGTACGTTGACTATCTGCGACTTGACGTTTTCAGGTTTTCATACTTGATGAATTCACATAACGACGTCATGCTGACTAGTCAACTGTCGATATCGACCCCGTGGGGGGGAATCGATCTTCCCAAGTAAGACCAACCATTAACCCAGATCCTGATTTTGTTTACCTGACAATTTTGCAGAAAACAACATATGTGACAAAGTTTCAGCCTACGCTTATTACATATCATAATCTTTGTATCCAATCAATGTTTTAAATATTTCTTGAGTATTCTTGAAATACTTCTTGATTCTTTAAATGTTTTAATTATCTTTTGTAACTTTCTTTTAATTTTGGGGGGGAACTGAAGGATTTCAATGAAAAGGCTTTCATTTCTTCTCACTTTGACACAAACACTTAAGCCGAGATGTTTGACCCCCCCCCGAAGCCAAGCGTTGCTGTTGGTCTGTTTCCATAGTTTCTGCGGCCAAAAGAAAAATAAGAGTCAAGTTGTCCATATTGTACGTGGGAGAGAATCTCACTGAGTCACCGGCAGCACGCCGACCGACTGCCACCTCTCGGCGGGCAGCGAGCAGGCGGGTTACCGGCGAGGGGAGCCAGGCATCAGACACGCGAGCAGCTCAGTGTTTACCCACACAGAGAGAAGAAAACACACACACACACACACACATGCACACACACATGCACACACACACACAAACACACACACACACACACACACACACCTCCACCGGCCCCACAGGGGTTCTGGCACATAAAGTACAGCCAGGCGAATCCCTTTTAATGTGCCTTTAATGATGTTTTCATGGTCCTCAGTGGATCTTTGAGGGGAGGGGGGGGGGGGGGGGGGGGGGCACCAGCCCGTAACAAGCGTCTCACTGTGTCCCCAGATGGATAAATATAACCCGAGTGGGTGGTGCTGTTGGACTCCTCGTGAATGACGGAGGCTTTGGATTCAAATGAAATGGGCCGAAAGCAGCAGGTGGAAGAAGCGACGACGTTCTTTTACTTTATTTCCCCCCAAATGGAAAGACTCAAAACCTACGACGAGTTACCACGAGGAACCTTCCTTTAGTGTCTCCTTCAGGAGGGTCTGACAGTCGGACACGTTATTAGTGAATATTAACGTGTGCCGTTTTAGATAACTTTTGTATACACGTTCAAGTGCCTACATCCCATAACGAGGAAACGTTTAGTCTGTGATTGAGGGATTCAATACAGCTTGAACAACACTGATTTTTCAACAATTGTTTAAAATAACTTTCCAGTGGTTCGTATCAGTTGCAGAGATCCTCTTTAATCCACAGAACACACGTATTTTACATAAAATCATGAAAGCTTAAAAAGTTTAAAAGCGTTGCCATGGAAACGTAGCCCCCCCCCCTCCCCTCTGCTACCCACTCAATCGGCAGTGTTTTCTTTGTTTGCATCGTGAGCGGCGTTAGCGAGGTATGCTAGCTCAGCCGCCATGTTGAGAGCCGTGTGGAGTCAATGACCAAGTTACACATTAAGCACCTTCAACTGAAACTAAATATATAAGATAACGCTGTTATTCTGTTCACCTTCATGTCATTGTGGCCGGAGTCTTTTGTCCTGGTTGAATCAGCGTATTTTAGGCCATTAGCTTATACGTGTCGCTAGTTAACGACACGCTGCTAGTTAACAACCTGTAGAAGCTTTAAATACACGTCAGCAGCTGTTACTTAGTTAACCGTCTTTGGTTCCTTAAACTATAAACACTGACACAGATGAATAAATTCCAAACACCTCCCTAAAACCTGCAAACAGCAGCACTTCCCTTAAAACATTTGCACACATGATTTATAGCAGATGTGGTGGCAAAGAGTCCTCCTAAATTAAGTAACTTGTTTTATACGATATGAACCAATGTTTACAACAACCACCAAGACACAGCAAATAACGGCCCAACTTTTAACTTTCATATACATGCATTTGTACACAATATCACATGACGTGTGTTGGTAAAAACAGCGGCTCCTTCATAAGTAGCTGATCTCCAGCGAGGTGCTCTGATCCCCGGCGAGGTCCAGCGCCTCCGCCGGCAGAGTTCTGACGCTCCCGTTGAGGAGCAGCGGCACAGTCAGCGTGGACCCGTTGGCCGCGTCCTTCCCCTTCGAGTCGCCGGCTCCGTCCTCCCCGTCCGGGGACGAGAACTTCGCCGTCGCCGCTGCCGCCGCCGGAGTCGGCGCTTTGTCCGACAGCAGCGGCTGCGAGCTCTGCGGCTGCAGGCCGCCGTTGCCGTTTTGGGCGATTCGGTAGATCTCGTTCATCTCCGAGGCGTCTTCCTCCTCCTCCTCTTCGTCCCTGACCGCCCGCCTCAGGCTCTCCCTGGGCCTGATGGCTGACCTGCCTTCCTGCTTCTGGAGCTCCATGGGCTCGTGGTTCTCCACCTTCCTGGTGGAGCGGCAGAGGGCCTTCCGGAAGCCCCTCTTGAAGTTGTCCGACAGGAAGCAGTAGACGATGGGGTTGGCGCAGCTGTTGGCGTAGCAGAGCACGACCACGAAGAAGTACAGACCCTGGTACTCTCCGGGCACCGAAACCAGCAGGTTGATGATGTTGAGGGCGTAGAAAGGCAGCCAGCAGAAGACGAAAACGGCGACGACGATCACCACCATGCGCGTGACCTTCCTCTCCGACTTCCGGCGCTTGGTGGAGGTGGCGTGGACTTTCCTACCCGAGCTGCGGACCTTGAAGACGATGAGCAGGTAGCAGAGGCAGATGATGAGGAGCGGGCCGAAGAACCCCACCGTGGAGGTGTAAATGATGAACGCCGCGCCCCAGACGTTAGCCGGCTGCGGCCAGGCGATGTTGCAGGTGCCTCCCGCCTTGTGGATGTTGGCGAAGATCACCACGGGCAGCACCACGAGGAACGACAGGGCCCACACGGTGCCGTTCACCACCTTGGCCACCAGGGGCCGCCGCCACTTAGACGACCGGATGGGGTGGACCACGGCGAGGTAGCGGTCGATGCTCATCACGGTCAGGCAGAAGATGCTGGTGAACTGGTTGATGGAGTCCACCGTCATCACCAGGCGGCACATGAAGGAGCCGAAGGGCCACGACTGCAGCGTGTTCTGCACCGCCATGAAGGGCAGGCCGAGCATGTAGAGCTCGTCGGCGATGGCCAGGTTGAGGATGTAGATGTTGGTCACCGACTCGATCTTGGAGTAGTGCAGCACGATGTGAATCACCAGGGTGTTGCCGCCCAGGCCGACGGCGCACACGACGATGTAGATGAGCGGGATGAGGACGCCGGCCACGCTGGGGCCCGAGGGGGCGTCCGGCGAGCTGGAGTTGGTGGAGGAGTTGAACAGCGTCTGGTTCAGGTCGCTGTCGTTGAACATGAGGAGGAACGCGGGGAGCCCGCCGGGCCCCGGCGTCCCGTCCGTCGTCATGCCTGCGGCGCGGGAGGTGAGGCGGCGCCGTGCGAGCGCTCCTTCTATCGCTCCGTCCTTCTGTTCAGCTCCCGCCCATCTGCTCTGCTGGGAAGGGAGGGTGAGGGGGGGGGAATCAATTTGTTATCCAACCGAAAGGTTTTCTGTTTTTGTTTAATCTCTAAAGGGACTGAAAAGAATGAAAGACGTTTTGTCCCCCGAGGACACAAGAGAGATTCTTCACAAAGGCTTGAAAGATGACTTGCTCAATGCAGCCAACTTTATAAACACATCATTTCCTTGTGTTATTTTGGAATAACACAATTTGACAAGACGTGCGGATCGTCTCACGTGTTAATTATGTTGAATGTGGGAACTCTGAACCCCAAATCAGAAGAAGATTCATACGGGATGGTTTTATTCCACTTTTTAACTCCGACGGCCCGTTTTTGTATGAATGATGAAAGCTTCAGGATTTGCACTTAACATTTAGCACCTTAACACTATAAATATTTACCATTGGATTTGAGTCATTCTGAAAAGCAAGCAGCTGATCGTACAATTAGTAAAGCCCATAAGATGCGTACAGATGTATTTATTAATGTACAGTGTAAAAACATCTATTTCCCAAAGAATTTACACACGAAGATGTTTTTTGTTCAAGACGCTAGGCCTTAAAACTGCTCCAATCACATTGAATATACTGAGATCATTTTGATATACGACAGCGCCCCAATGACACCTGATTAAAAGTAATCAATGCGAGTGATTAAAAAGGTTATCTTTTCCAATATATTTCAGATGAAGTAATCAGTAAGTAATTAGCAATTATGTAGCAGCAGAGCCGAGATGAAACATTGAACCACACGGACTCTTCGGGGTCCAACGTTCAAATTCTGACGTGACTAAGCACGAAAAAATCCTTAAAAACGTCATCGACATTTTATTTACAATGAAAAACACAGGACGCAGGCGAAGATATAACACAAAGACCCAACACAAAGGACGCTGATAAGACGGTGCAGCCACACGGGAATCAATCGCCGGCTGAAGATGGATGTTTGCAGGCGTATTGATTACCTGGTGATTGCAACACCAACCACGGCAGCCGGGACAGGTGAATCAAGCAGGATGTGTTCCCACATGGGGGCCATTGTGATTATGTTCCGTCGGGAACTGGGAGGACTGGGCCGGCGGCGGGAGGAGGTGGACGTGATGCTTGCGTGTCTCCTAGCAGATGGCGCGCTCGCCCACACACACTCACACAATCAATCTCGCCGAAAAATGTGGAAAACGCCGCAGAGGGGCTGTTAATTTCGTTGAGCGGAACACAATACTACAACCGCGGCCTGCGAGCGCCACGCGGTGTCACAACACCGCGGCATCTGTGTTTGCCTTCGCATTTCACGCTCCGCGACCCGCTCGGCCTGGGCCGCACACGAGCCGGCGTGGGAGAACGACGAAAGCGCCGCCGGCGTTGGGTTGTCGCCTTCAGTGAGAAAAAGGCCCAGATGTGACCGGAGCTCGTTGAAACAGTTAATAGAACAAACAAACTGAGGAGAGCTGCAGTTTGTTTCCCCCGCAGGGCCTCCGAGGTCGCCGCACCGTCGCATTCATCATTTTCCAATATCGCCCCCAATTCCCCGCGAAGGCGGACGTTTCACATTAGATCTGGAAATCTGGGTCGCCATGGAAACCAGAGAGAGGGAAAACCCAGAGATGGGCGTCGTACGTCAAACGGAAATCGAATGAATATTCACGTCTCCCTTTTCTCCGACTCAAGTGAGAAAACGAAGGTCATTTTATCATTAATGTAAAAAAAAAAAAAAAAACCTTCCCGCAGCTCAACATCGCTGCACACAGACGCATCAGAGATGCCCGTTTGCAGCTTTTATGGCCTCAAACACAATTCCCTTCGTTCATTAATTAGTTATTGTGCGTCAGCGAGTCAGAGTCGTCTCTTTAATAGTCCCTTTGTTTCGCCTGCGCGCACATCCTGAAGACGCATGCAGGTCTCACTGCGTCTGGAACGGCTCTTCGAGTAGCCGCTGGTTCACTGATTGCACTTTGATTTGTTTCCTCAGATTGAGTCCTTGAGTTTGTTCACGCAATCTCCAGCTCAACAAACTGAAATCTTTTTCTTGGAGCGGCTGAAGGTTAAAAGGCCTTCTTATCGTACGCCTGCTTCAAGGCACCGCGGCACCAAAAGTACCTTCACGGCCGAGCCTCCGGCGTTCTGAGTGAGGTTCAACTAGGATGAAGGAAATAAAGTAAACTGATGGATAGTTTGCCTGCAGAACTTGAAATATGAACTCACAGATTAAAGCGTTGTTTAATGTGACCTTCGGTCCACAGAATAGAGATTGAGCGGGAGGAGAATCACCTGAAGCTCTCGACCGTGACCTTCTTCACATTAATGCTGATAATCACCCTTTTCTCTACTGCAGCTTTCAATAAGTCGCGTTCCTGTGTCTCCTTTCTTCTGCAACGGCTCAGAAACCACCGGAGCAGCTTAAAGCCACATTTAATCCTGCGTTTAAAATGCTCAGGTCTGCTTCACAAAGGTCGCGGTGACGTAAAGGTCGCGGTGGAGGACGTTGGAACGGGACACTCGGTACGGTACTTTTCCTCTGGAGAGACGAGAGGCGGCTGACAGGAGGAGGACGACCACTTACGTGTTCCACACATCTTCACATGCCGTATTTGTATTCAAGCTCGTCCCATAAGAGCAAACGACGAACACAATCAGGGCCAGCAGAGTCAAAGGGGCGTTAGACTGACGGTAACCGTGGCAACGATACAAGGTTAACGCTACGTTAAGCTTTACTCGGAAGACTTGTGTCATTTCAACTTCAATATCAGTCAACTTTGACCTGTTTCTTAGAAACCGTAGTATAAAAAACAATATTTTCACCTTCAATGAAATGTGCATTTTATTGCATTGTTTCAATAACTTTGCTACATACATACTAATGTATTACAACTGCATTTATCTGTATCATAAAACACAAAATCTGCATGTGCAGCTGTGTCCAGCTGATGTGGATAAACATCAGAAACAAACCTCCTCTGCCTTCAGAGGAGGATGAACAACAGCTGAGACCCGAGCGCCTTGTTGCAGGAGAGGCTCGTCCAACTGGCTCTCGATTCTATTCGGTATTATTTAATCCACCGACTCGGCTTTACAGATGTCTTCATCAGTAAAACTTTAGAACAAACTTCCATGAACTGAATGAAACACGAGAGTTAAAGTTCAAAGATTCAAAGACAGACACCATCAGGGTGGAGACCTGTCAATCAGCGTGTAGCCCCGCCCTAAAGCGTCCCCCGCGTTATGGTCTGTTTGACTCTAAATGTATCATAATTCACTCAATGAGCATCATGCTGCGTTGAAGAAGACGTGAAACTAGAGACTGAGACCATAAACTCATGTTTACGATGTTTACTGAGGGAATAAATCCAGAGAGAAGTAGAGTCATTTCCTCACAGACGTCTATGGGAGCAGATAGAATGCAAGTTCAGGGCTCTTCCTTATTGGCTGATCAATACGGTGATAACGAGTAATGTCCCGCTGATAAAGGTCCTCAGTAGGTGCATGTAGGCTCAGGGCAGCTTCTCTTTGGGGGACTCGGCCTCGATAAACCCAGCGAAGTCCGATCCTGGCTTCAGATCTGAGCTTGGCGCTCTTCCGTGTCAGCTGGATGGATCTCAAGAAAACGCCGAGGCGAGACAGAAATATCCTGTTGACCTCGCTCTTCCTGTTTCTGGCCTCATTTTTGATGAAAACATGTCCACTCCTCATAAAAGGGAGCAATTCAACACATCAGCCTCACCTTGATGCCTCTACAGACTCTAAAGAGATTTATTCAATCAGACAAGTTGTCTTCCTCTTTATATTTCATCTTTCATTTATGCACGAACGCATTAATATCAATATTAAATGTTTTCCATTCAGCGTCGGACCAGACGAGTTTAGAGACCTATTTAAAGTTAATATTTTAGAGTTAGATGAAAAGACAGATACCGCTCTGTGTCATGTGACATGTGTCATGTCTGTGTACATTTAAATGTATAACTGTATATATATATTTATATAATAACTTTGTACAACACACGTCAACATGCCAAAGTGTCTTCATCTTCGGTTTGGATCTAAACACTGTCGGGCGTGAAACAGGAGATCTGCAGAATGTTTGCCCTGCGGGTCTCTGCGCCTGAAAGTGATGAATTACTTGTCTCGTGGCAGTTGCTAGGCAGCGCAGACTCAACTCGCAGCCCCTCTCAGACACTTAACACGTCCGAACGTACTTTTAAAAGGGTTCCTTTAGACGCAATCAGGACCCTGTAAATGTTCCATCATGAAAAGAAAGCACCGTTTTTATACATTTTCAGTGTGGAAAAGGCCGAAGAGGAGAGAACACCTTCACCTGTCGGGCGTTTGGTCAAAGGCAGCTTTCTCTTTGAGGAGTGTTTCTGCTCTTTTCTCCGCTCAAAAGGCCGTTTTGTGTGAAATTGCTTTGGGTTGTAACACACCTGTGGGGAGCGTGTGAGCGTGAAGGATCGCATCGTTCTGCAATTACGCTGTGAACGCATAATGAATTCCAATTTACACGTCCACATCTTGAATACTAACTATCGTCTGCTTCCATATCAGATTTACTATTAAAAAAACAATCCAATGCAGCAAAAAGATGAATCATTGTTTATCATATTAGTTCAACAGCAGTTTAAATGATCTTCTGACTCAGTTTCTTCTGCTTGCTTTGACAAAACAACAGAAACCTTCAATTAGAACTTTATGTCCCAATACGAATGAGTCAAAGACTCAAAATAAATGCAAATCAACTACAGCGAGATGCAAGATGATCTAAAGCAATGCAGGTGAAGTAATGATCAACAATGACTAAAACGAGACACAAAATGTGCACAGACACAAGAAATGACTATGAGGAGACACTCAGAGACACAACATCCTAAGAGAGACAACACAGACTCAAAGAGACACAACACGATCCTAAGAGACACAACATGGACTCAAAGAGACACAACACAGACTCAAAGAGACACAACACGATCCTAAGAGACACAACATGGACTCAAAGAGACACAACACAGACTCAAAGAGACACAACACAATCCTAAGAGACACAACATGGACTCAAAGAGACAAAACCCAGACTCAAAGAGACACAACTGACCACTAAGAGAGGCAAAGGAGTGAGTGGTCTCCTGTTGTGTCTTTTTCAGTCTTTTACAGGTCTGTGCGTGATGTTTTTGCAAAATTCAACTTTGTTAATTTAGCACATTCCAGCATTAGTAAGTTAAATAATGTACAGTTACAGTGTTTTACTCATTTTACTTTAAAAAGTGTCCATCTCTGCTTCTGGATGAATTGCGAACCTTTAAAGGCGTTTTGTTTGTTAATTGTTGAAATGTTTAGAAAATGCCGATCCTCCCGCCTTCAATGCGCACGTGAGGACGGAGACACCGGGCGGTGTCTTCTGCTGTGATTCCCGGTTAAAAAACATCCACACACACACACACACACACACACACACACACACACAAACACACAACACACACACACACCTAAACTCACCTTTATCACGAGCCTGCGCCGCGCGGTCCCGTGTCGTTTGTTTTTAGGATCTAGCGGACGAAACGACGCGAGGCGGCCGGTCGGTGGACTCTCCCGTTGGGCCACGCGTGTGAAACATTCCGGTCCTCCGGTGGGTGCAGTCGGTGAGTCCCGCCCCCCCACACACACACACATGCACACACATGCGCACGCAGCCCCGCCCCCCGTTCACGCACGGACTGATGGAAGTCACCGCCGCTGCGTCTGCGGCTCGTAACCAGGTAACAGCTCAGCCTGCCGCGCGCACGGAGGAGGCGGTGTCGCAAGGCGTGTGCGCGTGCGCGTGTCAGGAGATGTTTTCTGTTGGTGCTGGTCGGAAAAAAACGAGCAACATCGAGAACATCGTCGTTAAAAAGCAATAGAGCAGGAACAGTTTTAGTTTTTATAACTTTAACTTTATAATTATTAAATATTTAGTTTTAAGGAAAAAGTGGAAACGGCTTTTAAAACTTAAAACTATACTTTAGTCCACGAAATGTATCAAATAAACACAGTAAAATACAACTCAAAACGAATTTCTAAAGAGGAGGCACACACAACAACCACAAAACGACAACTTCACTACCAATGTGCAGCTCATGATGTCTAAACATGTACAATATGACTTTGATTTGGATCATCAGAAGATTCTGCTGTTGATGCTCATTTACATTTTTAAGTGGAAAAAAATGATCATGTAAATCGACTTTTCAAATGAAACAGACAAAAAGGTCTTTGTAAATATTATTGAAAGCTGATGTAACAAAGCGAGACAAAGATACACAATTTAATCTCTGGATTTTTACAAACTAAAAGAAAGGACAAAAGAAAAAAGCAATAAAGACATCACAAGCCAATGAGAATGTGTGTGCAGCCTTTAAAGTATAAATGCACACACGTGGCTTTATATCTCGCTGATTGGTGCCTCGTAAAGCAGATCAACATCTGCCTTTCACGCAGATCATGGATCATGGATCGACTGATTGAAATGTTCGGCGGCGGATCGATACATTCCAATCGAGTCCAAGCCGCCCTCCTCCCTTCTACACCCACGCCAGGAGCATCCCGCAGGTGTGTGTTTGTGTGCGTTTGTGTGTGTGTGTCACATCGCACAGAGAGTGAATCCTTCAGCAGAAGAGAGAAGCTCTCCTCCTTCGCGGCACAATAGAAGATGGATAAAATAATAGTTTGACTCCTTTATTGTGAAGGAGCAGGAAATGTACCTGACCGAGTGATGCACAGAGAGCGAGGCTGCTCTTAAGTCGATCATCATAAAAGTAACCCTTTTATTTCATGCTCGTTTGTAACGTGACCCGTCGCAGTGATGAAGAAGTTATTGGAGGCACATTCATTGACTTCTGCATTATTACTCTGAGTCAGTCCACATAAAGGAACATTTCACAGGTTTGGATATTTCAAACCATTTTGAATCAGTAAAGAGTGACTTACCTGAATGAAGACATGAAGCTGATGAGCTGAATGACTCACAAAAGTTGAGCAAATCTCTCCACTTGCACACGCCATTTCTTTCATGCGACTCCTTGAGGGACTTGTGGAGCGAGGTCATCCGCCTCATCATTCAGGTGCATCCAGCGGGAGACGAACGTGACTAATGTAGCTTTTACATCACTCTCTTCACCGTGTAATAAGCCTCCTGTGTGTGGACCGGCTCGGGGGACGGACTCACACAGCGCCGCAAAGGTCACGGACATCATTACAAATAGCTGCAGACGGCACAGAAAGCGGGGGCCATGTTCGTGCCATTTAAATGGCGGCGTGCAAAAAAAAAGGAGCGGAGATGCAGGTGAGCGAATAATACAGGAGAAGGACTCGTCCCCCAGCAGAGACGAAGCGTCCCCGAGTGGGACGTGGCTCTCTGGCCGCTGCTGTGAGTCACACGTGAGGCTCTTAATTAGATCGCAGCTTTCTCCCTTCAGCTCAGTGACGGGCCTCAAGGCCACGAGGTTCCACATGAGGCCGATCACAGCAGCACCAAGGCTGTCTTCATATTTTCTCCTTTGGCTACGATCCGGCATGTTTACATGCATGTAACCCATGTCTTGTCCCTTAACATGCACTGTCCCAATCAAACCTTCAGCTCACGGTCCGAACATTTAAACGCTTTTTATTCTTTCTCAACGCTGTTGTTCTGCCCATTGTGTTCTAGGGTGCAAACACATTTAAACATTTATGCTTTGCGTGAATAGATTTTTTAAAAGGGAAGGATTCCACTCAGCTCCTTGCACAGAAATCTCATTAGCGCGACGTCTCCAGGGACCCGTTGAGAATTCATGGCGCTGCCGATGGCGGCGTTCGTCCCGCAGGAGAGACACGAGGCTGTCCAGCTAGCGTTAGCATCAACATGCAGCCCTCTATGGCAGCGCCGCGTGACAACCTGAGTCCAATCAGGATAATCGAGCCGGATGCTTCCTGTAGCACCAAACTCATCATCAGTTACCCCCGAGGCCTCGCGTCACACTTTGGATTTTTAATTTGTGTCCTGACAACCAGACATTCGGGGCGAACCAGGCATCCAAAGCGTCCCAGTGGGGATCAGAATTTCATTTTTCCTCCAGATTGGTGCGGCAACCATCGTGCCGAGCGGGACGGCGTGATGGAAACAAGGTGGTTCCACCGGCGAGCTGCGACTACGGCGCCGAGAGGAGGAATAAGTCCAATACGAGCCACTCGGATGGCATTTAGAAAATGTCTTCCTGTCCACCAGTGCGTTAGGAATGTGTGGAACCCGGCCTGTGTGTGTCTGTGTGCTCGTGTTGGGCCGGACTGCTTATCACCGGCTGCTCTAAATTAAAAAGCAGAGCAGTTCCTCAACCCGCTTTTATCCGCTCTGACGGGGAACCGGCTGCTCCTGCGATTAGATAAGTGCTCTCTTTTCAGGCCGCCACCTTCCCAGCGCCGCCTGATCCCACCAGGACCCCTTTCACTTTTTTGGCAGGTTCAAAATGTCAGAAACACAATTGGAGATCGACAGACAAAAGCGAGATTAGGCGGATGGATGTCGTTCGCTCTTTGTTAATTGAATCCTGGCCGGTGTGTGTTCGCGTCTGTGTGCGCGCATTTTGCAATCAGGTTATTTAGTGCCGGCATGACACGGGGACGAGGCTTCAGAGGAAGCATCTATCATTCAGTACCTGTGCTGCCGATTACTCCTGCTGCATCGAAGCGTTTGTTGCGCTGCTGTTGGTTAGTTTAACGTCACTGCGTCGTATTCCGTAAGATCACCACAGCACGAGTCTGAACACACAGAGGAACATTTCACGCTTCAGTTCATCACAACAAAAGCAGGTTCATGTTGATATTACGGGATTGGAAGTTATAGAAAATGGAATTAGTGTGGTGAAGTATCTGAAAGTGAAGAGCAAAGGTACTAAGTTACAATCCCCCCTGCTGTCTGTTGATTTAAAACATCAAACCAGATATGCATTTTTGATGTGTTTACGGCTCCAAGTCCCGTCTGATCTTTGAATCCCACTCATCAGTATCTCCATGTGTGGGCATTACCACACCATCACTGTTGGACTTATTCAACTATTAAAACCCTCTCGCGAGATGTTTTGAATCAGCAATGTTGTTTTTGAGAGATTGCTTCACAAAGTGCGTCTCCAGCCGGCACGTCGATCACGTCCACTTCGGGCCGAGACGCCGCAGAAGAGACGAACCGCCGCGACTCGCTTTCTCTCGTTTGGGCCGACAATCAGAATCCCAGCGAGAAACGAGTCGTCACCTTTCTCTTTCTTTTATATAAATAAATATATATACATACACTCTGTCCCCAAGCAGGTATTTTTCTCAACATGGGAAGGTTGTTTCACTCAGTCGAGCTCCCAGGCCGACGCTGCAGCACTTTGATGGAGGATCAATACACTTGAGGCTCCTTCTTTTATCTTTGGGGGGGAAAAGAATCCCCCTTTGAAGTGTGTATGAATGATGGAGAACAGAGAGAGAGAGAGAGAGAGAGTGTGTGTGTGTGTGTGTGTGTGTGCACAAAGGGCTTGAACCTGAAACTTTAATTTTCATTCGTAGTCAGTCCTAAAATGTTGTTAAAAATACGGAAGAATGAAAATGAAAAGATGAATATATAAAAGCACGTTTGGTGAAGAGAAGATCGATCCGGATTTGGAGACATTGGCCTTATTTCTTCTCCTGGAGCCTCAGGAGACTTCGTAAAGGCTTCCACGGGCTGAGCAGAACTTCCTCTGATGGTTCTCCACCGTCACCAGAACACACGACCTCCCCGGTGGAACCGGTGTGGCTGAACTGGGCCTGAGCTTCCCCCCACTGGTCCTCTGACTGGGAGTTTATTCCCTGAAGCAGCGGAATGAGCGGCTGCTGAACAACACGTCGCTCCGGGAGGTGAATGCGTCCGCAATGATAGTTTCGCTGGACCCTTTGTCGCCCGGCCTTGAGCGCTGAGCGGCAGAGGAGTAAAAGAAACCTGTCGGCATAGAAACTGAAACTCCTCTTGGTGACGTTTCACTTTGAGCACAAACTTTAGCGAAGATTTCAGCGAAGCCAGAATGTCGACCCGATCCGATGTTTCATCGACTGACCAGCGTCAGCGTTGTACTTTCTCTCCTCGGGTACGTGAGAAGAATCCCTCTGTGGACGGCCTGTCATCTAACAGGGCGGCCTTCGCCGTGCGGCGTTACCACGGCGACGGAGTGGAGCGAGACAGGAGACGGATCGGGGGACAGATAAAAGCACTCAGCAGAGAGACACAGATTGCTCGATAATCACTGCGAACGCGCCGGAGGACTCGGCAGGCCGGCGGGGACGCGGCGGACAGATGGCGAGACGTCGGCCCTTCTGATCTTCATGCTTCGTTGTCACGGCGCTGTTGAGATGTGAAGACTTGTTGTTTGTGTTTTGTGTGTCTCTTCGGTCATTTGGAAACTTCTTCCTCGACAGTCACTTCTGTCCTTCTTGCTGTTTGTGTCTCGTCGTGTCCTTTTGTGTCGATCTTGCAGATCTGTGGATTATTTCATGTAGTTATCATTTCATGTACTTTTTTGTTTTTTTGCTTCGTTGTTTTCTTTCTCCTCTGCTTGGTTTTGTCTCGTTGCAGCAATGTTTCATCCCTTTGGTTGATTTGTGTCTCTCTGAAGTTGTCTTGCATTTCTTTGTGGATTATTTCATCACTTGATGATTCGTGTCTCTCATGTCCAGTGGTTCTCAGGTACTTGAAAGCACTCCAGGTGATACGTGACATTTCTTTTAAATTAATTTGAAATTAGAATCCATTCAAAAATCCCTTTGAGGGTTTCTTATCTTTCGGGTTTCGAACTGAGGTTGAGAGCCGCTGACCTGGTCCTTTGACCGTCGGGCGGGTTTGTGTGCACGTTGTTTTGTCTCTCTGTTGTGTCCCCTGGTCCTCTTGGCTTGTTCCCATGATGCCGTTCAGTAATCTATTCATGGTGAATGTTCCAGCCCGTCTCGCCACAAAGTCTCCTCCTAAACACGACGCCTCCTGTTGCGAAAGGGAAGATCATAACGTTCTCTGCTAACGAACGCTGCTGCTGACTGACAGGACGCTGTCGGTGCTGCAGCAGCTGTTCAAGCGACACACAAGCAAGTTTCAGGTGACGCAAGGAATAATGGTTCTTTTTTTCTGCGTCATCCTCAGCTGCTGAAAGAAAGATGTGTGTGAACAATGGCATCATTCAGTGTGTTTCTCATTTCTTACATCTGAAATGTTCCGTATGTATTTCACAGCCATTCATGAGGTCATTGCTTCATTTTGTGATACATGATGATGTGACGCTGACCCTTTTTTATCGGGTTCAGTGAGGGACCAAGTTCAAGTGCTGATGATTAACACGCCGAAAATACACACTGATCTAAAATAAAGTCTGAACAAAGTCTGACTCACGTAAACACGTGTTTGGTGACTTGGTATTTCTCCAATTTGGGCCTTTTTTCAGCACCAGAAGAAAGAATCGTTGGAAAAGAAATACATTCATGGAAATTCAGTGATCCGTAAAAATGAAGAAACATCAGTGGAAAGCTCAACGTTAAGGTGGTGACACAGTAAATCTACAGTGTTTATAGTAAAGGAGCTGTTTCGTAGTCACACAGTGCTTCATTGTCTTGGCCTGCTGGTGGGATTTGTTGACAATCAGTGAATCTTTCCTTCCGTTCGGCGGTGAAGCCCCACTAGATGGGGCCTGGCCTCTAGAAATGAGCGACGCATCGCTCGAGTGGTTTCCGCTCCGCTCAATCAGGCGGGTTTGATGTTTATTTGGCTCCGTCGTCACACGGAACAAAGTACCGATTGGAACCCTTTAATATCGACGGGCAGGCCGAGATGTTTTTGGTCACATTGGTGTTCCGAGTTGTTTCTGCAGAGCTGTTTGTAACAGACGGGGGATGAGTGACACGTCGGAGCGCGCTCGCCGTCACAGACGCAGCGCCGGCCCTTATCTTCCCTCTGACACGCCGACGCCGCTTCCTGTTCAGCTCTCAGTCGCTGTGCAGCATCCACAACATGGCCATACGCAGGAAAGACAGCTTCCTCTGGGGGAAAGGTACGCTGGCAATACTCCTTTGTGCTTTTTTATATCATTACAGAAAGCGGCTGCTCGAGATAAATGGATTTGTTTTAAAGTGTTGGTCACGTGATTTGTCCTTTAGTTGTGAGGATTCACTGAAAATGCTGCCGATTAGTTAACTGACATTTTGTTTTGGTGTGAAACTGTTTTGTTATTGAACTTTTCTATCATTTGAGACCTGTGCTGATAATAATAATGAATAATAATTGAAACTTTAATGAAGTACGTTGCTGGCGACGCTCAACAAGGAAGAGAAGGTTTGAGATGGTTTGAGTCCACTGACCCCTCGGGCCCCCGGCGAGGCCTCCCGGTGTGTGACGGCGAGTGCACGCCGTTATCACCAAAGCCTTCTTGTCGCCCCCCACAGCACCGCCGAAACCCCCCCCAGGAGAGAAGAGACCGGCTCACAGCATCGAGATTCACACGTTGGAGCTGCTGGATGACATTCAGGTACTTTATATGAATATATATCTATGTCGTTCCCACTGTAAGAATAGCTCAACGAGCTTTTCACAGCACAGCGAGGTGTTTCATTCGCCATGTTTTTCCTATTGAGGTGTGAAGGTTATTTTCTGCTCGTGGCTGATTGGCTCTGAGTCATGTGACATTGTCTGTGACGCAACAAAGAACCTTAGTACCGAGTCAGCGTCTTTTTTTTTTTCTTTCTTCTTTTTTTTTCTTCCCAGAAGCTGAGGTTGGAGGTCGATGACTTCACGCCAGGAATCCAGAGCCCCGAGCTGAAGGAGCAGAAGTGAGTCTCTTCAGGTCATGAACTCAGCCGGGTCACATGTGTCGCAGATGAACCGTTTGATACTAACGTTCTGATCCTTTTGGGTTCCAAAGTCCCCACCTGGGCCAAATACATCAAGAGGTTGAGAATTAACGTTTCCTGCCGACTCCTCCAACTGCTCATTTGTTAGCGAGCTACTTTTATTGTTAATTTGTTACTAAAAACTACTTTCATTTTACTTAAATTGTTAAATTGATAATCGAGCGCCTCGCGCCGTTTATCCTCCAACAAAACTGTCTCTATTTCTTATCCATTGCTTTTGCCTGATTATTTCACTTGCTAATCAATGAATAAAAGCTCACTCTTTCAATTGTTAATCCATTACTTTTGTCTAGCTTTTTTTTACTAAAGTGTGTGCTAACTTTATGCTAACACAAGAAGCTAACTATCTATCCTGCCCTCCACTACTTTGAGTAAACTTTGTCAGCCGTTGCTCACTGGCTGTTTGTTTTTTTCCCGCTCTGCACACGTCGTGCACAGCAGTGACACTGTGAGGGTTTTTGATTTAAATTGTTATAATTTGTATTCTGTCCCCGGCCGTGCACGCTCTCTGCATGCAGCTGCAGCAGGGACCCCGGCTGTTTGTTTACCCGCTTATGAGGCTGCAGAAGACTTGACATTTGGAGAATGTGTGTTTGCGGCAGCCATCTACGTGTTCTCACTTCCTCTTGCTAGGGTCGCTGCTTTCAGGAGGTGCAAATGATCAGAATACGTCGACGGTTACTGGTATAAGAACCACAGTTTAAGCAGAACTGCTGCACCACCCGAAAACACTGAATTCATTACACGCCGACGAAGCGCGCAGGAATCCTCCAAACTGGGCGTTTTCTGTAATTGACTGATGGAAAAATCAATTTTGATCTTTGATCTTTAAAAAGCCAAAGTATCATTGCCGATGAACACATCTTAAGTCAAACTGTTGAGATAATTACATGAGCCTCATGTAACAAATATACAGCCAATGTGCATTTAACCAATTAATGCTGAATTATTCTCACGCAGGAGGCCACTTAGAAATACACTACATGTGTCAATGTACAGAACATATCATACACACCTACTGGTCTACAACTTTACTCTTATTTTGACACGTTTCTTTGTCATTTCATCTGCAGTAAAAACGCTGTGAAGAACAGGAGATTCCTACGTGGGAAAAAGAAATTCAACATGAACCCCAAAAAGGTGAGTTTCCGTTCTGTTTCTTGATCTGAACGTTGGTATTTTGGTGCTGGAAGAAGCTCTGAAATCATATCAAAGTCAATGCAGCGTGAAATGCAAGCGAGCGTTCAGCGAATACAAAGTGCTCATCGATTCGATTCAGCGCTTTAAGTCTCAGAGGAGGTGAAGGAAGGGAAAGTCGTACCTTCGCTCACTTCTCCTCTGAGGGTCGACAGACAGGTGACAGCCGATAGCGTGAGTGAGTGTGTGTGTGTGTGTGTGTGTGTGTGTGTGTGTGTGTGTGTGTGTGTGCGTGTGTGTGTGTTCGTGTGTGTGTGCGTGCGCGTGCGTGTGTGTGTGTGTGCGTGAGTGTGTGCAGAAATGCAAACCGTGCACAGACGCAGAGGGCGACAGATTAGCGAGAGAAGCCACATCCTGTTCCCTGAAGTGGCGCAGAAGCTCCACTTCGCGGCCTACGAGCTTCCTCCGCGGCCCGCCGGGCCGAGTGGAAGGAGGAGGACTCGGAGGCCCCCCGAGGGGTCGCGGGGGGTCGTTGAGGTGTAATGGACTTTCGGTCGAGAGGGTCGTATTTTCCAGATGTGGCTCTGAAGAGACATCAAGACACGGACTTTGCCTTTTTCCTCTGGGGGTGAATGACGTCATGGACTCGTCTCTGCTTGTCAACCCACAAAGTTTAACAGGAAAGCTCCTCCGCGTACAGCGTTTGAGGCTCTATCCACAAAAGTCAATGTGCTGTAATTCATAGATGTTCCCCCAAAGAAATAGATATTTAATGCACTTAAGCACAAACCAGGCGGTACGTGTATGTGTATGTCACACGGGAAGGGCTCAATTTAATCACGTTAAACCAAACCAAGTTCTTCTATTATCTGAAACCCGACTACGTGGATTCCTGTGAATATGGGAGTTTATTTTTTTAAAGACCACATGTGAACAAATGGCACGTGTTGCTGGACACGCAATTAAACCGGTGAGATGCAAGAACCGTTGTCCAAGGTTTAGAGAGCATGCAAAAGCTTTCAATGAACGAACATTAACCTTTGAGTGTCTGCGTGTGAACTGGGACCGTCTGCCTGCTCTCAGGGGGTCCAGTACCTGGTGGACAGCGAGCTGCTGGAATGGCGAGCCGAGTCGCTGGCCGAGTTCCTTTACAAAGAGGACGGACTCAACAAGACCGCCATCGGGAACTTCCTGGGAGAAAGGTACAGTGAACACACTCGGTGTTATAACGCATGCGTTGCTTTGAAGACGCAGCGACGATGAAGCAGCACGTGAGCAGTCAGCTGATGAGGAACTAGTCAAATGTCTTCTCAGATCTTAATTCATAATGTTTTAGGTTGATGAAGCTCCTCACATCTTCTATGCGGTCGATTTTCTTATGTTCTCCTTCTTGTTTTGTTTTTCCCGCAGGGAGGAAATGCACCTGCAGACCCTCAAAGCGTTTGTGGGTCTGCATGAATTCTCAGATCTGAATCTGGTGCAAGCGCTGAGGTTCGTGTTGCTTTAAAAGTCAGCGCTTCTTCGCACCTTTCCCCTTGTTCCTCCGATGATGTGTGCGTTTTCCCTCTCGCAGGCAGTTTCTGTGGAGCTTTCGTCTCCCGGGAGAAGCGCAGAAGATCGACAGGATGATGGAGGCGTTTGCAACCCGCTACTGCGACTGCAACCCGGGGGTCTTCCAGTCCACAGGTACACAGACCGCGAGGATCAACATATTCTCCTCACAGTAGCAACTGATCAGAGATAAAAGTAACTCTGGCAGCGTTCACCGGAAATTATATTTAATACAGGTGCAATTTATTCAGGCAGTGCAACGTGTTCTAGGGCCGCTCGAGGTGCAAAATGAAATACACTACGGGCCAGTCAGAGGAAGAGGAAGCTAATAAACACATTCGCTAGAAGAAAACGGGACATTTTAGAAGATTAGTCAGACATTTTTTTATGTATGACTGACTCACACCCAGTTTATGATGTCAATCTCAAGTTTAAAGGCTTCTTCAACCACATCCGGTCATAAGTTTAAAAAGAACGTCGGCCCGCAAACCAGACGGGTGGCGCAACGAGGAAGAGGAAACCGAAATCTGTAGATCCATCGGACGCACAAACGCTGAGATAACAAAGGAAGCGCAGGAAGGAGAGACACGCAGTCTCCTCAGCAAGCAGCTAGCGTTGCCATGGTTACGTACGAGTGGTTTCATGTTATTTGTGTGCTGTAAAGTATTCAGACGCACGGCTGCACAATCCCAACAGTGTTTCCCACTCTGTGTGTGTGTGTGTGTGTGTGTGTGTGTGTGTGTGTGTGTGTGTGTGTGTGTGTGTGTGTGTGTGTGTGTGTGCGTGTGCGTGCCTGTGTGACAGACACGTGCTACATCCTTTCCTTTGCCATCATCATGCTCAACACGAGTCTCCACAACCCCAACGTGAAAGACAAACCCGGCCTGCAGAGATTCGTGACCATGAACAGAGGGATCAACAACGGGAAGGACCTCCCGGCCGAGCTGCTCACGGTGCGTCCTCCCCCCTCGACCCCCCCACCTCGACCCCCCCATCAGCGTTTACTCGCTGTCTGCTCAACGGGAGGATTCGGCTGAACATGCATCCGTCATGGGAAAGGCTGCGTGTTTTAATGTGGAGGCCGACCGTCTCTTCCAGAAACTGTACGCGAGCATCCGCAGCGAGCCGTTCAAGATCCCGGTGGACGACGGGAACGACCTCACGCTGACCTTCTTCAACCCGGACCGCGAGGGCTGGCTCCTGAAGAGGGGTGAGACGCCGACAGGAGCGGCTCGCCGGCGCCCGCAGGGACCTTTCCGCGTGACTAACCGCTGTCTCTGTTGAAGGTGGTCGAGTCAAAACCTGGAAGAGGAGGTGGTTCATTTTGACGGACAGCTGCTTGTACTACTTTGAATTCACGACGGTAAGAGTCGCTGCTTCCTGCTTCCCGAGTGTCAGACGCGCCGTCTCTAACGTCCTGCTCCACCTGCAGGACAAGGACCCCATCGGGATCATCCCTCTGGAGAACCTCTGTGTCGGGAAGCTGTGCGACTCCAGCAAACCGGTAGAGTGTCTTTTACCTGTGTTGTCACGATGTGCACACACGCACACGCCAGGTGGCCATGAAGCCCCACAGGAAGCACATGCGCGCAGTAACACGGGCCTCCTGTGTGTTTGAACAGTACTGCCTGGAGTTGTATAACCCCAAAGGACAACAGATCAAGGCCTGCAAGACGGAGAACAAAGGGCGCGTGGTGCAGGGCAAACACCAGTCCTACAAGCTGAGCGCCGCCGGCCCGGAGGAGCGCGACGCCTGGATCAACGCCATCAGGTGAGACCACGTGACCTCCGGGTGTCAAAAGCGGTTTCTTGACTCTCGACTGGTTACCCGGTTGAACATTTTAAGTGAACGAGGTGTGATGCTGCTGCGTCTGACTCGTAGTCCTGTCTTTCAGGGCCAGTATCACCAAAGACCCGTTTTACGACCTGGTGTCCCTGCGCAAGAGGAAAGTCATCAGCAACACTTCCTCATAGTGTTTGGATCCGGGACGCCGTGTTTAATGGATCAACCATCCTGGGATTTTATGTTCATAAAGAACAAAGAAAACCAAAGAACACATCCTTTAAATGTCCACAGAGACACAGAAAGGCTCTAAAGATCCTTTAAATGTCCACAGAGACACAGAAAGGCTCTAAAGATCCTTTAAATGTCCACAGAGACACAGAAAGGCTCTAAAGATCCTTTAAATGAAAATGAAACTCAAACTAAAGAAACTAAAAGCAGAAGAAGGGAAGGGGGGGAAGCTATTTATTGCTATAACCATTTAATATTAGAATTCAGCTTTTTTTATAGCGCACATTATTTTTCAAATGAACCCAGATGGTTTGTGGGGGTTTATTGGTGTAACCAGCTGCTTTCTACTTTTTACCCTTTTAGAACTTTATTTTGTCATCAACGTAAATTCATTGTTTTCCTGTTACTGCCAACACGGTGTTGTAAATAAAGTGAAAAGCTTTTAGATTAATTTATAAATATTGTAACTGCCACTGTAAAATGTCCTTTTGTATAATTTAACGTCTGCATGTTGGTGGAAGGAACTACTCGTACATTAAAGCGGTGAATCCCTCCAGCAGGTGGAGGTACTCCATCACTTTACGTTTACTTTCACTGTGGCCATAAGAATTCAGAAGCGGCTCACACGGCCTGCGGTGATCCGATGAGCAGGTGATGTCACTTCCTGTCGTGCGCTGTGATGGAACGCTGGTTTCCTGGGAGCAGGTGCACGAATAAACACAAACCGAACACTTTCCCTCAGCGTGCATTCGCACACGAAACGCCTGTGAAATATATATATTATTTGTAATGTATGATATATATATATACGAACAAGGAAAATCATTATATATATATATAATTATATATATACACACACACGAACAAAGAAAATCTATTTTCTCCACGTTGTTTGTAACACGGTTTGGTGCTTTAAGAGGAACAGAGGGAGATTTACGGGATCAGTGGGGCCTCAAAGAGAAGTTAAAATTACAGACATGATGAAAATTAATTTGTATGAATATGTTTCACTGTTTTAAAAGTAATGATCTTAAATCATTGCATATATAAACTACAACCACTAAATAGTATTTTGTTTGCGACAGTAGATGCTCCAATGGGTGATTTCTAGAAATGCATGCAATCAATTAGGAAAATATATATTTTACAAATACGTCGTTGTACCCATAGAACAGTAGTTGATGGTCACCAGCGATCATCAACATGGACAATACATCATTTTCTGCAACTGATTCTAAAAGAAAAGGTCAAGCAATAAAACTTTGTTAAACGATTCATTATTCCTGAATTCCACACGTTCGTTAATTTTTACTTGACGTTCAATCACACAAGACAATTTTCACTGATTATTTTCATGTTTTTTATGCAATTTCTGCTACAAAAGAAGCATCATTTGTATCTCAGGGATTCACATTTTAGTCATTTTCGTCCTGAATAAACCCAAAGTGTAAACATGCAGAGTCCTGCAGCCGCCCGCCGTGCATTATTCACAGGCTGTGCACTTGTTCTGTTACCCAGTTGTCCTCTGTAAGGCGACACTCGGAGGCCAGCACAACCCGTCGCCGCTCACCATGGCAACCAGGTGCGACGGGACGCCGTTCGGTCAGCGCGAAACATTAAACCACTCAACTGGATTCATTCAACACAAAGAACCCACTGCTCCGATGGAACGTCAATCCATCGAGATCCTCCGGAGTTTCACTCAAACCGCAAAATCTCCCAGCAGGCCTTTCACCTGGAGAGCATCAGGAGCGCAACGTCATCGGGTCGCAGCGGGGGCCGATCTCACGACTGGATGCAGTTCTTCTTTTGATGCTTCCAGCGAACTTTAGACCCTGTTGACAAACAAAAACCAAGAGAACGGATCAATAGCTTATTGATGTTTTTGTGAAAAAAAATGGCTTTTTAAAAAGATAACACTAAAAAACATGGCATTCTTTTGGTGAGTGTAGAAAAGCAATACTGGTGTATCGTCTGCATAGTAACGCCTAGAACCTATTGGTTAAACCCTTCCATCTGATTGGAGCTCAGTGACCGATTATTTAAGTAAACAATTACATGTGTCAGCTGCTCAAATGTGAAGATAAATTGCTAACAAGAGGTAATTATTGAAAGGAATGACAGAATCACAGACTACGCAAGGACGCACCGTCCAGGCCGTCTCCCGTGTTGACGGCCTGCAGAGACATGCTTCTCGGGAGGAGCTTCGAGGGCTTCTTGGTTTTGGGGTTCATCGGGCCGCGTATCTCAATGATCTCAAACGAGTCCTCCGCCTCACTTCCTGCGACTCCGTTGGTCTCCGGCATCTTGCGGGGGGGGTAGGGCACCTGAGGGGTCACCACGCCTTCCTCCAAAGTCTCCGTCTCCCCCCTGGATTTCAAAAAGTTCCTAAAAGAGCTGCGTTGCTTCTTGGCGTTGAAGAGCTGGTTCTTCTTCGAGGGCCCCTTTCCGTCCCCGTCGTCCTCCTCCGCGGGCGAACCGGGACTCTGGGGGGGGGCTCGCTCCGCATCGCCTCCGGTGGCACTTAGGTTCCAGGCGTTCTGCCCGCCGCCCGGCGAGTCCTTTGGGGTCGACAGGTCCTGCATCGAACCGCCGAGGCCATTCCCGAAAACCAACGAGTACTTGGGGTTGTGGTATTTGTGAGCGGGCACCTTCAGGTCCGCCTGTCTGGAGTCCCCGATGGACACCTGGAAGCGAGACATGGAGACGGGCAGAGGCTGGATTCTCTCCACCTTGGGCACCCGGATGGGCGTGGCGATGGGCGGCTTGGGCAGGTTGAACTCGCCGTAGAGGTCCACCTGCTCGGACACGGCGTACAGCTCCCTGAAGTCGGTGTCGAAGAAGTCCACGATCTGCCCCGACATCACGGTGATGGTGTTCCTGTCCATGCGGGAGGAGCTCCAGGTGAAGCTGGAGGAGGAAAGAGGAGAAACGTGCTGACCGGCTTTGATTGAGGACATCACGAGGTCAGTGGTTTGATCGCATGTCTAAGCGCTGGTGAGTTTTTAAGAGGTTGTTCGGTAAATTCATTAACGTTTTGAGAATGTTTTTTTGAGAGCCGTGGTCACTAGCGTGGTTTAACTGAATCATAGGAGACCAAGGGGACATGTGGAAAGATGCGTCAGCTTATTCAAACACAGGCTTCTGAACACAGATCAACTCTTTACAACCCATTATGTGGAAGAATAAATAAATAAAATCAGCCCATCTTTAGTCATGTTTTACAATTGAGCATCATTCAAAAGACCAGAGATTATGTTATTGAATATCAGCTTAGCGCAATTATTTCACTAAACCTGGTTAATTATTATTAAGTGACACATATATTCCTACGTTTCCTCCTGATGACGATGATGATGATCTCACCCGGGTTTTGCATATTGGCCTGAGTCAGTAATCATGAAAGACAAGTTAAACCACCAGAGAGCCACTGTAGATGACGAGAGCGCTGCGAGAAGCTTTCCAGTATTTGCTCAAAAGGGTCTTTGATTAATTATTGCTGCTGTAACCTTTTAAAGGAAGTCCCTTTAATATTAAACGCTTCCAAACACTGAGATCTGAGAAAGGAAAACAGCCCCCGTCTACTTCAAATCATTTATCTGTTTGAAAAATCTTTATGATAGGAAGAAGAAACCTGATCCACATTGATCACGTGACATCACATCACAGGCCTCGTTCATTCCTTCGTGTTATCAGCACCTCACAAAACGTTTGGTTTCTGTTGTGGGTCTCTGCTTTGCGGAAGCAGGAGTTAAACATGATGTCAGTCACGACATTGCGTGTCAAGCTCACCTGTAGGACCCGAAGAGGACCTTCTCCCCGTCCACCAGCATGTACTTGGAGCAAAGGCTGCCGGGCAGCTTCCCGAAGGACAGGGCCAGGCCCGAGCCGCTCACCATCCGCACACGCAGGCTCTGTGGACGAACGCCTGCTTGTTTACACACGTCAGGTAGCTTAGCATCACACGGGCGAGCCGGAGTAAACCCACTAAACCCCCCCCGCCCCCATCCGCCGTCACACCTTGTAACACAAAGACAACGTTCCTGTTAAATTGCAGATTCTTTCATGCGTTTACCGACAAGGAAGAGAAAGGGAGAGGAGGAGCGTTGGGTTACAGCCGGAAGACTCGTGTATCAGAAGAGAGATGAAAAGAGCTTTTCACTGCCCCCCCCCCCCCCCCATCAACAGACACCAGTGGGACCAGTCGTCCCAGTGCCCCAGTTAGACAGGACTGGAGCTACAGGGGGAGGAGGAGGGTACCGTCGTTTCCCAGCTTCTGACACACACAGAACTACACGAGCTGGTCATTTATGTACAGAAGTGGGGCAAAACAGCAATATTTATTCATATTCCAGATATTCTTTAAAAATTGCTCTCCATTATAGTACAACTACTGAATAACTTCTACGTTATGGACGTTTAGAGGTTTTCGCTACTGGACCTCAGATCGTTCACGTGACGCTTCCTAATCCTCCGTAATCCTCAGCCGCTGCCTTTGTCTGCTAAAGGAGGCAGAGCAGTGACCCACACGCACTGACTCCTGTATTTGCACCGGTGAACCCATTTTCTCCCCCTCCAGTGTTTGCCGAGCTCACCCGCAGATGCACGGCGTTGATCTGCAGCCGGCTGCACATGTCCAGGAAGTGGGGCACGCCGGCGGCCTCCAGCACGGCGTAGACAGCCACCCCGCGCCGCGCCGCCGCGTCCAGCAGGTCCTGGAGGATCTGCAGGTCTGTCAGGAGGTCCATGACGATGGCCACTACCTGGGGGGGGGGGGAAGCTTCTTTTAGCAGTCTGAAACTTGTTTAACGTATTCATCCTCTACTTTAAATGTCACAACCTGTATTCATTAGCTACGAGGATTCCAACTGTCATGTAGGTCTCCTTCTCTTTCAGAGGAGGCCGTGAAAACCTTCCTTCAACCGACAAACAAAATCTGACAAAGAACTTTTCCCCCTTGAGGGAAGACAATTCCCCCAAGGGAGCAACAGTTGAACTTTCACTTGTGTGAAACTGGTTTTTCCAGGGGACAAAATGGCCAACTCAAAGGGCCTGGGATTAGCACGCACTGCTATCTGTCCCCACGCCCGTGGAGCAGAGGAAGAAACAAACAAATGCACCTTCCATTTGATCAAAGTTAATCGTCATGAGGCTTTTTTTCCTCTTCCATTTCCTCATCACGGTCCTCCTCTTGTTGTTTGGACCTGATCCTCCAAACAAGTTCCTCTGGCAGAGACACATCCGCTCCGTCGAATGCGAACAGGCAGCAATTATCAAAAACAAATAGGGAGCGAGTCTTAATTAAGTGCATGTCTGGGTTATTAGGTTGTGTTTTGACGTCTGTCCCAGTAGAACCGTTTGTTTCGTGGCCCCATGAGGAGTAAAACGCCCCCCCCTGAGAATCCCCCTCCCCCGAGCTGCAGGCCAACGTGACCTGGGATCACCCGCCAGAGGAATAAAACTTTATCCTCCTTCTGCAAGTCCCGATGTGAAGCTGACATTTAGAGCCCAGCGATGACTCAGCCCGTTTGAACCTGCACACGACTCTGCTGCTGATCGAGGCCGTGGGCGGAACGCCAACGCTTCCCGTCTTTGTGCCTTTTCCTGGGAAACGGTCAGAATGCACGATTTCAATCTGCGGGTGCGGTTGTGGTTTCATGCTGCACACTTCGGGGTTTGGAGGACAGGGGCCGGGGAGGTTCCTGCACACGGAACCTACCGGAACGCGGCGATAGAATCAGCTGTTCGGGAGGAGGCGGTGAACATTTACATTTCGGGTAATAAACTCCTAACTGTCATTTGAATGTCTCGTTAAAGGGCAAGTGGGTTGGACTGAACGAGTTGGAACCCGTCAGACGCACTGGAAAGCTACTAAAGTCCCCGAGGACATGTGTCTGCTTTTAAATCAATATTACACAACAAAGAGTCCTATCCATATTTCACTAGCTGGCAATATATGCGGATCGGTGTTAAAGAAACATCAGTTAAATACAGCGGGGTGAATAGTCCTTTAATTATCTATATTTGACTTTGACTGCACAAACACTTGAAGCCCTTCTAAATAAACACATTAAACTCTCTCACGCAGGTATTTAGTCTTTGTTTCCTTATGCATGTTGAACTAAATATAAAATGCCCCAAAATCCCGTCATCATAGGAGATTATGTGTTGCTTAAATCTGTTTTAGGATAATTAATAGTTTTTTTTTGGTCTGACATGAAAGAAAGAAGATCTGTAATCATAAATGACTCCATCAAAACAACGACAGATTAGAAAGGTAGATGTTTGATATTTGGAGTTTGACTCGTATAAGTGTCTTTCTCTTGATTCTTATACATACATGTAAGCGATTGATTACAGGACAATAAATTAGAAAGAATATGGTAAAAAAAAAAAAAAAGATTAAAGTTGATAAGATTACAGATACAATATTGTTTGTACCAGAAACAATACAAGGCCAAAACAACCATTTACATTAGAATAGAAAGTGAATAACACAACGACGTCATAGGCTACCTTGTGCGCCTCCTGGATGAGGCCCCGCACCACCTGCTTGATGTGGGGCCCGGGCTCTTTGGGGGGGTGCGAGTACACCGACACCCGGGTCACCCCTTTGTACGCGCCGCTGCCGCCGGGCCAGCCGATGTCCAGCGGCGGCACCTCGGTGTCGGACATCTCGGGCCAGTAGGTGGAGTGGACCCCCGAGTCCGCGCTGGGGGTCTCCTTGGCCCGCTCGTGCTCTCCGGACTCGGAGTCGCTGTCCGCGTCGTACTCCCGGAAGGTCTTCCGGATGAAGGAGACCTCCCGCGCCGAGAGGAAGTCCTTGACGTTGTCCTCCTGCAGGCGCGTCCTGAAGGCGCCGTCCCCGTTGCGCAGCAGCTGCTCCAGGGCGGCGCGCTGCTCCTCGCTGTAGTAGAAGGCCGGCGTGGTCTCCGGGACCTTCTCGTTGACGTGGCCCTCGTCCATGCACACCAGCTGGGACTCCGCCATCGCGGGTCCGAGTTCGTCCGGGGGGGGAGGGAGGGGAGCGTCTCGGGTCTCTCCGGCTGCTCTGCGGCGATGTGCGCACTGCCACCGCAGGTACCCAGGTGAGTCTCTCAGGTGAGAAGCAGGGGGCGGGGCGACTGTTAACCGTTTGGAAGTCACAGCGGCGCCGTGAATTTCATGCTGTGACTTTCAGAATAAAAGAAACAGTTGGTTTTAAGAGTTCTCTTGTATTTTTAATTGATCTAGAACCATGCATGGTTGAAAGAAAAACATTAAATATATACAGCATTATATTGTTGAAATATTTTTCAAATAATTCACTCATGTTGACTCGACTGCACTTTTCAAGATGTGTTAAATATTATACATTTATATAGAAAAATATTCTTTCCAATCAATTTTACATTAAAAGCACACGAAATATAACCCACTTCAAGATTAAATAGAAAGCTGCAACCCTTTAACCTTGTGACTCTTTACCAAAAGCATGCATGACATCCTTCACGTTTGATTATAGTGGCTTCACTTTTAGGAGACTGGACATTTACTGGACATTTACTGTTTTTGATCAACCTTTTCTCTTAAATGCAAGGAAGAAATCCTTTCATTTACATTCAACTTGTAAAGATGAAAACCACATCATGTTGTAATTGAAAAAAACATCTTAAAGCACTATATCTAATGAGTAAATTAAGTGTTTGTCAGGTGAATAAATGAATTGTACTACAGACGGACAGTGAATGAAAGAGAGGAATTGACTACTTAGATGTGCCGTATTTGCCTTAAAGCTTCAGGGCTTTACGACTCTAAAGGAACCGTCAGTTCTTAAATGAACAACATGCTGTATGTGGGATTTTAAACTAGATATTGAAATCATAAACTCACGTTTACAATGTTAACTAAGGGAATAAATCAGAAGTCGAGTCATTTTCTCAGACGTCTGTGGGGCCAGTCGGGGTCGAGGTTCCTTCTAATTAATAAAACCCTTCACAGTTAAGCCTATTAAAAAGAAAAGAATCATCTCAGAAGGCTCTCATCATCATCATTAATGATTTTATTTCTTATTCTGTCAAGCCAAAACCTCTTGTGGTATAAAAGGTGACATCAGGAGCGCGGGTGAGCAGAAACAGATGTTACACACGTGGTCACGCCAAAGATTAAAAACAGTTCCCCCGGCGCCGCGCGTGGCTGCTGCGAGGTAGTCCCTGAAATGTTCGGTTCTTCTGCTCACAGCATCATCGTGTAGTTGGCAGGAAACAGGCCGCTCTTCCCCCGCAGCCTCCCTCTCCACCACGACGGGTCGGAGCGGTCCAGCAGCTCGATGACGTCGCCGGCGCTGAAGCCCAGTTCGTCGCCCTCCTCCGCGCTGAAGTCGTAGAGCGCCTTCACCTGCTGCGCCGACGCCGGCGCCCTCTGTGGGACGGAGGAGGGACATCGATCAACGGCTGAAGGCTGAGCTCAGCGGCTTCTTGGGAAGACGTGGTGATGTTTTATTCATTTTAGTTCATAGAAATAGCTCGTCAATTTGTTTTTGGTTTTGTAATTCTGTTACATATGGAATTTGCTGAGGACCAATGTAAATATGTTTCATGGAAGTTTTATAATCAAGTCTTCAAGTCCATTTCAACTTTGAAAATGAGAGCGTTTGATGTTTTTTCCATTTAACATTACGTAACATGTTTGCTGAGGTAAATATTTAAGTACATTTACAGTTAATAATAAATATGAAGGAAGAACATGATGAATGGTGGCGAGGGGAGGGGGGCGGGCCGACCTGGGGGAGGGGCATGGTGTCAGACGTGCGACGCGGCGGCTGAGCCGATGTGACGGGGCTGCTTCTGCCCGTGTGACCGATGGTTTGAGCTCGCTCCTCGATGCCGGCTCTCTTGGCCTGTGACAGACGAGCAAACCCGTCAACCAAACTACATTACTCACCTACTATTAATACTTATGCACACTTATATATTACACCGTCTCTCAGCAACACAACTGAGTGACTCTCTCACTAACACAATGAAGCGCGTATACGGTCCTCGTACCAGCTGTCGGGCAGGCTGGTCAGACGCTCGACGCGGTGCAGCCGCGATGGCCGCGGACACGTTGCGTTGTTCGGGCAAACTTCCCCTCTTCACCTGAGGGGAGGGAACCAGCGATGACATCACACATCACACCGCCACTTAACGTCACACGCACGTGTTGTTTCTCAGAGCGTGGAACGCACCGCCGGGGCCGCCGGGGGGGCGCGGCTCTCCGTGCTGTCGTCGCGGAGGAAGATCTCCCTGGTCTTGGAGATGGAGGCGAACTTGTAGAAGTCCACCAGCTGGTTGAGGGAGGTGAACTTCTCCGACCACAGGAAGTAATGCCCTTTGCTGTCCTTCATCACTTTGAAGTGCTGCACGTCGACCTCGTGCCTGAGGGGAGACGGAAGCACTCAAAGGTTAAAAGGTTATTGTACTTCATTGGTCATTAATCACTTAATATTCTCTGGAAAAATATATGTTTGATAAATCATTTAAAATGTAACCTTTCATCCTATTTTAATGATCTAAATTTAGGTTAAGTTGAAAATAATAATAAACTTTATTTTATTGTCATTGATGACTTGATTTATTTTATTGAACTTTTAAACTTTGGATTATTGTATCGTTTTTTTATCAATGTAGTTAAACGTTCTACTTGTGCTGACTATGCTATAACAGCGTTTACCTCTTTTTTTATCAATCATGCGGCAGCAACCCAAACAAGGTTTGATTGACTGATCGATTGATTGATTAATTGATTTATGACACAGTGCATCATCCCCGCTGGATTTTCCTCTGCTGGTCGGGAAACAAGACGACAACATGCAGGTGAACCGGCGAGGAGGCCGGAGTCAAAGGAGGCTGGATGTTTGTCCTCTCTGCCTCGGCCGTGTTTACTGCTGCGGCCTCCTGCTGCGCCTGAATCATCACAGAAGCTCCGAGGGCGGCGTGATGACTCAGAGTTTATATACAGTGTTTATATCAACGTTAGTTTACTGTTTCTGGCGGTTAAATCAGATTCCCTGCACGTTAATGTGCCGCTAGCATTCCAGCTAGCGGCACATTAACCAATAAGAACCGATAAGAGGCCGAGTCCCTTGGAGACCGAGCGCTGTATAATGTATAACTGGATGTCGGTGCAGGCTCATTCACTGCGGGAAAAGAAGCTTCTTGTTTTTGAATCCCTCACTTGACAGAGATGGAGAAGTCTCCCGGGGAGCTCTGGCATCCTCGGATCACAAAGTATCCCATGCCTTTAGACCGCAGGATGTCCTCTGCAGCGCTGCGACTGGCGTTCTCCTGAAACCACCTGAGCGCACACACACACACACACACACACACAGCCTCCTGTAACTTCCCCTTTAAGTAGAGTAAAAGCATTTAGATGGATTCTGCTCTCTTCTGAAGTGTGTCATCAAACAGTTGTTTTTAATCAAATCTAAAAAGGCCACAAACATGTTTTGCTTCAGTTGTTGCCGTGTTGTGTGTCTGACCTCGGCGTCTGCACCTCCACGTAGTTCTGCGGTATGAACCCTTCCTGCCCGCCCATCTCTGCTTTGTACCAGTCGTCCTGAGGGCTTAAAATCTGATCGGAGGAAGCAGAGAAACGTCACTCGGCGGATGTTTCGACGGGCCGTCGCGAAGACGATCGTCCCACCGCTGACCTTCAGGATGTCGCCCTTTCTGAAGCTCAGCTCGTCGGCTGCCGTGGCGGTGAAATCGTACTTTCCTCGGGCTTCCATCGGGACCGGGCGTTCAGCAAGAAGCAGCTGCCGATCGGGGAGTTTCTCTGCAGAGAGAAAGAGTTTCTCTTTGACACAAATCTTTACTGGACACAGAAAAAAACAACGGCGACGGGAGGGAATCGGATGTTGATGGAACATAAACACCGAGCATTCAGACGTGTAGCACTTCAGTTCCTGGTGATCACATGCACGACGGACGTGGAACCCACACACAGGAACGGGGAAAATAAATCACCTCTGATCTATTCTCGAATGAGGAAGAGTCACGAAAGCCACTTCCTCGTTTTCCCCTGTGTTGGGAACTCTGACGCGCTGACAGGACGTCGCTGGTGGGATCCAATGAAAGGGTTAAACTAACGGGATCCAATTAGTGCTTAGACACTTCGACGCGGCAGCGACTGTGCGCTTGGCTGCTCTGAGCTGCTTTCCCACGCGGTGATGAAGGATGTGGTGTGTCGTGCAGCTGCACGGCGCTTTGCAAATAAAAATGTGTTCTCTCCCAGGAGGGCGTCAGATCGTAACCCACGCGCGCTGCTCTGAAAATAGTTTTACAGACAATTCTGAGTGCACTTCTCAACGGATTTACAAGCATCAGCTCGAAGCACTGATTAACAATCGATTAATCTGCAATCAAGCTCACTTTGAGTCACATACTTATAAATGAAAGGTTCATTCAAAAAGAGTGTAACGTGTAAAACATGTCTTATTTATTTAGGTTATAAATCACCTGAAAATGAGAATCCTGGCGTTTTCTTCCTGCAGCGAGGGTTACGTGGAAGTTAATAAATCACTTAACCCCCAGGAAGTGATTCATTAACTTTAATCAGTGTAGAAGTCATCGCTTTGGTTCTAATATTGTTGTGATTTTTACTCTAACTGTCATGCATTATTAGTGGTTTTAGGAAGCAGAAAGTGTTTGAGTGTGTGTTTGAACGCGGGAAGAAATAAAAGCGGAAAACAAATACAGTTTTAGTGCAGAGAGCTCTGTTTGACTTTTATAGCCGGGCGTCGCTTTAACAACGTTACATAACTGCATCGTGTTCATCATGATGTCAAAGCTGATTTTATTTGGAAAACGACTGAGAGCCTTTTTTTTATAGATGTATTTTTCTTTAACGCTTGTTATATTGTTAGTAAGTCTGCGAAATGTGAAAACAAATGACTTTCTGTAAGACTTTTAAAACTATTTTCCGACTTATTAAAAGACTAAAGGGTGAAGATAATCAGCAGATGAACAACTGTTTACAGTAATAACAGAAGGGTGCGGGCCCACTAAGCCCATCATTGACCTCTGACCTCACTGGCGTCCAGCGCGCACATCCGATGAGCCGTGAGGGTTTAGTTTAGTTATTTCATGTAAACGGGAATCTGCATGAAAAACCACTTCAAGCGAGTTCAGTTTCATCATGAACCTTGAATTCAGTGACTTCTGTCAGAATACGTTGTAACTGTTGATGCATTTATGGGTTTTTTTTAACGATAGAGAAGTGAGAAAGAGACACAAAGAGGAAGGTGAACGCGCAGAGCATCTACATTCACAAGGAAGTGTGGCTCATCCTCTCGTTATTAGGTCGGCCGTTTTCTCCGCTTACCTTGACGCTATGAGTTTATTCTAAGGCCGCCTGGCGTGCGTCCGCGGGGCGCGCAGCATGTCGGAAGGCTCGATGTGTCCCGCACCATCAAAGTAAAAGCGCTGCTCCTCCGGACGGATGTTCGCTCCTCTCGGTCGGCGCGAAGGAGACGAGTAAAGGCGGATGATTTACGAGCCGCGTGTGTCTCCGCTCCGCTGCGTGACGACAACCACGCCTGCGATGCAAGGAGGAGAACACGCGCAGCCGGTCTCAGGCACCCTCAGCCACTTCCGCCGTTATTTTCAGAATAAAACCCCACTTACGATTCAATAGTTGCTGAACATGTCAAACTGGCGAGATGTTTGAGGGGGAAAGTAATACAAATAAATCCTGCTAGTAGAAGGAGAGAATGGTGTGCCACCAGCAGGTTGCTACCAGGTGCATTGCAGTAGACAGCTGGTCAGAGCTCATCAAAGCACCTAAACGCAGCACAACATCTGCAGGATGAGCAAACAACATGCATTATACTAATAAAGTTGATCAAACCTGCAAACACTGCGAATAAACAAATCATACATATCAATTATTCTACACAAAGCGCATATTTTAGGGTTGACTCCTTCTCCGTTCTCCTTTTATTTTGCAGGAACATCAAAAGGTTCCGCATCTGTTTCCGGTTAAATTGATGCAGCTTTGCGTTTCCTTTCCTCGTATTTGACCACAAAGCTTCCTCTTCAGTAAAGCTTTATTATCAGTGGGCACAAATACTACTCAGCACGCACGCAGCTGTGTTCAGTGACACGCAAAGAAGAAACTCTCACTGTTTAACAAATATACATTAACCTATAAAAAGAATATAGATCTTATTACATCGTTGTTTCTGCTACTTTTAACTACACAAATGATCCTGCACGTGTTGATAACCGATCAATGTTTTCAAAATAAATGCAGTAGATATTTGACTCTCATGAATCAGTTTTTTTGTCTCTGCCATCTTTGCTGAATGTGATGCACCAGTCAGGGAAGTCATGTGTAAACCCGTGTTTATATAAATATTAGCTTTAAATGGAATACTGGCTGCTTGGACAGTTGGAAAACAACACCATTCTGTAGGAAAATGGCCTCAATATAAAATAAAACATTTGAGAGATTATGCCAAAAACAATAGTCAGCAGTTACGTGAAGTGGTTAAACATTTAGAACCCCGGTTCTTTACCGAGCTGCTGATGCGTATCCGTGAATAAACACACAACTAATGCACAGCAGATTTACAAACTGAACATTAAGGGGCTGCCCAAAGTTGGATGTAGATCAATTAATTGCAAATGTTTGTACATGCAACAAAAAAGTATCCAAGCTAAAGGGGAAAATGTCTTGGCCTCTGCATTTCAACGTAATCTTAAAGTCCTGTGAATCAGAGAGATTATATTTATCTGTGTTTGCAGGCGGACTTTGTGCGACATGTTGAATCAGATAAGTTCAATTGAATAAGTAAGAGCTTTTCATCACACAGGATACTAAAGTTAACAGTTGAATGTTGTGCAACAAACGTCTGTTTTCCGTAAATGCAGGTAAAATAATGTTTATATTGTGTATATATCTTTCACACAGTTAGATAGCAGTTTTATTGGACATTTTAGCACCAATCAATGCACATGATCTGCGCAGAGCGTTCTAGTACGACAGAAACTAGAAACTAGTAACTTTAGTATCAATTTGTGTTGCCTTAATCCGCTTTAATTCCCCTCTGCACAGAAAGGAATTGCCTGATAGTAACAAGCTCATTTGGGTCATAAATGATTCTCAGAGTAGAGAATAAAACTCTCAATGACAAAGCTGCTTAATTCCTGTTGCTTAACTTTAACATCAAAATGACCCCACGCAGTGACCCGTCGTTGCACGCACGATTTTTTCCTATTTTTCTTGAAAAAGCAAGATGTGTTTATTCTTGTAACGCACCCTGTAAAACTGCTTCTTTTGTATGGGTGGAGCCTCAGTGCAGTTCAACGGGCGGATTGATGGACCTGATTAGAGAAAAGTGTAAACATGAAGCTTTGACCTGCTCTCAGTTCTCAACATCTGCAAATCGCTCGCTGTCACAGCAGCTGCAGGTGGAGCTCATTCACATCCGCCTCTCAGAGTTACTCAATACCACAAAATGACACAGGCCGGGTGTGTGTATGTGGGCGGGTGTGTGTTACAAAGTTAGCTACAGCGGGTGTTTGTGGTGGCCTATCATGTGTATCGAAAGACTCAAACGTGGTGTAACTTGTTGGCCAAAGGATTGGCTGTTGCACACAGAACTGCAGCGTCTCTGGTTGTTGACAGTTGTTGGATGTCTAAAAAATATTTTCACATAAAAACAAAAGGAAAAACACTACAAGGTGTAAAGCAGGGAAATGTGTTGGTATTTTTGTTGTTATTTAATTTAGGTCACAGAGAGGATTGTGTCTAAGTATTCCATTTTTATTGAAAAAAGCTTGTATCGTACAGAACACTAAAACAATGTTCCTGTTGAAATGTGTCTTGCTGTGTTGTGATAATGCATCTCTACTGCCACTAGGTGGAGCTCTTAATGAGCAAATCACTCTCACCTGGCAACATCATTTTAATGCAGTTTTAAGCCACCGTGCCTCCAATTTATTACATTGGTATCAGTATGATACCAAATGAACTACTAAGACTATATAAATAAAGTTACATATCACTAAGAACCTTCTGTGCATAGTTTTGCATTGCCTTTTTTATTTCTTATTTAATACGGCTCTTCAATAAATAGATAGTTTTAAAGCAATTTTGAAGCAACAGAAAAACACTGATTTTTAGAAATAATAGAAATAATTTATTTTATCATTAGAAAAAACCCAAGGATGAATTGAGTTACTTGGTAGTAATTACTTTATATGATGTTCACATTTCACCCAGTTTAATTACTTAATGAGTAGGACTCGTGGGTCCCCTCTAAGGCTTAGAAAAGCGTGCACGTGTGTGTGTGTGTGTGTGAGGGGGGGGGGTATATTAGCCCCGCCCACCCTTTGGACCAACATCCGTGATGCCGCGGTGACGTCACATGCAGTCTCTGGTACCCCCAGCGGCGGCTTGCCTTCGTCCAGTCCGCTGCAGGCGCACCGGCGGACGTTTAACGGCCGCGGCTGTTTCTCGGCTCGTTCTCCAGCTGTTTCCAGTCACAAGCGGACAAACCGCGAGTGAAAACGTCTCCGCTGCTGAATAATCTTTTCATTCTGGATTTTATCCCCGAGGAAACTGACTTCTTTCCCTCTTTTTGGAAAGTTTTGGACCAACGGTCGCACTTTCAATTTTCTCCTAAACGCGCGAGGCGCTTTTAATCAACGTTTAACGGACACAGACACACGCGGAGTGTCCCCCCTCCTCTCGGTGACTTTTTAACGGCTCTTTTTCTCTGGCTCCCCGTAGTTCCCCGCAGCTAGCTAGCGGCGCAGAATGCTATGCGGCGGTCCTACGTGAGTCAACGGCATCATGATTTCAGAGGAGAGAAGCGGCCACGTCAATAAAGCAGCGCTCAACTTCCCGGTGGCTTTACTCATCCGCTCCCCGAAGAAGCGGCTGGTCCAACTGGGGAGGAAACCCAGCAATGGCTCTGTCCAGTAAGTCCTCACTAACCACCTCTATTTGCGCTATAAACAGTTACACATGTTGACATAAAGTCACCCGCAAGCGGGGCGGGAATGTGGGGCGACTTGAGGACATCTTTCAGGTACTTTTTCCACCGTCGTTTACTACTACGTCACTACGTCTTCCTTACGTCATAATAGACTTCAGCACAGCGTGTGAAATAACTTAAGATTCAGACACACAGCAGGATAAAGACGCACCTTTACCATTGCATCAATCATTATAATCAAACGGTCTGTTTGTTTCTATCATTATCTGCAGATTAATAGTTGTTAATAAATCCTTATTCATGGGATGTAATGCACAATCTCTAAAAAGCGATGTATTACAGTGTTGTGACCTGCAGAAAAGTAGCGTACTTCTGTATGTATCTGTGTTTGTGATGCTTCATGGCGTCTTTGTTTAGGCCGCACAGCTAACAGTGTCCGTCGCCCTCCCAGGTCCAATAACTCGGACGTCACCACCCGCTCCACGGAGAGCGCCGGCGTCCGGCAGCCGGCCAAGAGCAAGATACGCCGCCACAACAACAGGCTCTCCACCGTCTTCAACCACAGCCCGGGCAGCGGGCGCCGCGGCCAGGCGTCGGGCGCTGGGACCCGGGCCGCAGACGACCCATCGGAGCTGTCCAGTCAGATGTCCGTCCCCGGCATCCTGAAGGTCTTCGGCTGCGACATCTGCCAGGGGACCAACTACAAGAGCGTGCTGGCCACCACGCAGTCCAGCGCCAAGGAGCTGGTGAAGGAGGCCCTGGAGAGGTGACGCATGAAAAGACCTGTTTGTTACCTCAACTGAAATCTGTTATAGAGAATTGAATGCACATGTCTTAGATATATTCAGGACGAGTGGGGCAGGTTTAATATGGTAAATGTTCAAGCCATTTTTTTTTTTTAAAAGGGTCTCCAAAGAGAGACAGAGTGGATAATCTGTTCGTTAATCTGTGCTGAGAGAGAGTTGGTTCAACCCCTCGTTCAACCTCCTTGTTCAGGTACTGTCTAGAAAAAGAAGACGCCGACCACTACGTGCTCTGCGACGTGATCGGCAAGACGGGCGCAGACAACCAGTGGAAGAGGGAGTGTTTCCGGGTGGTGGGAGACAACGAGAAGCCCCTCACGCTGCAGTCGCTCTGGAAACCCAAGGAAGGCTTCTCCCGGCGATTCGAGATCCAGCTGAGAGCGAGCGTGGAGAAGCAGAGCCTGAAGGACAGGGACACCGTCACAGCAGGTAGACACGCCCGTCAGCACGTCACAGCACGTCACAGCTGTGTCCATCACGTCCATCACGGCTCCCTCGCCTGGTCCATTTATTTTTGATGAAACCTCCCAATTTGGTTGCCGATTTTAAGACGAAACATCTCGTCACACGTGATGTGTTTCTGACCGTCGGAAAAGGTGAACGTTTGAGAACAACAATGTGTGTTAGAGCTCTTGGCTCCGATCAACGTTTGAGTTCAGAGGGGTTAACCAGCACACATCTGACCAGCTTCAGGACGAGTCGGTGACCCTGACGCCCTCGCGCCCAGGTGATCAATCACTCCGTCTCTGTTGTGGTGGCGGAGCGAGCCTTTATCCGTGCCTCTTATTGCCCTCATAGTCCGGCTTATCATCAGCTGGGACGGAGGAGCTGGGCCGGCATGGGAGAGAGGTCAGGAGGAAACAAAAGCTGCAGTGCGGGAGAGGAGAAGACTCTTATCTCGGTTTTACGGCCCGTTGGAACGCGGAGGCTCGGCTCTGCCCTCTCGGAACATCCCTGTCAGAAACACCCCTGCAAGTGTTTTACTCACAAATCACACACCTGCGTTCAACCATAGTTTATGTCTTAACTTGGCCGTTGTCAGTCGAACCCTGGACCTCTTACCTGCTCTGCTACAAAATGGGTTTACGAGTTGGTTTAAAATGAGTTTTAGGGCCTGAGCCCGGTCCGTCACGCTGCTGCTGGACAATGTGGAGAAACACCCACTTCCACAGCTGATAAGAGCGGCAGAGCGGGCGGCTGTGAAGCCGGGGCTCGCTGGACATTCCTCTGCGCTTAATGGCTCCAAACGAGCTGAATAGTGTTTGTGTTACGTCAGGCCGACGGAGCGGCTGCTGCGCTCAGATAGAGCACATTTCCTCTCTTTCCTCTCCACATGGCTTTCACTTGAATTGGTGCCAGCGCAGTGAAACGTTGGATTTGGAGGCGGGTGGGTTCTGTTGGTTATCAATGTTCATTAGTTCATAATAGGTTTTACTTCAAAACAAGGTGAAAACGACGATATATTGTATTGTATCCTATGTGTAACTGTGTCTATCAGCAGTCTCCGTCTCGTGCTGTCCTTTGCTATGGACATAAAACAGTGTGTTGGACACGCCGTCCTCTTGTCTCTCCAGGCATCAACGCTCAGGCTCGTAAGCTGCAGAAGAGCCGCTCCAGGGTGACCTCACTCTTCGTGGACGGCAGCGGCGAGGATGCGGACGGACTCGGGATGTGGAGGAGCCTGAGCGAGATGGACCTGTCTGCGATGGGGAAGGAGGCCGGCCGGGCGGCGCAGAGCGCGCTCAGAGAGGACCTGGAGGCCGAGGCCGACAAGGAGGTGCTGCGCCTCGGCATGGAGAAGGAGGAGACGGAGAGCAGCGACGACAACACCACCCAGTTCTCCATCCACCCGCCCTTCGACTTCCCCTACTTCCTCCTGCTGCAGGGCTACAGCCACCGGCAGGTGAGAGGCTCGTCTGTTATCCAACGTGGCAAAGCAACGTTTAAACATCAAAAAGGTCACCAAAGGCCTCCCGAGGTCCTTGAGAGTCACTGCGGCCAAACACCAGCTTACCCAGACAACAGGGTTTTGGATTGAACCGTTAGGCTGAGAACCAGTCGGGGGGTCATGTGGAGGCCAGTAGGGACGGAAACACTGTGGCTTTGGCTCAGGAGGTGTCCTGTAGGCTCAGAGGTGACGAGTTGTCCTGTTCTAATGTGGAACAAAGTGTTCAGCAAACAGTCTGAAGGAAACCTGCTCAGGAAGTTTGGAAGCAGGAGATTACCCCGATTAAAGACACACTACTTAATCCAGCTTCAGCTCTTTTTTCACAGTAAAACAGGCCGGTCCGGTTGGTTCTGAAGTGAAGCTCTTTCTCTTAAAAATGACAAAAAATCAATTACCCAGATAGTTGTGTATTACTTTGCTGTTGATTGACATTGATTGTTCAACTTGAAGTTGCATGTCGACTTGTTTAGTTACACGTGTATAACAACAGATCTGCAGCCTCCCTACCGTTACAAACTTCATAATATTCAGATCATCATCGCATCATCGCTAATAAGCTGATTGTGCCGACCCCCGAGGTCACGGGACATCACTCTTAATCCCTTCTTTTCCTGTCTCGCTCGCTGCTGCCGTTCACACGCGCTCGGCTGGTTCGTTTCCAAGCGTTACGCAGGCAGATGAAACCCCGGGACACCGGATTCAAATAGAGCCGACGTGTTAACATTCATCGTTGAATGCTTTTAGCTTCTCCAGTGTGAACCTGGGCCTTATATCAGAGGACAGTTAAGATCTGAGGCTTATTATTCACAGGCAGGCGTTTTTTTATGATCTCTGCAAAGCCACAAGAATCCTTTGGAGAAAACAGTCGTTCTACCTGTCAGGGGTAAAGATCGGTTTATCTTTTGTGTCTCTTGAAGTGAATCCAAATAACCTTTAATAATAACTACAAAGTCGAACAATACAAGGAGATAAACTCTCCTATGTGACTCTAAACGGAATATCTTTGGCTTTTGATCTTAAATTGGATGTATTTTAGAGACACAAAGATAAATGGATTCGTTTAGAACAATGAATCCCGGATCAAATTTTTAAATCATTGTTGAGTGTTTTTGTTTCATAGCCCTGAATTGTTTCCCTTTGCAGGATTTTGTCATCTACCTGATGAGTGGAACCACCACCATCTTTGGCTGCTGCAGGGAGCATTGTAACGGTGAAGATGAGGAGAGGCTAAAGGTGGACATCCTTCTCTTTGCCCCCGACGTGCTGCCCCAGCACTGCTGCGTCCGGCGCCTGGAACCCAGCAGCCCGACCTCCTCTGGGGAGCACAGGAAGACACTGACAATGCTGAAGCCCCTCCACGGTGCCCCCGTGACCAGAAATGGTTTCCTCCTCAAAGAGGAAGTGGAACTGAAACCCGGGGACCTGGTTAGCTTGGGGAAACACTACCTCTTCATGTTTAAGGATCCTACCAGCACGTCGGGATCCCTGCAGGCCCCTCTGTGGATGAACTCGCTCTGCCCGAACTCGGACGCAAAGACAGCCTCCTCTTGCTCATCGTGTGGCTCCTCCATCGCCATGACGAGGCCCTGGAGGAAGCCTTCGCGTTGGAGGGACCTGGAAGGCACCGAGGCTTTGGTTAGCTATGAGCTGGAGCAGGAGGAGCGGGTCCTGCAGGAGGTTTTAGATATGTCGGATCCCGCTGGGGATGGACCGAAGCTGGCACCGGGTTTCCTGCTCAGTCTCTGTATCCAGCACTCGGCCTGCACGTTCGGGCTCGCACACTTCAGACAGCTGCTGCTCCGGATAGCTGCACAGATCCAGCTGGCTGTGTGGGTAAGGATGGAACTCACAGGAATCCACCGCATTCAGTTCATTATCTCCACATTGCCCATGTTGAAATCCAACCAATAATGTCTTGTATATTCTAATATCATCAAATGGCGTTGTCAGCGTTGTGTTTAATGTGCATGAGATGTTTCAGGAAATTAATATTTCTTCTATTTGTGGTCTTTTTAGGAGAAGACAAGGGAACTTGCAGCGATTCAGCCAGAAATGTGAGTAAACAAAGTGTCTCCAGAAGCAGCCGAGAGCAGCAGCTGCTGCCCGCCGTGATATACGGCGCCTACGGTTCCACTGCCTGAATGAAAGAGCAGTTAAAGTCTGATTTTACTACTATTTGCTCCTCTTAAAAGCAGTAACGTTTTTTTAAATGCAAGCTGTTCCAAGACGGATTTTCCCACATTTGAGGAACAACTTTTCTCATGAGCACAGTGGCGTCGTCTCGCTCCGCATTTGACTTCAGAAGCAAAGAAATCAAACTCTAAAAACTTTAAACTCTAAAACACGAACGTAACTTGTGAAAAACAAGTCTTGGATGATTAACAGCTGCAACGTATTAATTAGATCTGAACTTTTTATTAACATGTTATCAAAGCGTTGTTCAGCCCGTACAACTAGTACAACTATATAACTGAGAAACGCAGAAAATTGGTTATATGGGCTCAACCGTAATTGATCATAAAAAACTGCTGTTGATTAACTCTCAAAAATATTGTGTAAAAACAGGCTTGCTGATGAATGAGCTGTAACATCAACAATGACCTCATCGGCAGGATCGCAAAGTTGCTGCAGCTCAGTTTGTGCGGTATTGTTTGCCGGTGTGCAGAAACATTTGAGGAAGTCCCAACGTGGTTATCTGAAGGATTAACCGGTTCGATTCTGTCACATTTGAATGTTAGCTTGCTACCGGTTGCCGTTCAGCTGCTGCCCTGCAGCCGGAGACGCAGTTATTCTTGGCCTTTTATTGGCCGTCACGTTTACACAGTATTTTACACACAGGTTTTTTTTTTTTTAAATAGACTTGAAGCCAAAATAAATACTTCAAGTTGTTTTAACGTCCTTGAGAGGGTGTGAGGAGAGCGTCTGCACGGGGCCGTCGCACGCACCTGCGTAGATAATAATGAGAGGTTATCTGACTGGCGAGACGTGCAAGTGAAGTACGTTGTGTATTCTCGCAGTGTAGACTGTAGCGCGGTGGATTCTTTGATATTCATTCATTCATTCATTCATTTCTACGTCAGCGGTGACAGGCAGCCCGAGCGTCTTCAGGTGCTCAGCATGGAGGAGCTGATCCCAGGCCTGCAGCCGCTGCTCCTGTGGATGGCCAACTCCATTGAACTGCTGCACTTCATCCAGCACGAGGTCCCTCAGCTGCTGCCCTGGAGGCCGGAGCAGGAGGACACAGGTGCACGCCTCGCGGCCCGCTGCTGAGATGTGATGTCATCGTCACAGGTGTTCCAGTGTTTGTAAACGCGTGTCCATGTGTGTGTGTGTGTTGTCAGGTCTATTGGACTGTGAGATGTCCTCCACTCGCACAGCTTGTGAAGAAGCCATGACAGTCCTGGAGGAAGTCATCATGTTCACCTTCCAGCAGTCTGTCTACTATCTAACAAAGGTTGTGTGCCACATCTTAATACACAACATCTCTTAACACGCAGCACAAACACACTCTCGAATGGAAACCTCAGCATGTCACACATCCTTTTGACCTGCAGAATCTAAAAGTCGGTCACATGTGAATCAGGAAATTGGGCTGTGTAATCACAAAATTCTGTTTTCATTTAAAATATTCCACATAGAAAGCACAATGACAGAATGGACTTTGTCTCGCCCCCTCGGTCAGGAAAGGCCTGTGAGATAGCGAGCGCGTTTTCTTTTCCACCGACTGGAATACAAACAAAAAGACAATCTTGTTCCCAAGGTGAGACTGATTTCCCCGGCTCGCTGAATAACAACCCCAGAATGGTGAGAACCTCTGGAAGAACGTCTGAAGGACGTTTTGGGTCTTGTAGTCGTATTACTAAATGGTTGAAAGTTAAGTTGAGTCAAATGTGTGTTCATTGATTCCCAAATGTGCTTTGCAGAGAAATGTAAGTAAGAAGAACATGGTCAAAAAGGTTAGATACGTGTAATAGAAAATACTAAAACAACTTATTATAGTTGGAAAGTAAAGAAATCGAATGCTAAAGACAGAAATCATTTGTTTTTCAAATGTAAAAATGACACCCAGACTTTAGTTTTTTAAAGATTCAAAGAGGAGACACTTTCAAAACTGATAACACTATTCATAGTCTCGGATTCAAGGGGACGCACGGCTCCATCGTCATCTTAACAATGATGACAAACAAAAAACAAAACGAAAAAAAACATATGAGGGAACAATAAATTGGGGCCTCAGATGGAGCCTTGTGGAACACCGCATGAGACGTAGATGGTTCATACCAGTCTAGTGCTCTAAATACAAAAATTGCAACTCACATCCCAATGAAAGCTCTTCAAACGCCTCTTAGCGTGTGTCTGACTTTGCTTTGTGTAGTCAGCACTCAACTTTGGTTTTACAGCCCAACAGGACTCTCCCAGACTACGTATTATGTGGCTTTCCTATGTTAAAGATGTTCATTAAAGGCCGTCTGGCTCACGGAGAATCCAGTTAACGTCCCAGCAGTCCGTGGAGCACCTCCACCCAGCGCAGGGAGCGTTTGAGGAAGGGAGGGACGGAAGCAGGAGCAGTCGCTGCTGTTGTTTTGAAGACTTTGACGCATATTTCTGTTGTGGCTTTTGACTGTACAGCTTCTCCTCTGCAGGCTTCAGCAGCTGAAAGGTTTCTTTTGTTTCAGTTTCTTGAATCCATCGTGTCTGTTTGTCGCCACTGAGGCTTGTTAATCAAGCAGCACCAGCTTGGTTTATTTAGCAGTGACACAGTAAGTCCACAGTAGAGAAGTTTGTTGAGAGAAAAGGAGGTTCTGTTTCCTGCAGAGGAAGACAAACTGTCATCAGAGAAACACTCAACAGGAAAAGAAGGGTGGAGAGAACAGTTCTCTCATTGATTTCCTGTGAAAAGTGCCTCATCGTTCATAATGTTCAGGCAACAATGTATCACTTCTTCTTTTTATAATGCTCACCCACAAGTCTTCATAGTAAAAGAAAATTAATACGACTTTGCCAAAAAGGCCTTCAATCAGCTGTTATATACAACACAAGTTGAGTGCTAAATAGAACAAAAATATATAAAATGTAGGAAGAATCTTTATTCAAGTGCTAGACGGATGTACAGAGAATGTGTAAGTGTTGAAAACAGTATTAACAATCTGTAGGAATCATTAACCATCGAGTTCCGGTTTCAATCATTCAATGAGCCAAGATCTGCCCAGCAGATCAGCTCAGGCATGTAGGCTTACTCTCTCAGTCTGAGGTCATTATCTTAGTCACGGTGTGTATGTGTGTGTGTGTGTGTCAGCCTAACAGGTGATGTCACACCATGCAAACAATGGCAGAACTATGTGAGAAGGAGTCGAGATAAGACTCGTATCTGTGTGAGAGCTCTTAATGGCTTCAATAAAACAGCTCCTCACTGTTTGCAGCTCACTGTCTTGTTCTTCCTGGTATTTATGGTGGTAGTGTGAACGTCTTTAATCTAGTCTAATTGTCAGATAGAAGTGTTGGTGTCAGAGAGGTAACCCGGCCCGCCTGTCTCTGCAGAGTATGTACTCGTCTCTGCCCGGTCTGCTGGACGGGAACCCGTTCTCCGACGGCGGTCAGCTGCGAGTGCCCGACGGACTCGGCGGCGTCATGGAGGTCCTGAAGGAGGCGCTGAAGCTCCTCGCGGCCTTCCAGGTGCATCCGGACATCTCCTTGCAGCTCTGCGCCTACCTGCTGTTCTTCATCAACGCGTCGCTGTTCAACGCCCTCATGGAGCGAGGTGAGAGCTCAGCCAAGTAGACCGACACCAAGTAGATCCAGCGTCGGCTCCTTGTGACGTCTCGCTCTGAACGGTGTGTCCTTCAGGGTCCGTCACCGGCTTCTACCAGTGGTCCCGAGGGGTTCAGATCCGGGCCAACCTGGACCTGCTGATGGACTGGATCCAGAGCATCGGTCTGGGCGATCTGGCCAACGAATACTTCCAGAAGCTCTCTGCTGCTGTCAATCTGTTGGCCACACCCAGAGAAACCCTGCAGCAGGTCAGAGGACATCCGTCTCACTTCCTGTTTGTCTCTCTGTGGGCAAGTGTTGCTTTCATTGTCTGGTCTGGTCTGGTTTCAATACTAATGGTACTAGTACTATCTCTAAGAAGTCACATGCGTTTATGTAACTGTTCCCTCCGCAACCTACGCAGACTCTCTTTTAAATCTGTGTATTGTTGCCAAACATTGTAAAAACTGTGACCACTGATGCCGTGAGGATTAAAGCCACTGCTGTTTCCGTGTGTGTCACTCAAACACCTCGAGACCCGCATCCTTAGAGGCGTCTCTCCGGTCACCAGCTGGCCATTTATTCCCCCCTCAGGCTCACCGCTCCCTCGGTTACTCATTTAAAGAGAAGTGAAAATACATAAACATGTGTTCATTTTGTGAAGGTGACCTAATGATTTACCTGGATTGTTGGACGATCGTTGCCTTTGTTTTTCAACGAAGCTGCTTCTGAAAGCTGCTCTCTCTGTTGGTGGGTTGGAAGGTTGCCGGGAGGCCGTTGGTTTAATTCCTGGCACGAGGTCGCTTGTGGCTGCTGCAGAGCACACGCCCTTGACTGCGTTTTCCATCTGGGCTTCTCTCATTTGTTCTTTTAAGAGACTGAGGTGGCTCCCTGCTGGCTCGGTGAATCACACCAGGCCACAACGTCCTGAGCCGTTATTCTGAGGAGTAAGCAGCCTTAATGCTTCAGGAGAAGGGAAAGGACACAACATCATCTCTCTCGTGGGTTTCATTGTGGCTATGTGTGTCCAGGCAAAGTCTATCCCACTGGTTCAGACTAACCATGTCACGTCTGAAATAATCCCATAAACGTGACTCCTCCAGGACATCAAATACTGTCTTTTTCGAATGTCCCATTTCACGATAGGAAACTTGAGACGAGGGATGTTGGGAAGTCGACACTTCTCACGCCGCGCAGACCGAGAATGATGTGTTAATTATAACACGCTCACCTTTTAGTGGAGCGCAGAATAAACACAGGTCTGGAGCTGCATTGATACGCGTTGCTCTGTTTATCCATGAGAAAGAATTCCCAAGAGGCTTTATCACCGCAGGGACTAAAACATTTCACTGTATCGTACGATTGTTTTATCACACCATGCATGCGAATGACTGTGTGTTCACTTTCCTCATTCTGGGAGAATACTTGTTTGTCCGTCGCCGTCATTCTCACAAAGGCCACAACGAGCTTCTGTCGCTCTTTGAAGCTAGAACTTTGATTCTAGTTTGATTCTGGCGGCCCCTGTGGACACAGGTGGTACTGCTTCTGAGTTGCGTAGCACTTTGTACTTTGTGTTCATACAGCATGTCAGGAGATATTATAGATGACGCATATCAACTCCTCTGCTTCTGCCTACGTATTCAAAATGCATCAAGTTTATCTGCACCTGTAACAGTCCTGCATGTTTGTTTTCACACCGTCCCTAAACTCACCGTATGTGAACAAAGTATTCCCTCCGTGTGCATCCAGGCGTCCTGGGCTTCTCTCAGGACCGAGTTCGCTGCCCTCAACGCTGCGCAGCTCCACCACATGCTGACGGAGTACCACTCCGGAAAACCCTGTCCCGCCGGGTGGAGCCCGTCAGCGGGCGACGCCGAGGACGCCGTCAGGACGGGTGAGTGTCGGAGACGAACAAAAGATAAAACGATTTTCAGCTTCTTTGTCACGTGTTATTGTGAACTGAGTGCAAAATGATTGTGGGGTGAATTAATAATAAAAACAGTTGTTAATGGCAGCTTGAGACCATGAACGCAGACAGACGAATCCATAATCACCTGATGGAGATGAACAAAGAAGAAGTCACATGACCACCCTGTTTACTGCAAACTAAAGGAACCCGACTCGTCTTTCAGCAGGAATCTATCGAGCAGCATGTTCAAACCTGACAGAAGAAATGCAAAAGAGTTCATCATAAAGAACAAAGGAGCTGTGTTGGTGGAACATGAATTATAAATAATGTCAGGATTTTATCATTGAGTCTGTTAGAAAAGTGTGCAAAGAAGTCAGATTCTTAATTGCATACTCTTAATCAAATAAAGGGCAATTAGTTTCAATATTTGACACCGGAGAGAGAAAAGGCAGTGATTTGAAAAAACATTTTTTAATAAAATAACATGATCATTTCTGCCGTTATTTGGACATTTTTATTTATCCAAGACTATTTATTTATTCTTATTTATGTAATTATAACTAAACAGGATGGCATTTTATTATTTTAATTCACTATTTACTTAATTTAAATCTGGATATTCTCCTGTCTGTGAAGAAGGAAGGAATGCTTCAATAGTCAAAAGTAAATAGTCAAAAGTAAAGTACAGCTTTACACACGCACACACAGACACACACACGCATGCATTTCTAAGTGTGTGAGTAATCCCGTCCTGACAGTCTGTCTCCACCAATCAGCCTCAGTGTTTCCTTCGCTCTCGCCTGGTTCCACCGTACGGCCCCCTGCTGCGCAGACCACACGCACACGGCTCCCGTGCTTTTAACATGCTTTTTAATTCGGTGTTAACCCAAATATGGCGGCTCTGCTCGCCGACGCTCGGGCCGTCGCTGACGGGTGACTTTTCTTCTGCCCCGCAGCCGACATCCTGGAGAGCTTCGACAGCCACCCGCCGCTCATCCTGCCCGACGGTCCCTTTCACCTGGAGCTGGGCAAAGCCATCGCGGAGCCCGCGCTCTTCCAACAGCTGGCCCAGCTGCAGGAGTTCATAGGCCGACTCCTCCGCGGTGGAACCCGAGCCGAGCCCGATGCGGAGCAGCAGGTAAGCGGCGCCCCGGACGCCGAGCACCCCTGTGTTTCTGCATCTGTGTTTGATTGACTTTATGTTCATCAGACTCTCAACGGGGCCACCGCAGACAGCCAGTCTACGGCCACGGCCTTCCGGGACCCTGCCCACCAGGGGGTCCCTGACCCGGTTACCGCCCCCTTCGCCCCCGATGCACAGGCGGGGCGCGCCGAGACGCCTCAGGCCCGGGGATCTCACGGGGACCTGAGCTGCTGCGAGGCGGTCCTGACCCAGAAGCTGAAGAGCCTGGAGCTGCAGAACACCCTCTCAGGACACGACGACATGGGCTACACCAACAGCCTGGCGCTGGACCCGTCCTGCCTGTTGACTCCGCCCAACACGCCGCAGGGGATGGAGCTGTCGGAGCTTGAGGCCGATCTGCAGGAGGGGGCCCGCCAGCAGCGGAAAGGTGACTGGAGAGGACGCAGACAAAAGATCTGCACACATGAATGCAATTTACCAGAGTCCAGTCAGATTGGACCAATCAGAGCAGAGCTGCTGGATGACAAAGAGGCGGGCCGCTATGGAAAATAATCCAAAATATAATCACCAATATTTAGTCAAATATAACATTACTTTTCAGGTTTTCAGTGTGAAAAAATAAGGGAGACAAAAATACAGGATAAAAAGCATCAGATAAACCAATAATGAAAGCAGTTTATCCTCATGCGTTTTTTTACAAACACATATTGCGTATAACAATGTCATGTTTTAACCCTTAAAACCACTCATGGGATCATGGGAGTTGTATTCAATTTATAGCTTCAAACGACCAAACTATTGTAAAGATGGGGCTGAGTCATGAAAGCTTCTGCTAAGAAACCACGGGTAGGATACAAGGCTGCTGACTGGCGACCAAACGAAACGTACAGTCGATTTAAATGATTTATGTTGATGAGAAAATGTACGCAACTCAACAGCCTATATAACATAGGCCTCGTTATTTTAGGACATTTTAATAGGTAAAAGTTTTGTGTCCAAAGACACAAACAGCTGTGAAACATTACCTGAAGCCGACAACAGGAGCCGAGAAGCAAAGATGAAACCACGCGTGTCGAGGAGGCGCCAGCCTTTCATCCAGATGACACACATCTGTGTCACCGTCTGGCACCAGGTCGCCTCCTCAAAGGACCTCCGGGTCCACGTGAAGGCCACCGGCGACACGAAGGTCCTTCATCTCCGAACCGCCTCCCGAGGTCGGCCTATCAGGCGACTCGCCTCGCAGAGCACACGGCGTTTCCTCTCCCACCCTGAAGGTTTTCGGGCGTCATGAGGTCGTCCGTAGGAGGGATGCTGAAGCGCTTCAGATGCATCAGTGGAAACAGTTACTGTTACTGACAGGGTGTTTTTAAATGCTCGCATGAAGGTTTCCTTTATACCACTAAAAATATCAGTTTAAGAATCCGCCTTGTTTAGAATGTTTTTCCTTCTCTCGCTGTCAGAAGGAGAACTGCAGATGTTATTATCTATGAAGCCACGAGAAGAACACTTTCCTTATTGCTTTAAGAGGAAACTGAAAACTACAAACATCGGCTTTAACATCTGTTTCTTAATGTAACTTTAGGCCAAACAAGTGAGAACAAAGATATCGAGGCTGATTCCTCAACGATTGAACCTAAATGTCTCTCTAACGAGGCTCCGGATCGGATCAGAACCAGACCATCACAAAGCCTTTTGGTCACATGTGATGTTGGCGTTTAAGGGGTTGAACCTGTGTTAATGCCCCTCAGACCCCCCACTGGGGCTTTAAAGCTGAGGGATTTTGTTGATCCTCATCAGAGGGCTTTGCTCTAATTGGTCACTTGTATTATGTTTTCTCTGTTGGTGCCTTTTATAAAAGTAATTTTCTTAAAGGGTTTGAGGATTACTTTGAAACAAAGCCATCTGGCAGCATCCCTCCATGTACATCTGTGCTAATTAGCAGTATAAATCTGCACATGTTTGCACTGCTACATAGAGGAGAAAACCACGTTTACATTTATTTTAGAACCGTCACAGTCTTTTTCAAACCGCAAACTTAATTATTGTTTTATGTGGTATTTCGTTTTGATTCTGGAGTTTCTTAAGAAATACATTTGGTGATCGTAAGTTCTTCCTTTTTTTAAAAGATCTCTCTCTTGTCACTTATTCTACTGTGGATATTATTACAGAACACTACATTTAAAAAATGATTTAGGTTGTTCTGTTGTAAAAACAAATGAGTGAAGCTGTTTTTCCACATGGGGGGGACCTGCTGCATCATCCCACCACGCCGAGCCGTATCTTGGCCTCCGTCTAATGTTATTTTGAAAGTTTGGTAATCCTTTAATCTGGACCCAAGAATTACAGAGAGGTGGTGATGTCAGGAGAGAAAAGAGCCGCGGCCGATCCGTCATGGGAATTTACAGTTGGGTTGCTGTGTGGAATCTTAATGGGTGGCGGCATTGTTCGGGACAGGTCCTGCGTGGGGGGGGCTGCATGTCGGAAAAAGGTGGGGGGGGCGGGGGGGGGGGGGCTACTGTGGCTGCTTTTGTTGTTGTTGTGGCCAGACGGGAAGTGTCTTTATGCTGCATTCTCTCTCCTGACCACCAGGGGGTCCACAGAAGTCTGTGAGAAAATGATTCTACTTGTTCATATATTTATTTATGTAAACATTGTAAATATGAGCTCATGGTCTCCATCTGTATTTTACGGTCTGCTTCTTTTCAGCAGCCCAATTACCCATAAAGAAGGGGGGGGGGGTTGCTTTAGGGGGGGACCTGGAGGCGTCATAACATCGGTCAATCAACGGTCTATCAGCCAATGGGAGACGTCACGATGACTGAAACCCAACTAATAACACGTCCTTTGAGGGTTTGAACGCTTCGTCGTGGGATTACAGTGTCTCTGCGTCTCAGCGTTCATACGTCCTCTTTGTTTCGTCCATGTTTGTTTGTCCAGCCAGTGGACGAGCCGACAGGGAGACGCAGAGCGCAGCAGGAGGAGAAGGCGCAGGCAGAGAGGAGGTGTTCACGGTGGAGCTGCACAGGGGGCCTCACGGCCTCGGCCTGGCCCTGGTGGACGGCTCGGTGAGAACTCCTCTTCATCTTCCCTCCTTGGTGACGTTGATTTGAGCGACAACTACGACTTAAAAGGACGAACATGTTTTCACACACTTTAATCCGGACGCAGAGGATCGTCGTGTCGATCTGATGAAGAACTGAAGGGATTTCTACTTCAAATGTAATCTCGCTAAAAGTTATTTCTGAGTGAACGGAGGACAAACCGCACGGAGCTGCTGAGGCTCAGTGACACGTTACTATCGGCTGTGCACGAGGAGGACGCACGTCTTATTCATTCTGCTCCAACCAGGCAACACAAATCATTTCACACTAATTATTATTGGTGTTGGATCATTAGAGTGTTTTACTGTTTCCGAATGTTGTGATCCAAACATCTCAAAAGGAAAAGTGTTTAATAGATCTGATATTTCCACAAAATACGTTTTTCATCAAGCACTTTTCACAAAACATTGTGGTCGTTCACTGAAGAAAGTAGATCCTGGTGATGGTGGAACTAAAATAAGAGTCAATCCGCCCATGAGGTGAATATTGCTGAACGCAGCGCTCTGATCTTCCTGTTTCCCAGAAGACTCAACTGAGGATGAGCGGCGTTTACGTGAAGTCGGTGGTTCCCGACTCTCCCGCCGCCCGCTGCCAGAAGCTGAGGACGGGCGATCGCATCCTGGCCGTCAACGGCGTCAGCGTGGTGGGAATGGAGTACGACGCGTGAGTATTAAAGTACACGCCACGTGCACTAGCACAGAGCCCCCCTATGTGTGTGTGTGTTCACGGCTCGCCGTTGTCTCTGTTTGGGTTCCAGTGGCAGAGACCTGATCCGATCCTCGAGAGACTCCCTCAGACTGCTGGTGGCGAGCGGCGAGGGCCCGACCACGCCGAAGCGCTGAGGGCGGAGCCGAGGGCGGGCGATCAAGTGCGATAGGGAATACTACGGAGGAAGCTTGGTTTCCTCCTTCCTGCTGCATCCAGTCAGTGAGCGAACGCACTTCCTGCTCCTCTGGTTGTGAACAGAGACAAAGCAGCAGGACTGACTCACGTTTCCTAAAAGGCCTTTCTGCTGACTCAGCTGGTTTCTGTATGAACACACTCGTGAGGTGGAGGCAGTTTGAGGCATGAGGTCTGAGGTCACATGTTTCCTTTACATTTAACTGCAAATAGTCCTTTTTACCTGATAAACTCCTTTATATTTGGACAAATGTTTGTTGATATTCCGTCTGCTCTAGAAAATCCCCAAAACAAGGAATCGCACACTGGAATCTAATTTACTGGGATTTTTATTATCTTGTAAAAAACAACATTTAAGACCATATGATTTTAGCCACATTCACATCCTCTATGTGCAGCAGAGATTCTTCAATTAAAACAAGAGCTCAACATTTATCATATTATGCTGATTCACTTTACTGCTGACAGTTAAATGAGAGGATGTTAGCTTAGCTTAGCATTAAGACTGGAAACAGGTATCCTCTCGCCTGTCTCCTATGTTCATGCTAAGCTAAGCTAGCTTGTGAATCCTCTCAGCCAATGAGCAGCTAGAAAGTAAATATCAGTGAACGTTTGCTCTGAAGCCTCAGGACAAAATCTAAAACCGGGCTGATGTGAGGTCAGTTTACACGACAAACACCGTTTAACACCGTGAGACAAACTTCTGCAGTTCTCATCTCAGTCCTTGTTAAGTCCAGGTATATTGACACAGTATTATTCATAGTATTTTGTAATATTTATATGGCGCATTATTTTTGCAAACTTTGGAATAAATGTTATTTTGACTTTGAAGACGCCTCCGGTTGTTCCTTCTTTGAACCTGAACACGCTGCTGTGAAGTGTGTTTTTGTTGGTGTTTGCTGGAGCGAGCTTCAGGCGGGGAGGGGGGAGGAGGGGGGGGGGGGTGGCTGCTGGGTGTGTCGGCCTCGGCGCGCTCTAGTGGTCGGCCACCAGCAGCTGTTTGTAGCCGCTCTGTGGTTTCCACCAGCCAAGCACTTTCCACTGACTCTGGATCAGCAGCGCTCGGATCAAAAACACAACATCACTTAGACGACCGGCCGCTGCCCTCCCCCCCCCCCCCCCCCCCCCTGCCCTCCCCCACAGTGAGGGACCTGAATCCTCCCTCCCCCGCTCACACCTGAGAAAGCTCCTCTGTGGGGGAGCAGAGCCTTAAACTCAAACTGAAACAAACATCTAGAAGTTTCCATTTCAATGGAACCGTGCAGCTCTGTTACAATATTCCTCTTATTCAAAAGGAATAGTGCAATGCTGCTCCAGGACCAGTTTTGTGTGATTTTGTCTGCTCTGCAGGATGGAACCCGGCTCTGAAGGGGCTCCACAGGGGGCGCTAGAACGCTCCACTAAATCACTAAATAGAATAATACGGATATAATGGATAGGTTTCTACCCTACGGGACTGATGCGTACAAACGTTTAGCAACAAAACCCACATTGTTATTGAGTGAAGACACAAATGTACATTATTTAATGAAACATTTGAAACTCCACAAGAAAGATGAAGACGTGTCTCCATCCCGCACACGCTGATCTATAATAGTGTAATTTATATTAATATCTATTGATTAGTTGAGCTGCACGGTGTTTCTGAACCGACAGGACTCGTTAATGAGCTCCGCTTCTCTCTTTGACCTTTGAACCACACGCACCTCCAGCAGAGGACAGGAGGAGCTGAAGACGAGCCGAGGTGACTCATCCTTCCTGCTCATCCTGAACAATGAGGGCAGGAAGCTCAGCAAACTCCTGGCTTCCTCCCAGCCACATTCCCAGTCCTGGTACACAGGGGGCGGGGGGGTCATCCGGAGATCAAGCCCCTCCCTCAGACAGGAAATCCCGTCTGGAGACGAAGGTACGCCGTCAGGACACCTCTTGAGAGTTTGCTTCATCGAGTGGAATATTCTGCACTTTTTAAGAAAATCATCTCCTGATTCCTCATCATTCATTAAATGTCCATCTTCTAAGTAGCTGTAAAACTAGAAACGCAGTGTAGTAAAAGTACAAAGACTCCAGTACATGTGTGTACTTGTACTAAACTGTGTGACGTCATCCTGGATAAATTAATACTCCCACACGGAATGTGATGTATTTAAAGTGTGTTAATAGTTATTAATAGGTATTAAATAAGATACCGTTGTTTAATACCTCCTCGCTCGGGAGACAATGAAGTATTCTTTTGCAGTAGCACTGAGGTGGTGGTACAGTTTGTACATCAATGATATCACTTAATTAATACGATGGAATCCCGGTGATTATAAAAACGTCCGTAGTTTCACTTCAATTTGTACTCGAGTAATTTGCTTGCGTTTTTTGCCGCTGGCAGATTATTGTACTTTTTACTTCCCTCAGTTTAGTTATTTTATAAAGCAAACTGTTTAAAAGATATTATCTTTATTTCTAAATAAAACTACCCTTCTTTAATACGACAAATATGATAGTATAAGAGTGGGACAGGGGACACAGAGGACAGTTATACGTTTGATACTTCTTGATTGGACTCTTTGGTTCCATCGCCCTCTGCTGGATGAAGAACCAACGCGCATGTAATGACGTCACTTCAGAAATTAAACAAAAGGCTGGAAAAAAAGGAGGTTTTGCTCCAGATGTAAAACTACAAATAGAAAAAAAGGATATTTCAGGATGTAGGCTTTGAAATGCAAACATTATGTATCATGAGACCAAAAAACCCCCCAACCTTTGGTAATTTTTACAAGTAATATAAATTGATGCAAATTTGCTCTTTGTGCTGTTTATGTGCTCCGGGAGCAACCGGTGAGTTTAATTGTGTTTTTGCATAAATGACTCCTGCAGCTGGAGGCTGGATTATTCCTGACTGTGAGACTAATGACGGCATCTTTCTTCCCTCATAAATCCAATATAACTAGATTCACTGACTGTGATGGATTACCTGTTTGTTTACCGAGGCCTGAACTGTGGCCTCCTGCGGAGTGGTGATCAAGAGGATTAAATGAATAAAGGGACTCGTGCATTTCTCTGAACTTCAAAGCCTCGGCTCGAGCAACTGTGCATGTTGGCAGCCTCCAACATCAGAAGGAGGAAGCCGGTTAGAAATCCTCCAGTTCGATTCCAGCAATTTGTTTTGCCAAAAATCTAATTTCTGATTGTGCAGGTGTTACATCCCGTTGCCCCTAGCAACGGTGCAAGAATGACCAGCTATAATAACCCGTACAAAACAAGTGTTTGTGTGTTATGGTGCCTCAAACAAAAAGAGTATAAAAGTGTAAAGAAAGCGCTGGAGTGTGTTGTTCCGCCCTGAGGTAAGCCGCAAGCGTTAGCGTGTCTGGCTAACTAGCATATCTGGCTAACAAGCCTACAATGGCCGAGCATTATCGTTGTCTGTAAATGTTCAAAATATCCTGATTACTCCTCCAATAAAATAAAATAATTCAATAAAATCTTTCAAACAACAAAGTAAATTTAGAATTTATGGCCTCCAAACTATTTAGTATTTTATCTGTCCATTTGTCTTATTTACAATCCTTCTCAAGCAAATGTTAGCATGCTAATACGCAAGCTAAAAGGTTACACAAACATGTTAGCATGCTACTTATAAGCATTTATCTCAAAGCAGCACTGCCTTGTTAGGAAAATGTGAATCAAATGTATATTAGTAACGCATTATTATGTATGCTTCAGAGTTTAGAGATTAAATTATTCATTAGATTAATCAATTCTCATCTGGTTATTTTTAGTATTTTTGTGTACTTGTGAAGTGGGAAATAAAAATGAACACTTTAATAAACGGTGCGCTGTGTGACTCGGTGAGATAGATCTTCAACCCACGTGTCTCCGGGGAGCTTCAGCTGAACACGCCGTCCCGTTTCTGAATCCACGCCGGCTGCATCCGTCGGCACTAATGTTTGCAAAGGTCTGACTCACGTCTCCGTTCACAGGAGTTCCGGAGCTACTTTCCCTGCTCGTCTAATAAAGCGAGTGACCCGTCGCTCGCCATGACTCACCGGCTGCAGCACAGAGAAGCCCCGCTTGACTGGTTGGAATAAAGAAAAGACTAATAAAAAGCAGGTAGCTTCTGTGTTTGAGTGCAGCAGCGTTATCAGTTATTTATATGTGAAGAAGAAGATGTGAAATATGGATGCACCCACTTTGACACACCTCCTGAATCTCTTTTTCATAAATAAGGGTTTCGTACAATAATCACCTAGAGATGCACATTCTGTTTAACTTGTTTATTTGAACAGCATCTATTTATTTGAATTATCTTATTAGTGTTAAACTTCCTGAGGTTGGTTTGTAGACGTTTGTCTACGTCTGTAATAAAATAAATTTGCAATGTTCCCCACATTGTTATGTTATGTTATCTTGTCAATCACAGTTAGCCCGCCCTAAATCATCCTCTGCTTTATGGTCTGTTTAATTCTAAATGGACCATAATTCACTGAACAAACATCATGGTGCGTTGAAGGAGACTTGAAACTAGAGACTGAGACCATGAACTCATCTTTACAATGTTTACTGAGGGAATAAATCAAGAGAGAAGAAGAGTCATTTTTTCATAGACGTCTATGGAAGCAGAGGAGCCGCCCCCTGCTGGTCACTACAGAGAGCTCAGAGCTGATAATCAGACACACTGAATGTGCTGTGAACATCCTGAATATCCTCAACTGAACCTCAGACAGATTCCTGGTGTTTTAAATCACACCAGCAGACGCGGCCGTTAGTTACACACTCTGCGACACAACGAAGGACTGTGGGGTCGGTGATTTATTCTTTTCTGTGTGCGTCGCAGTCTGGAACCAGACGAACGATTGATGGCGTCTTTTAGCTTTCATATCAGATTTGATCTTCCGTTTAATCTAGAAACACAAATAACTGAATTAAATTGCTATTGTGGAGATATTTCAGACCGGCTAAGATGGTGCCATGGATTTAAAATGTTTAGTAACCATCTGTTTCAAAAGCTCAAATCGTATGTTTCGGATTTATTTAGATCTCTGCCTTCGTTATTCCGAGCTGACGCGTCCTGTAATTCACTTCAAGAAGCTGCATGTGATGCGATTCAAACCGACTTGAATCCTTGTAACCCCCCTGTTCTTGGAACTGGAGACACATATTTGTGCCACTGAGAATTTAATGATCACCATAAAACCATCCGCTGGAATTAATTACGACGGCCTGCGGCTTCGGAGGATGGAAATAAACATTCTCTCTGCAGCTCCGTCGTTGACAATGTGAAGCGGGAAGAAAACACCGGACGCCAGCGAGCGAGAGCGATGTCAGGGGGCAATTTAGTTTCCCACCGCTGTCGCCGTGCACGCGTCCGTGCGCTGGTGCCACACGTGGAGCTCTCATTTGCTGGCTTGTTCTGAGGCTGTTGATGTTCACTGTGGCAGAAAAACCTGCTTCACCTGGTCCCGTTTCAGCCCTCTGCTACGAGGGAGGGGGAGGGGTGGGGGGGGGGGTAATTACACAGGAGGATTCTGTTATTGGACCCAGGAGGCCGAGAGGCCCGTGGAAAGACCCTCATCAGCTTTGTTCCCTCTGGATTCGATGACATCGCTAAAGTGCCGGCGGTCGAGGACACGATTGTTTCAGTTAATCACACATATAAGTTTACATACAAATGTATCGCACATGTTTTACAAAACAAACTAGCGAATGAATGCTTGTCACCATCCATTGCCGTGATGTGGATTAAAGGAGCTGGTTTCTCGTTGACATCCGGAGGAGTCGCCCCCTGGTGGACAATATGGAGAATTGTTCAGAACCAAAGACCCCCCCTCGATGCCGTCGGGATTGTAAATTGAGTCCTGTTATCTGAGGAGAAGCGCGGACAGACGTCTTAGTCACTGGCGAGATTAAAATACACTGGATGTCCGCCCGGGGGGAAGGGATTCGTGGCGCTGCACGGCATTCTGGGAGATTGCCGTGCGGTTCAGTTGTTGTTTGTTTTTTGCTGGAAAGAAAAGTGCATCTGAACTTAATCGATTCTTCCAAGTCTGATTCTACTATTCCAGGTTGAACACACTGACGCGTCCTGTCGATCAGGGGAGACGTCCTCTCTCCTCCATTCACCCTCCAATCGTTACAAAGCTCGAAGCTCTCCGTCTTCCTCTGGGCTTCATCAGCTGCGCTCTGATTTACGGTGCCGTCACCTTCCTAAAGGCAGCGAGGGAAAGATTCTTCGTCTTCTCCTACTATTTCTAACAGTGCTCACAGACGCAAAAAACTGCATTCGTTCAGATTCAGATCAATTTTATGTTACGAAAAGAAGACAGATATGGTCTCCCCTCCCCTGAGACCTCATTCCTCCGCCTGCTGAATAACGATCAGCTGCGGTGACTCAGGGCGCCGTGAATTCACCCGGGCCTCTGACATCATGTCTCTGCCTCTGAGAGGTGAGGATAATCAAATCAATAGAAGATCCAATTCAATTCATTTGGTTTTGTACAGCCCAAAATTGCCAATTACGAAGTTGCCTCAGACGGCTTGGCAGTCTGTAAACCTGTGGCATCCTCTGACATCGACAGGAGCAACCCCCCGAAAAACAGAAAAACGTTCCGAAACCTTCAGAGAGAGACAGAGGAGGACGTGTAACGTTCAGCTTCTATTTAGCAACACATGTTCACGTGAAATAAATACGTTTTATCCAGAAAGAAGTTGCAGAGTTCATGTTTCACACACTTGACCCCTATTTGCATATTACAAAGGTCATATGACATTTGACCTCCACCCAGCCTAAGCGCTGAGGAGTCAAACTACCGACCTCCTGACCTCCAACGCTCTGATGGAACTAAGCAATAATCCAACAAAGTCCTCATTTAGCCTGCGTGTCCGTCCAAAGCCTGCAGCCTTCAACTAATCCTCATGTGCTCATCGATGACGTCAGATCTCACGCTCACCGCTGCAAACAGGAAACTTCTCCACAGGTCCTCACTTCATGGGAACAGCTTTAGTTATGCTACAAAGTAAAACATATCTGTCTAAATACGCCGTGATGGAGATTCAGAGTAAACTATTTATCTAATCGTATTATCTTATTATCTGTCTTCTCTTGTCTTTGTCATTTATTTATTAGTCTTATCTTATCTTTCTCCGTTTCCAGCTCCAAACTGAACCCTTAAAAAAAACGACCTCCCCGCTCGGATGATCCAGTCACTCGCTGGCAGCTGTCACTTTAAATCCCCGCAGTACCTGAATGCAGCGCCGACGCAGAGGCGCGCGCGGTCGCTCTGCGCTGTGATTGGACGTTGGAGGCGGTGGGCGGGGCCTGGCCGCGGGAGAGCGCAGACAATAGACGGAACGGCTGCAGCGAGACCCAGCGGCCGGGAGACAGCGACAGAAAGCGGCGCTGCGCACCGGCGGAGCTCCGTGATTCCCGGTAAGAAGAGCAGACGGTCGCTCGTTAAGGCGCGTGGACGGATCGATCCGAACAATGCGATGGGATTCGATCGTTTCCCGACGCGTTTAGAGCCATCTCAGGCTAATTGAACGTCCGTCGGTGTTTACATGTTTAAATGTGTGTTCATTGTTTTGTCTGCATTGCTGTGGACTAAGGTTGCGTTTACGAGCCGCCTCTGTTAAACCATTTAAACTGGCGTTTAAAACATTAACCCCATTTTAAATTCCTCACAATAAGAATTGACCCCGTGTGCGATGACACCGGCCGCGCCGAACAATGGAGCTGCTGTCCAGCTGTTGTGTCCCGTCCTGCACATCTGTGCGACACTGTATTTGTCCCTTTATGCACGTGCACTACACCTGGCCTCGCGCGCGCTGCGTGTTGCTTGTGCTGCAAGCTTTGTGTCTGCAGAGCTGAATTCGCACTTGATGTCTTTGTGCTCCGGTTCTTGGTGTAAACAGTGAGGCCGACATGAAGGATGCGGCACCGTCGGGGCTTCAAACCTTCAAACCGTCAAACCGTCATTCTGTCATTTCATTGTTTTGCATCGAAGCGGATTCTCTTTGTTTTGCGGGAAATGGAATACATAAGCCATTTTGACCCTCAACTTGTGCTGCACAGATTCCTTTGGATCTCTTATTTCTGCGTTGAATCTGATAATCAATTACTTCACTTCATTCACATAAAGTATTTTGATGGTGAATGTTTTTAAGCGTTTACTGAGGCTCTTAATGATCTGGTTCTCGTGCTGTGTAAAGATTTCCTCTTTTTGGGTGTGATGGGGTCACAGTGATTTGACATCCGATCCGTAATGTGTTGCTGTCTGTATTCACCTGCAGTCTTTCAGCACGTCATGCAGTTGGTAAATGAACTGATGATGAAAAACCATGGTTGGCTGCAGCCTGGTGTCTGCCTGCAGGGATGAGTAGGCTCTTTAACAGGATCTATGTGGCCGTGAGTCAGCGAGAGCATTTATTATTAATAATAATAATAATAATAATAATAATGCATTTTATTCATAACGCACTTTTCATCAGGCTGGATTGGAACAGGAAGGTTCCTCGCTGGGTGTAAGCGGCCGCCGTGATAAGAGCCGTTCTCTAATGCGAAGGACAGGCGCTTCAATGCTTCCTCTGGCTTAGGAACCGTCCTTTACCAAAGGAAAGCAGATCATTCCATCCCACAATTCCTTTTGCAGCGGCAATATTCATATTTTTCCTTCACCTTTTGAGCAGCGTTGTGTTCGGCTTAAAGGAGCAGTGTGCATGATTTAGGGCCATCTAGTGGTGCATCTACAGATTGCTACCAACTGAATAAACAAGACGCACACAACTTCAGCGACTCCTGCATCCTCAGGACGTGATGATATTTTTTATTGGTCAGAGCGAGGGGGGGGGACGGTGATGCCCAGTGATGCACAGAAGCCCCGGTGTGTTGTGATGGTGGGAGCCTTTGATCCGAGCTGCAGGCCGGAAGCCTCACAGCCGGTTCCAGCTCTTTAGTGTTCACTCTGCAGATCGGCCCGGAGGGAAGATCGACCCGCTTTTGTTGTCGCAGCGGGCCGAAATGGAGAAAATGGACATTTTGCGCACGTGAGATCAATGGCTTGAGCAGGTTGGGAGGAGCAAAGCAGGAGTTGCGTACCCTGAAAGGCAAAATGCAACCGAGGCTGATTTGGCGAAGAGATGATGAAACCTCTGCGTTGACGGCAGCAAAGCTCAGTCACATCAGTGCAGAAACAAACGGAAATATCATATTTCTATACGTGTGTATCGGGCTTCTTTCTGGCACTTGCTGAACTTCATTTTGTGCTTGTCTTCAGCACATGTTTGTTTGCGTGACGGCAGGATGGATTTGGTGTGAAGTCTTTGTTCTTGTGAATAACATTGACTCGGAAAATGATAAAATAAAAGCCCTGAATCTCAGCGATGCTAACGGCTCTGGGATTTAGCTCCGATCCAGCAGCTAATGACATGCTAACGATGGGGATGCTAACGTGCTCATGATGAAGCAAATGTTCTGTTCATCATTTCATTTTAGTTTAGTTCATTGCGAATTTCATAAGCAAAACGATGTGATTTCTGACCTTCCTGGTGGCGCTAGATGGGGAGTTATTTTAGTTCATCGTGGGGGGAACATGAATCCTTTTGACATCCATCCAAACATTGTTAAAATATTTAAACCTCACCAAAGTCTGTGGAGTTCATCCATCATTCTGTACCAAACGGCAATTAGTGCTGAAATAAACCAATTAATCGGCTGTTGTCTCTTTTATGTGTCACCAAATAAAACGAGTGTTTGTTTTTGAGTATTTTTTAGTTGGCTGACGTATTGATTTTGCATCACAAATGATGAATTAGGTGCTGATGTGGGCCGTTTTTCTGCAGTGCTTAATGTGTGTCTGCTTTAACGAGCCAGAGACGGTTACTCGGCACTTCTGTCCGGTTCTATGTGCGTTTGCATGTAGCAGCGACGTGTGTTTGTAACTGTGTCACTGGCGCTGCGATGCTGAACGCGGCCGGAGCTCAGTGCAAGGACTGAGGCGCGGCAATGCGATCCCCGCTCTGTTGCAGTGGAAGCTCCTGCGGGATCCTTCTGCACGAGCTGCAATTGATCTGCTGACTTTCCGAGGGGAGACCTGAGCGCATCGACTCGCCGTAGTTGAGTTCCGGTTGAAATTGAAGCTCCCGCAGGCTTCTGTGTCGAAGGGGAAAAGAAACCGACTGACCTTTTTTTTTTTTTAGTTTGGCTTATTTCCTGTGACTAGAACATTAGAACGCAGCCAGTCATGCATACAGTTCTTGCCCTCGGTGTAACGCCTCTGGTTTTTCTGTCTCTTTTTATTTTCAGTTGATCTGCACACAAATGGCATTTTAGGATTGAATTGTGACACTGTGAATAAAATTAGAATTTATCTTATTTTGGAACTACATTTCCCTGATGTCATAGTCTAAATATCTATTTTCACGTTGTACAGTTTCATGTGAGAGTCATGTGATGTACAAAACAATGTTCAAAGACATCAGTTAAATAGTCACAATATGAACCATATATTAAAATCATAATAAAATCATTCCCTTTTTTCTGCATTTAGTTTTTGCTCATGAGGAGGAGGAGCTCTTGAATCGAGCCTTGTGGTGCTCCCATATTTTGGATGAGACTTTTATTGTCCAACCAATACTGGGTTTTTGAGGCAGACACAATGTGATAATGAGATTATATATATATATATATATATATATATATATATATATATATATATATATATATATATATATATATATATATATATATATATATATATAATCTGTTTCTAGTAGTATATTAATTAATACATTACATGTCATTCAGCTGACGCTTTTATCCAAAGCGACTTACAATAAGTGCACTTCAACCATAAGATACAAACTCGGAACAAGAAAGTGCAAATTTATCAAATACGCCGATTTACAACTTACAGCTGAAGATAAGAGCCGTTTCAGGTACAATTGAAGTGCTACAGTTTGTGTTTTTAGCCGAGGTTTGTCTTTAGTTTGTAAAGACTCCTTCCTGATGTCATCAGACGGCTCGTTCCACCATTTAGGAGCCAGGGCATCATGGCATCATGATTTGACATTTTCTATGTATATTTATTTATATATGCATATTATGTATTTATTTCACAATCCTGAAGTATTCAGTCTCCCCCCCCCCCTCTGTTAGTGCTGTCGGCCGGTGACATTAGCTGCGAGGTACCGAAGGATAAAAGCAGCAATGACGCAAAGCAGATCGGCCGAGTTCCAGCTTTGATCAGTGATGCTGATCATCTCATCGGGGCCTCGGGCCCCTCGAGGCCCTCTGGCGAGCCGCCGCGGCGCCGTCGCCCGGAGAGGCTGCTGAGGGCAGGAAGACGCTGCGTCTCATTAGTGCCGCTGGTGCCTCCTTTCATCTGCAGCCTCTTTGATGTGACGGCGGTGTGAGAGCACATCAGAGGAGAATACGCGCACGTTGCATGAATACATGTCACGGCCATTTTCAGTTTGGCAACATAAAAGATTAAATTGAAGTATGACATACTTTTATACAAACAGTTTATTCGACCAGAGGTGCAAATTCTTCACAACAGTGAGGTCACAATATAATGGATTTAAAAGTTGTTGTATTGAATAGTGGCCTCTGATTGGCTGATTGTAGCTACTAGTTTTTCAGTTTTTAATGTTTTGATATCTCCAAGCTTCACCACGGGGTTTTATTTACTCGAGGAGTGAAAGATGTATTTCCTGAGTCTTGGATACAGAAAAAAACGAGCTTCAGAGAAACTCCTCATGTTCTCCGATCTTATTTTAAACCACCGACTGCAGCGAGAAAAACGGTTCAGATGTAAAATTGTGAAAAGTTTTGAGTCTCTTGAGGCCGGTTCATCTTTGGGAGAAACATTCAATCTACTCTACCTGGATGAATGTTTACCGATTCGAACCAGAAATGCAGAAACGTGTCTGTTCTCCTCTGATTGAAGAACCTTTTACTCTTCTCTCCTCCGTCCATCGGTGCGTTTTACTCGACCAGCGAGTTGATGAGTCATCGTCATTAGTTCAACACAATAACTCTCCTCAACGTCAGGGTTCAAAGGTCGTGTTCATGTTAATCTTTTCTCTCGTCCTGCAGGAACATCCTTCTTCTTCTTCTTCTTCTTCTTCTTCAGACCAGATCCTCAGCCACGATGAGCTCCTCGGCCGCCGGCCCCCGCGCCTCCATCGACATCCTGGAGGAGCTGCAGCTGATCGCCGCTCAGAACCTGGAGAAGCTCGACATCCACAAGTACTACGAGGTGGTGCGTGAGCTGGGGAAGGGCACCTACGGGAAGGTGGACCTGGTCGTCCACAGGATCCGAGGTAGCTCCATTACTTCCTGTCCCCGATTGAAGCTTTATTTCCAGAAGAGCAGACCTCTGTGAGCCGTCTTTGTCTGACACTTTGAGTGGAGACTTGAAGAAGGAGCAGGAAATGGGACGTTCTCTCTGTGGCGACACTCAACTGGTTTAGAATCTTTCTTCATTTGGTATCAACAACCGCTGAGACAGAAAACACGATAATCCTGATTTCCCTCAAGTGAAGCTTTTATTCACATTTAAAGCTAAATGTGAGCCGTCGCTAATGCAGAGCTTTACAAGCGAAGTTGCCAATTAACCAACAGAAGATCTCTTCCACCCTTTCACATTAAAAGCCCCAAATGTCTCCCATCTGGCCCGAGCTTCTAAATCGTCTCTTTTATGGAGCAAAGAGCAGCTGCAGTCCGTCAACCAGCTGGATGAGAGGATTTATTAAAAAAAAAAGAAACCCGCGGGTCCTTTCTGCTTTACGGTGCATCGCGTGGCTTCAATCGTGTAAACGCGCAAACACATTTTAGAGAAGAAGGAATCTTTTAATTAAAATCAGAAGCTGCTTCGGGAAGTCGCCTATTTACTCCGTCTAGAGATGAAACGCTGACTTCTGCTGCGTGCGAATTAAAGCCGCAGGAGTCTTCAAAAGATGCCAGTCGGCGTCTTATCGCCACGGAGCAGCTGCGCCGTTTGTGCCGAGCCAAACGGAACCGAGGAGTCCGGAATAAAGCAGCCACAGTAAAGAACTCCACGTGCAGAAGGGTCTCTCCTGGGATGGTGTGTGTGTGTGTGTGTGTGTGTGTGTGTGTGTGTGTGTGTGTGTTACTTCACTACATCTCAGAGGTTCATATTGTTCTTTTTTACTACATAAATCCATATGATGATGATGAACGTTTACGTCTAAGTGAAAATTGCAGCACTTAATTCAGCTTCATTGGAGACTTTTGTTATTCATCGTGTTTTCTTTTTTCTTCTCAGGCACAAAGATGGCGCTGAAGTTTCTGAGGAAGAAGAGCACCAAGTTGAAGAGCTTCCTGAGGGAGTACAGCGTCTCCTTGTACCTGTCGCCCTGCCCCTTCATCATCAACATGTACGGCATCGCCTTCGAGACTGACGAGTACTACGTCTTCGCTCAGGAGTACGCGCTGGCCGGCGATCTGTTCGACATCATCCCTCCCCAGGTGAGGCCCAAAGCATCCTGGGAACTGTGCAGGACGGTGAAGCGGTTCTTGGTTATTTGCAGTGATGTTAAAATGCATTCGGCGCTGCAGTAAACGGCCGCTCCTCCCCTCGCCAGGTGGGACTCGCGGAGGCGGTGGCCAAGCGCTGCGTCCACCAGGTGGCCATCGCCCTGGACTACCTGCACGGCAAGAAGCTCGTCCACCGGGACATCAAACCCGAGAACGTGCTCATCTTCGACAACGAGTGCCGGAAGGTCAAGCTGTCCGACTTCGGCATGACGCGGCGCGCCGGCTCGCCGGTGAAGCGTGTGAGCGGCACCATCCCGTACACGGCGCCCGAGCTGTGCGCCGCGGCGCGCCGCGAGGGCTTCTGCGTGGACCACAGCACGGACGTATGGGCCTTCGGCGTGCTGCTCTTCTGCATGCTGACGGGGAACTTCCCCTGGGAGAAGGCCATGCCCAGCGACGCTTTCTACGAGGAGTTTGCGCGCTGGCAGCGCCGCCGCGCGGGGCCGGTGCCGTCGCAGTGGCGCCGCTTCACCGACGAGGCCCTGCGGATGTTCCGCCGGCTGCTCTCCATCGAGCAGGAGCGCCGCTGCTCCGTCAAGGAGGTCTTCGGCTACTTCAACCTGTGCTGGATGCTGGACAGCGACAACGGGAACGCGGGCGGCGGCGGTGGCGCGGCGCCTCCTCTGGACATCAGCTCGTCTTCGTCCGGCGAGGACGCGCTGGTGGACAGACTCAAGCAGCAGAGCTTGTCGCCGGCGTTCATCGCGGCGAAGGGCAGCGCCATGATGGACACCGACTACTCCTCTGCGTCCGCCAACAGCTCGCCGTCGTCCACGGGCGGCTACGAGAGGGTCAACAGGGACAACAACGAGCGGGCCCGCATCCTGGTGGCCACGCCCATCGAGATCTGCGTGTAGGAGGGGAGGGGGGAGGTTCCCCGCCGTTGATGATGAGAGGAAGTTTGAGGACTCGTTTGTGATGATGAAGAGCTCTGAGGAAACGAGCTGTGATTCGCCCCCCTCAGACCCCCCCTCCCTGATTTGTCATCTATTCATCAGATGCTGAAATCAAGTCACTGCACAACGTGTAAAGAGAAAATAAGGCTTGAAAGGGGGAAAAAACTAAAACGAATAAAAACATTCATGATCCACAAGCAATACGTTCAATAAGTTTGGAATATTCCACTAAATGCAAAAAAGAAATGATCAACTTCCAAGATCATGTGACGATGATACTAATGTGTGTCTGTGTGTGTTTTTTGTTTGTAGATTTGTTCCTGTAAAGTGCTTTCTTTTATTTATTTTTATTTGGAGTTAAATTATTTATTTATATTTGATATTTATGATTTGATTTTACAGGGAAATTGGAATTAGCCAGCGGCTTTCACAAAACCCACATGTGTCCTTAAATATTTGTCATTTTGTCTTGATCTCTCATAAAAAACAGACGGTTTCTCACCTTTCTCACCTAGAATGTCCTTTGTCACGTTTGCCTGTGCTGCCTAAAGCGACGGCGCGGGAGAAGACACCCATTGGTCACAAGGTCTTCATCAGCCAATGAAACTGCAGCGCAGCTGCACCTGAATTAAAATAGACAAATAGACTGGTGGGAGAAAGAAATACTGACATATTGTCAGAACATCGGTTGTTCAATATGCATGGTTGATAAGTAAGTAAATGGAAATTGTAATTCTTATTGAAAGGATGAATTAAAGAAAAAAATAGGCAAGATCAGGGAAATGTTGTTTTAGAAATGGGAACAAATATCAAAGTATTCGGGGAAACCTTGATCGTTTTTGCTATTTGATGTGCGAAGAGACAAACACATGATGAAATACTTCAAGAACACTTGAACTCAATACGACGGATATTCTGTGTTTTTCAAAAAACTATCGTATGACGTGATGATTACTGTGGTGAACATTTGTGCAAATAAACACTCACAAAATTCGAGGTTGTCCCGTGTTATTTGTTGTTTCCATATTCGTGGGAGATGCTATGCTATTCAGTCACATGACCATCGCATCTCGGTCACATGACCACCGCATTAAGCCCGAAACGCACTCGGAGGTGTTTCTGGAACGAGCCTCCAAAGAGCCCGGAAGAATGACGTGTAAGAACACACACACGTTTTCATCCTCACGTCTACTGGCGTGTGTGCGTGCGTGTGTGTGTGTGTCTGTGTGTGCGTGTGTGTCGTGTGTGTGTGTGTGTGTGCGTGTGTGTGTCTGTGACATGACACAAATCACAGTGTCGTAGGATTAGGAAACGGGAGGATTATATGTGTGGATGGGAGATGGGATGATGAGGGGGTGATGCGGGGGGAGGGGGAGGGGAGGGGAGGGGGGAGGGTGGGGGTGATGCGAGGGGAGGGGGAAGGGAGGGGAGGGGGGAGGGTGAGGGGTGATGCGAGGGGAGGGGTGAGGGCGAGGGGGAGGGGGGGCTGCTAAGTGCAGCTGAGCATCACTGCATGTTCAGCAATTACAGCGCCCACTAATCTCAATGTTTCTCCCTCCATGTTTCCACCAGCAGATACAAGAAGAAGATCCAAGTACTCACGTTGACTTCCTGTAATACTACGGAGTAAAGGTACACTGAAGCATAAATACATGGATGTATTGATAATGTGAGCACCTCCGCTGCTACTAAAAGGTACTGAGGGAAACTAAATGACACATGATGATTCTAGTAGCTCAGAAAACTGTCAAGCAATTTTATTCTAATTAATCAAATCACTTAGATCTGCATCATAAACCATTAAATAAAAATTCCTAAATTGTTGGATTGATTTTGCTTTAAATAAAGTTTTTCTGCTCGTTATCACACAAACCAGGAGGATTAGAAAGAGACACAAACTACTGTGAACGTTGTCCATAAAAGCCTTTCAGGACATCTGGATTAAAGAATGCGGATCAGAGAAACAAGTTTTGGTTTTATTGACTTTTATTAAATAACATGAATTAACAAAAAGTGGAACACGTCGGATTTTCAAATAATGAAAGCGTCTCTAATAAAAGTGTCACATCGTGTGGATTTAAGAACAGATGCTGAAGCTTCACATGGCAGCAGGAATGAAACAGAACACAGAATTTCATCCTTTTATTCACAATCAACCGAATAAACGTCCATTAATCCGCTGGTCTAGAATCAGTTACCTTTCTAAGAAAGTAATCCACATTTTACTTCCTGTTTACATCCCAAAACCTTCGTTCCAAAGTAACATTTAAATATGCAAATGGTCACATTTAAGAAGTTGGTATTTGTTTTTAATTAGAATCACAACTCGAATATCAATTAAATCATTTTTCTCTTCGATTTGAACATTGAACTGGTCTCAGTCAGAAGCGTTAAACAGAAACTCCACCTAGTTACACTAAATGTAAGTCTACACATAAATAACAACCGACAAAGCGTCCCCGGTGCACGCGGCGGCTTTTAGGAAAATAAATATGCGTTTTTCTTGTGTGATGAACAAAGCACGACAGTTTAAAAAATAGAAAAAACAAGAAATATAAAGATTTCCTCCCATAAAACGCATCAATAAAGCTCATTTAAACTCTAATATAATCAAACAAAAGCGAGTAGAGGAATAAATATCCACACAAAGACACACACACACACGCACGCACGCACGCACACACACACACGCACGCACGCACGCACGCACGCACACACACGCACACGCACACGCACACACACACACACACTTAGCGCCTTATAAAAACACGTGGAAGTGGCCCCTGATTCTCATCAGCAGGTTTTTTCTTCCCGTCGAGTTAATCGTGTTGAAAAGAGGAGAAATGGCGACGCAGCCGCAGGAGATCTGTGAAAAAGAAAGAGAAAGACACTAAAATGACATTTAGATGTCTGGTTTGGTTTATAAAATACTAGAAATGAGCTTTCGACAATAATAGTCTTACCGGAATTATTTATAAATACTAAAGTAAAATACAGAAAAAGTGTCCTAATGAAAAGGTCCATAAATCACTCGGCAAAAAGCTCTTTTTGAATACATTTTTTAAATAAAAAAGCAACGAATGAATTGTCAAAACAATTACGTAAATGTTTATTACCTCCAGTTCCCCCAAATGTCTTTCGTTGTCATCTCTTTTGTTGCCTGGTTACAACAGTAAACAGTTTGTTCTGTCGGATTTCGGGAGCCTGCAGCAAACACACACGTGAGGAGGCGGGACTTAGAAAGGAACCAATGAGCAGCGACGTGCAGCTCCTCACACGACGGCTCAGACTCACTTTGTGCTCCGGACACCTCAGCGAGAAGTTCTCCTCGTTCAAGACACAGTCTGCAAACACGTCGGAGTATGTGTGTCATTTCATGCGCGTGTTTCTGCGGCGCTGCGACGCGTCAGGTGACGCGCGTTTCACGGCCTCACCTGACTGAACAGCACATCGGTAGTGGAAGCTCCGGGCGCAGCCCTTCTGGAAACATCCCACTATCGCACCGGCCTGTCGGCACGCGGAACACATCTGGAGAGAAAACACACTTTTATTACTTCGCGTGAACAAAACATTCATGTTGATGTGAAACAAAATAACACATCCTATGTTCTATTAGTCAAATCATGGAGGCGTCTTTTAGTTTGAAATAAATAATAAAACAATAGTAAGTATTCATCCGCATGAACAAAAATCTCTTGAACGTTCAAGTTGACATTTTTTATCTAATCAAATCAAATCTTTCATCGGACTCACGGTTTCCCGTGCGAGCCGCGCCGCCTCCTCCAACCCGAACAGCTTCCCCCCGACCAGGAAGACGCCGGCGGACCAGACGCCGCAGTCCTCGTGAATCCAGCCCTCGTCCAGGCGCGGGGGGGAGCGCCCGGCGCCCCGCGGCGACCTCTTGGCGGCGGGGAGGTCGTAACCAAAACAACCGTCCACCGAGCGCCTGCTGACCGGCGAGCGGTCCCCCTCCGCAGGCGGGTTGGCGGGGCGGTACGGGCCGTGCAGGTCCCCGAGGCCCGCGGCGTTGGCCGTCTGACCGCACAAGCTGCACAGCGGCGCCGCCGCCGAAGGGCTCCCGCCGTCCGGGCTCGACCGTCCAAGCTGGAAACAGGATGTACCGGGAACGAACCCGGACGCAGAGCCGGGGAATCCCCGCCGGCGGTCTCCGCTGTCCCTCACAGACTCCTCCTCCTCCTCGTAGTTGACGACGGTGCAGAGCTTCTTCCTCACGTGGACGAAAGGGCAGAAACTCCCAACTCGCTTGCTCTTCTTCTCCTTCTTCACGTTTGCATATTTGAGCGTAATCTCCGGCTCTCGGGGCGAAAACAGAGCGGCCGGTCCGGTGTGCGAGCGCGCCCTCTTCCTCCGCCGGGCAACACTCTTCTTCTTCTTCGTCGTCGTCGTCGTCTTCCTCTCCGGCGGTTTCTGTTTAGTTCTCACGCTCGCACTGTTACCGGCGGCGGCGGGCTTGGAGACTTTGCGAGGAGGCCGCCGCTCCTTCGCCTCTCTCTGTGGCGACTTCCTGTCCATCCGGGCCTCCGCCTCCTCCGAGGCGTCGCTCGCCCTCAGCGGCGCATTGGGCTGCGGGGCCTCCGCCTCCTCCTCCTCCTCCTCCTGCTGCTGCTGCTGCTGCTGCTGCTGCTGCTGCTGCTGCTGCTGCTCCTCCTCCTCCTCCTCCTCCTCCTCTGAGCCGGCATCAGAAGTGAACAACCTGGCTGCGTAGTCCATGGCGTCGTCGTCGGAGTCGCAGCTTTCGTTGTAGATGCCCACCGCGTCGCTTTTGGCTCGCCTCCTCAAGGTGTGGCGAGACCCGCCGGAGGAGAGCGCGGGCGAGTCGGACGACGGCCTCCTGGTTCTCGGGCTGCGGCGGACCCGTGTGGACGAGGCCTTTTCGTCGTGGCTGTGTGAAGGAGGTTCTCTCCTCGTCGTCTTCTCCTTTACGTCAGCGATCAAAACTTCGACAACGTCGCTGTCGTCGCTGGAAACGTCCGGCGGGGACGCGGCGGGGTTCGCGAAGGCGCCGCCGAGGTCGGACAGGAGCACAACGGGTCGGGCGTGGTGGACGGGGATGTCCGCCAAGCTGTCCGACGACTCCTCCGAGTACGAGCTGTCGGGACTGGGCGAGCTCGGGGGCCGAGGGAGGAGATAGCAACCCGTCGGCCCGCTCAGCGAGCAGCCGGGGGGGGCCGCGGGCCCCGCCATGTGCCGCATGCCGTCCTGCAGGAAGGAGCCGCACAAGAGCGGCTCCTCGGCGGAGGACACCAGGAAAATGACGTCGGAGCCGCTGCGGCTGTCGCTCTCCTCGCCGCCGCTGCTCTCCAGAACCGGGCCGCCGGTTTGGTCGGGCCCGTAGAAGCCCTGGCGCCAGAGGCCGCCGTCGCGGTACAGATCCAACCCAGGAGCCAGCGTCGAATTCATGTAGCCGCCCAAAGACTCGGGGCCCGGCTCCACGTCCCGGCGGTGGAGCGGCGCGCCCGGCTCGGGGTGCAGCGGCGCGCTGTAGGACGACGAGGCTCTGGACCGGTACGGGGAGCCCAGCTCGGTGCTGCAGCTCGGCGGGCGCCGGTGGTACCACTCGGGCTTCTTGGCCAGGTCCACGGCCTCGGCGTGGCCGCGGGACAGGGAGAAACTCTTCGACAGGTCCATGGCCATGAGAGGTGGATCCTGAGACACTTCCATCGCTGCGGCAAACACACGGAAACAAATCATTCTAGAAGTGTTCCTCACCAATACTGAGCAGTGACAAATGATTTGTCTGGATTATTTTTCCAATGTATTAAAACATCCCAGAGCAACATCTTCAAATGTCCCGTTTATTCATGATGATGAAAAATGTTTCTCAGGTGTTTTTAATGCCTTTTTACTGTAAAATTGTGACCCAGAAGCAGAAAAATACCAGTGTACATTTTGGATACTTGATACTGACCGTGAGAAAACACCAAATGTAAATCATCTTGTTTGAGATTCTCAGATGTAAAACAAATGATGATTTCAATGGTAATAATTAATTAGTGACAGATTTTGTTCTTCATCTATTCGAAACTTGAAGAAACTTTTTTCACCGTCATCAGCAATTTCATGGAATTTAGAATTAATTCCTTATTCTGGAGAAAAGGAAATGTAATTTCAAAGCTGACACACAAATTTCGCTTTATGAATCACACAAGACATTAAGAGAAACCTCCATAGTGGCAATAATATTTAGTGTGCATGTTTCCATGTAGTAGTCATACAAATACTACTAATCGTCATTAATAATTAATATTTAATGTTTGTGGCACAGCACAGGTGTATAAGCAGAAACAGCGGGCTCTGCTTATTGGTATGCAGCACAATTATAATGTTTTACTAACTTTAATCTATTAAAAAAAAACACTTTTCAATGTTCTGTAACGGGGAGAGAAGTTTACACATTAAACATTGTATGATTTATGTGATCTGTACGTTAACATCCGGGATACAGTGACCGGCGGTCTTTAATTGATCCTCCTCAGGTGAGTCCAGGTAGGCCCGAGTGGAGGAAAAGGAGAGTGAACCTGTTTGCTCTCTGCACCATCACGCGTGTCAAGCTGCCGGTGGTCTTACCCCTGAGGTGACAGCAGGTCCGATAAGACGACCGCCCCCGTCTCCCCCTCCTTGCCCCCCACCCCGTCCTCACAGAGCGGGCGTTGGGAGGACCCTCTCCCGTCGAACACGCCTGGTAGCTGGGTTAGCTAACACGTCTCTCCGGGCCCATCGTCAGGACGTAAACAAAAGCAGCGACTCCATGCTAGCTCGAGAGCTAACGTTAGCACGCTAAGCTAATTCAATAAAAACCGGGCCGACGCGACGACAAGAGACGAACATTGTTTGAATTATTTCCGTCAGGCGGTTGGAATCCACTCCGGCTGCCGTTGGTGTTTTAAAGTTGCCATCATGGAGCCCGTCTTCCTCCGGGATCAAGTCCCACCAGTAAAACCAGTTCGGCACCGGAAGAGAACCGCCGCTTTTCAATGTAAAAGCCCCGGTTAGCAGCTCGGGGCTTTTAAAATGTCGCTTGAAAACCAAGACGGCTGATGAGCTTTGTAAACACGATGTGGCGTTTGGTTTCTTCAAAAAGAACAACGACGAAAGAGTCTGGGCCGTTCCACGTGACACAATATATAGAACGTCGTTAAGTAACGTTACATCACCGTGTACTCAAGTAGGCTACAGTGTTTTAGACAACAGGCAAACGTTAAAGCGAAAGAAATTCCCATTTTAGTTATAACGGTAGTTACGTTATTTCGTGCGGAGAACAGTAATCTACACTAGTTTTCACAGTAAAGATATTATTCAATGTCAGTTACGCTGTTATTTTGAAAGAATCATTCGCAACCACAAACTGCTTCAGTGCTTATCTTTATTTTTCATGATGACTTGACTCTTTCTCCTGACAGAGTGTTGAATACTTAAAGGGAGCATCAATACATCAATGTAACATAGATTGTATAAGAAAGATTAATTAATCTTCTTATACAAAGTTCGACTCATTAACAAAATAAAACAAGATGTGCCCCTAATTGTCCACGCTGAAACAACTCAAAATGACAGTCAGTGTAGGTTAAATCTGCCAATTTCGTTTAATTAATAAAAAAGTACTTATATTTTTAATACTGCAGTTTACAAACATAAATTACAAGTAAATGTACCTGCAAGAGTTTAATTTATTTAATTGATAAAAAAATGACCAGTTTAATGACGACACATACAGCAGAGGTTAGAGAGCAACACACATTTCGGAGTGTTTAAGTGTTACAATAACAAAATGACTGTACATATAAAATATATACATAACACGCAACATTAAGATTATTTTGGGGAAACACGTACTTCAAAAATAACTTCACCGGACCGTTAAAATAATTGTAAATGACAGTCAGGATCAGAAATGTGGTCTAGAAGTGATCTAAACGTGCAACCAACAGAAAGACAACATCAACTTCTCTAGAACCGAACGGGAAAAAGGTGTTGAAATGAGATTGTGTACAAGGACGCCAGGGTTTGTCAAACATACTTTTTAGTGTTACAGTAAATCGCTCAGGGTGTGTTGTGGTGCAGAGCGCGATGAGCCAGCCGCAGGTTCTCCCTCAGCGCGTCCATCTCTCGCTCCGCTTTGGCCCTGGAGATGCTCAGCTCAGCGTACACGTCTTTGCACTTCTTTGCGGCGCTCCTCTTGTCCTGCAACGTGACCGGACCACACTTTCACTTCTCTCTCTGATCCACCGATGTGTTACTTACGATTCCCGCCGCCGTTGGCGTGTTTGTTTCTCACCTTCTGTGCCGCCTGCAGGTCGTCCCTCAGCGACGTGATCTCCTGCTTCAGACACTGAACCTCGGACTCCTTCACCCGCAGGGTGATCTGAGACCAGAACATCAAGCCCTCAGCATCATTCACCCCATTCAGATCACACGGTAACCTTTTTACTGCAAATGTAACAACCACCACCAGAGGGAGCCACAGACTTCTCTAAATGATAACATTTCTGTTTTTCTTATTTCGACATAAGATGGAGATTTTATTACTCTGAAATTTGTGGTTTTTGCTCTTTCATTAATTTACTTGGATCTGAGTTTCCTACGGTGTCTGTCTGCAGTACTTTTCATTACCTTTTCTCTGAAAACAACCATGATGACAACAGTAAAGCAAAGATATGAAAGTGACTTCAAAGCTCCGTGAGGCAGAGAGGAAGACTTCAGAGGAAGACTCACCTCCATCTCGTACACGTCCATCCCTTGACTGAGAGGCAGTGCGTCCTGCTTCGCCAGGGAACAGAGTCTGGTGATCTCTGCTGCGAGGTGACCGCTCAACTCCTGGAGGACCAAGTCAAAGACCAGACCGCTATGAGGCTTCTACCTCTCTGACTATGCATATGACTTAAACTGACCGTATATTAGTGGTTTAGAAGACTCTTGGAGTCGTTCTTAAGGTAAGTGTGTGAAAGACTCGCCTGGTTCCTGGTCCTCAGGTCTTGGTTCTCCTGCTGGCACTGACACAAGGCCTTCCTCTCGGCGTCCACGGCCTGGACGAGATGCCCGTTCTCCAGACACTTCAGAGAGAACTGCTGGGACAAAACCTCCAGCTCGCGCTGGTACGACGCCAGCTCCTCTCTGCACAAACACGTAGGGTTTCAAGGCGAGCCGCCGCGAGTGGCCCGAGGCACCATCTGCGTTTGGGAGAAGACGTACCTGTGCTGTCGGTGCACGTCCTCCAGGTGTGTGCTTCCTGTGCTGCCGTGTGACTGGCACCTCCTCTGCACCTCCTTCTCCAGCTCCATCCTGTGAGCGTTCTTAATGGCTTCGATTGCTGAGAGGACATGTCATGATCAGAAACAGAACACCGGGATTCAGGCCGAAGGAAACGGGCTTTGTTTTTCCTTTGCGAGCTGATTTTCAAAATAAAACACGTGGTCATCAGTGATGAGTGTCTGCTCACCAGTTGCCGTGGCAGCGCTCTCCTCCTCCAGCAGTTCATCTCTCTCCACCAGGAGGCGCTCCACTTCCTGCTGGTGTCGATGCTGCAGCTCCTCCACGACCTTCAGGTGAGACTCCTCCATGGAGGCAAAGCCGCGCTCACACGTCGCCTAGAGGCCGTGCAATGTTCCGTACGCGCATCAATACCAATATTGCAATAAGATTTAAGATGTTTTTTAATGTCTTTTCATGTCTTTTAATGGTTTCATTGCATTAAATCTCTCTTTTATGATGTGTAAAAGTAGCAGAGCTTCATTTTAATGAAATAAAAAGTCTGGTATGAAGATGATCAAATGTACAGCGGAAACTATCCTTGAATACTTGATACATGAAGTCAACGCTAACCGCTCCAGATCTACTCACCTTCAGCTTTTCCATCTCTGTTTCATGTTGCGTCCGATCAGAACTCATTTTCCCATCAAGCCCTTCTTTCATCTCCGCCATGAGGGCCACCTGCTCCTCCAGCTCCTCCACCCTTCTTCTCAGCACCAAAACCATCACTGCATTTCCATCTTCTGTCTCCTCGAGTCCCGACTGACCTTCAACAGATGAAGGTGGGGTTTCCAGGCTCTCCTCCTCTTCCTCCCCAGTTTCATTTGTGATGCGTTTCTCCGCGACGTGTGACCCAACGTCTGGGTCGGCCTCTTCTGTCTGGCAACACCCGTCCATCGTGTCCACCGGAGACGCCCGCTGCGCCTCCAGGTGAGACATCCGCTTCCTCAGCTGCCGGTTTTCCTCCAACAAGGCGACGCAGTCGCTGCAGACGAGGGAGGAAGCCAGCAGCTTCTGTCGGCTTTCTTCCAGTCGCCTCTCGTACTTTGAGCGGAGGCGGCTCAGGCGGTAACAGTACAGCGCTTCGGTCGCGGCGGCGGCGATAAGGCCGCAGCGCGGGCGCCGCTCGTGGAGCCTGTCGGCCGTCAGCTGGAGCTTCTCTTGGGAGCCGTCGGAGGCGGTGAGCCGGTTCAGCAGAGAGATCTTCACCCGTGTGGCACTTTTAAAATATTCCATCTCGTACAGCTGGTTCTCCAATTCAAACGCCCGGCTTCCGTCCATCTTGTTGGTTTCTGTCTCACTCGCGATGTTCAAGATAATGTCCAGTTCTTTCAAGCCGCCATCGCCGGAGGTCTCGGCGAGCAGACGAGAGCCTAAAAGCAGCATCTGATTCTCCGCCATCATTCTATCAGTCACCTCACAGAGAAGCTCCTCCACAGGTTCCTCCTCATTCAGCTCGGACGGATTCGCCTTCAGTTTATCGAGCAGAAAACTCCAAAACTCTTCCTCCCACACCAACTGACTCTCCACCGTCGTCTCCTCCTCCTCCTTCTTCCTCAGACCACAATCCAACTTGTCTATCACCTCCAGTAGTTTCTCCAAAGCTTTCAACCTCACCACCATCCCGTCTATCACTTCCTGAATCCTTTCTTCTCCAGAAACACACCTGTTGCCCTCTCCATCTTTCAGCCTCTCCACCTCCAACTCTACATTCAGCCGCCTGACGTCTGCTTCCGCCTCCGCAGCCGCCCGCCTGCAGCGCTCCTCGGCTTCCCTCAGCTCCGCGTTCTGCGCGTGGAGCTCCGTGCAGGTCCGCTCCGATTGGTCCAGCTTCCTCTCCAGCTCCGTCAGCTTGGCCTCGGTGGCCTCGAAGCACCGGAGAAAGTATCCCTTGTTCTCCTCTTCCGTTTCCCTCGGGAGGTTCAGCTGCAGCAGCTCCTCAGTCTCCTTCAGGTTCTCCTCCAGGGAGGCGATCACGGTTTGGGCCTCCAGGAGCTGCTGGTCTCTGGCGCTCAGCTCGTTCTCCAGATCCTCCACCCTCGTCCGGCCCAGCTGCTCCACCTCGGGGAGGTGGTGGGGCTCGGTGTACCTGCTGCTGAGCTCCGCCTTCAGTCTCTCTATCTCGCGGTCCGCCTCCGTCAGTTGGTTCAGCATCTCCTGGTTGCGCCGGTTGAGAGCCTCGTTCTGGCCCGTGAGGAGCTCCACCTCCTGCGAAAGCCTCCTCGCCGTCGCCTGGTCCGCAGGCGAGTGGAGCTCCACGCAGCAGCCGAGCGAGTCGCCGTCTCCCTCTGAAGGCGTCCCCAGGCGTAACGACCGGAACTCCCCGTTGTCCGTTTGGCTTTCCGGGCTGGGAACTCGCTCGACGTCGCCTCGATCCAGCCGGTCCTCATTGTCGGCTGCAGCGTTTGGACCTGCAGCTGGTCCCTCCCTCTCACAGAACAGCGCTTGTTCTCCTGATGCGGGTGATGATAACAGAGCTGCGTCTCCTCCCTCAGGAAGCGGATGCTCCACCTCCTGCGAGTTGCCCTCTGCGTCATGCAGCCAGATGCCGGGCGTCTGAGGCTGCTCCTGCGCGTTGATGAGGTTCTGCTGCTGCAGGAGCTCTCTGGCTTCCGGGCTCACGTCCTCTCGGGTCGGCGTGCAGCCGTTCAGAGGGAAATCTTCTCCGGGCGTCAGAGGAGGCTGCGACTGAGAAAAGGAGCACGTGAAGAAGCGTTAGCGACCACGCGGGGTGTCAAAGAAGGAGAGAAGCCTGAGCTGAGGCACCATGTGCTGCGAACCTGCTGCGTATAAAACCCGTCTGCACCCAGCCGGGCCTCCAGGTCCAGCCGCTGCCGCTCCGACTCGGCCAGCTGAGCCTTCAGATCCTCCACCTGCAAAGACAAACGTCCCAATGATGAAGCTGCAGTATGATAAACCACTACATGTTGAGACACTTCATTGGTTAAACAGAGATCGGACTGAGGTCTCACCCCCTTCATGTAGCCGTCCAGCAGCTTCTCCGCCTCCGCACAGTCTCCGGCTTCAGAGATCAGCGGCACCTTCCTCTCCAGCCGGAACACCGTCTTCTCCACCTGCTTCCAGCACTCTTCGATCTCCTCCTCCACCCGCTGCTGAGACTTTGGGCTGAGCGCTCTGACGCCCGGGGCTTTATTCTGCCCCGCCTCCCAGCCCAAGGGGAAGCCCAGCATGCTCTCGTACCTCTTCCTCCTCTCCTCCCTCCTCTTCCTCCTCTCCAGCTCGCCGAGCTCCAGCGAGCCCGGCGCTTTGGCCCGCGGAGGCTCCGCGGCCCGTTTGCTCTGCGGCCTGAACTCGGCCCAGTCGAAGGTCTTGTAGCGTCCCTCCCGCCGCCTCTCCGTGACGGTCCTGCGTTCGGGGCGGGTGGGGTCTCGCTCGGGGGGCGCGGCGCCGGAGTCCCGGGTGACATCGGGTTTGGGCAGCGCTTCGGGCGGGCCGCGGTCGCCGGGCAAGCTGTGCAAGTACACGCAGGATGTTTGACGGGGTGAGAGGGTGATCATGTTACAAGACGAGTCATTTTACTGCTTTAGGATTCTACGGAGCGAGCAGCTGTACCTGGCCACATCGGGGGCTCTGGCCGGGCGGACGCTCTTCATCAGAGCCTGGATCCAGTTCTTACGGATCCCCGAGGTCATCGCTGACAACGTGAAAACACCTTTTGGGGTCTAAAACAACATTTGACTTCATTTGATGTCGCGGCATCAAATTTCCGGCATTTCCCTGTGAGGTGTGGGGAGGTTTTCCTTACATGGATCTGAAAGCCGTAGTTCCTCTGCACCTGGTACTCAGACACGTTATAACACCTGGTCAGGTCGATTTCTCCTTCGAGGTCTGAAGCCTGAAAAGAGGAGAGACATTTTTAAAATGATGAAGGAAATAATAGCATTCTGTATAAAAAACTAAAACTACTGAAATACCTCCTCAGCCACGGAGTCCTTGTAGCACCTCAGACTGTCCATCGACAGCACGAACCAATACTTCTTCCACTGGAGAAAACCCGAGTACAGATGAAACGCTTTAAATCCTCCCAGTCAAGAACTAAACTTTGATTCAGGTTGAACTTTTTACCTGCTCATTTTCATCCAATTTCACCATCCAGCCTTTTTTGAAGTTTAATAAATCTGGCTGTAAAAGAAACACAAAATACAGTGTGGAATTAAGTGATGACTTCCTCCATCAAAATTGAAAAACGTGTAGAGAACATCCCGGCCTCTAGAGGGCGCAGTCAGGGCAGCCATGTTCTTTTTGTTTTTCCTTTCTCTCCAATTAAGTCCAAAGGAGTCACTTTTCCCTCAACATGAATTAAACAGTTACACCCGCAGCGCGTTCATCTGCGTCTCACCGTCATGACGGTGTCGGACGTCCTGCGGTCCAGAGACTTGGCTCTCCTCTGGGGGGGGGGGGGCGGCGAGCCGGGCCGAGTCGCCACACGACTGGAGAGAAAGAAAACACTTCCAATGACAGCGACTCCTTCCACTTCTAAAGTTAGCTAGTTCATATCTGAAGACAGGAGGTGTTTTCTGAATCGATGGCAGAGCGTGTGCTTGTGTGCGTGTGTTTGTGTGCGTGTGCTTGTGTGCGTGTTTATGTGCGTGTGGCCTGCATTCCATCAGGCAGAGTAGCCGATGGTCTGGGTCCTTGGCAGAGGCGTCAGCTGGGGGGATTAGGCGGCGCTGCCAACAGGCTTTTCTACGCTGCCCGGTAAACGCTCGCTCACATCCACACGCTGCCGCGCCGGATGCTTCAGAAGCTCTTCGGACATTATCACAATTTTTTTTTTTTTTTTACTTCAAAAGATCAGTTCTTCTCTCTTATATAATCACTCCGACTGGAGAAATGACCACTTTGAACGCCACAGAACGCTCTTTGTGCCTTCACAGTGAGAACCACCCAAGGACACACGGAGGAACACCGGCCTTCTTTTCCTCCTCAAACAATCGCTGTCCGCTGCACAGAGCCCGTCCTCTGTTTGCTGAAGAAGCCTCCCAAAGCACAAGGGGGCCCTCGGGGGGGGGAGGGAGACTTGGGGGAGGTCGTCTTGTGAGTCTCTGGCTCAGAGGCCTGAATGAACTCCGGACAGGCTCTTTTGACCTTCTCCTGGATACCAAAACAAACGCCCCCAAAGACACATAAATCCTCACATGGGACGAAAAGGGCAAATCCTCCGGAATGAGCTTCTCTGTTTAATCAAAGATTAACAGCCGCCACCGCGATGACCATCTGGGTCCAGATAAATGCACTGCGTTCATACACACGACTGATCCGAGGGGAACTTGGTGTTTTATGTCAGCTGTGACTCCTCGAACATCCACGATGCTCCATAACTGCCCTGAAATAACGAGGCGCGTTTCCCACAATGTCACCAGATCACACGGTCGGAAAATCCATCTCGTCCGGCTTCTGGGAATGTGTTTGTGCACAAATCGCAGTAGTCTCTGCTACACTGTGTGTGTGTGTGTGTGTGTGTGTGTGTGTGTGTGTGTGTGCGTGTGCGTGTGCGTGTGCGTGTGCGTTAGAGCAGATGCTGCGTCAGATTGAGTTACATCAGAAGTGGGGAGTAAGAGGAGAGCAAAGGACGGTGGAAAAGATGTCTTCACTCTTCTCCCAGCTGGCTTAGATAAGAGTCTGATTGACGTGCGGTTCAACCAATCACCAGCCTGTTATTTCGTTTATGTGCCGGTCCTTTTCCCAAAAGTCCCCAGTGATGGTTGTTTGGTGCATTTAAAATGACTGCGTTTGCAAACAGATAATAACTATAAACACACCATGTGGAGGCTGAAAGTAAGGAACACTGCTCAACTAATAGACGACCTTTTCGGGAAGCGGCTCATTGTTCACTTAATCTCACAGAGATCATATCCATCCTTAATGTTCAGCCTAATGGCAAAGAAAGTTCCCATCACCATGGTTACAACAAATGGACCCAATAGAATAAATAAAGCTGACTCGAGTTCAACTGCTGACCTACAAAACTTGCTCTCAAATAACCTCCTTTTGTTTTTTATAATTACACAGAGTTAAGCCCAAAGATGCAGATTAACCGCTAATCGAGGTTCAGATTCATTTTACTGTATAAAACAAGGTTGCACAATGAAATACAGCTGCACCCAAATTCCCATTACACGTAAGAGGCAAATAAATGAGTTAGAATAGACTGAAAACAAGTAATAAAAATTATATAAAAATATATATATGCTAAATATGTTTCTGACCTTGTTTTGCAGTAAATACCACCACTTAGTAAATGTCTTTTTTTTTTCATTTTATGCATTTTTAAACTGGTTCAGGTCCTGTTTTGTGACAAATACAATAAAAAGGTGCATGCATTAAGAAATCCGTATGCAGGTTATGGTGCAAAAAGCAGTTCCGCAGTTGTGGTAATGAAGTCCTCTGACTGACTGGAGTCTGTTCAGGCTTCATGCCTGGTGTTCGTGTGAAAGACACGGCCCGACACACACGGTGACGATCCTCCACAAACAGATGTGCGCTTGGGAAGGAAGCCCGACTCCGTGTGAGTTCACCAGGTTCAGGAAATACAAGTCTTTTTAGACTCTCGTAAAAAAAAAAAAAAAAAAACCTTGAGAGTTCCCAAAATTACACCGTGTCTGGTTTTGTATCTGAGGACTCCAGAGAGAAGGAACGCCGTCTCCCAGCTCACAGAACACACACACACAGCAGGCGGAACGCCTCCGGGGCAACGGAACCCGTCCTGCTCCCCAACAAGAGGCAGCTGAGTGAATCACGGCCTCGCCCCCACCTGCTGACACACGCACACAGCACACACACACACACACACACACACACACACACACACACACACACACACACACACACACACACACACACGCCTCATGCCAGACCCTCGTCCGCGCGTGCCGCTCGATGACTGAGGCGAGCTCAGCGCTCCGTCGTCACGGTGACGCGGTTGTCTGAGTAACCGCTGGCTGTAACAGGACTGGTCTTGATCACAACGAACCGGCTTTGCAATTAATCAGCGTTTTCTTTTATTTTACGGTAAAATGGCGGCGGAGGACCACAGCGAGGAAACGTGTGGCCCTGAATACAACAACGTTATTGTTCCTGTTCCTGCCGTGTGAAACCATCAGGTGCTCCTCCGTCACCCACCTGAAGCCTTTCACCTGCAAACCATTTCAGTGGCTTCGGCCTTTACTTTCTTTGCATTTGCCTCTAAAACAAAACGTCCTCATAATAAACTTGATCCGCTGCGTCAGCAAACCCTGAGTGACATCCATTGGTGTTTTGCAGCGTGATGAAAAAAAGGCTTCAAGCAACTTGCCGAAACCTGCAGAAATTATACAATCGTGTTTGCTGTGGTGATTTGAAAGTATTTATTGTATGTTGCTAGACACGCCTCCTTGGTGACTCACCTTGGAGGTATTTTGGGAAGAGACCTGTTAGATCAACGCTGTCCAACGAAAGCCATGCGTGTCCAAATTTGGTAATTTTTAATCAGAACAGACGAGAGGCCGATCTTTTACGGATCTTTGACAGAAAATCAGTGCACATAATCACATTCAGCGTCTTTGGACTTAACTGTTCTGACGGCTTCCCTCGAGAGCTGCAGCAGAAACACTGAAGTGGTTAAAAACAACCTGATCTTTCAATTATGCTGACTGGGCAGATTCTCAGATTCATGGCTGTATTGAGTTAAATGTATATTTTATGGCTCATACAAAATACATCTGTATGGAAGCCACGGTGCGTTCGTGTTACTGGCGGTCTCACCTCTCGGCCGTTGGCGCGAGCCTCGCTCCTGCCCAGCCTGGGAACAGCCGCTCCTGCCTCCTGCTCCTTCTCGGTCGCCTCCAATCCCAGAAGCCCCTCTGTCGGACCGCCACGGCTGGAAAACACACACAGCGGATGAGCGCCGAACGGGACGCGTGGCTTCCCCCGACCTCGCTAGCGCACAAGTGGGTCATGACGTCATTTCCGCCCACACGATGAGCGGGCAGGCGGCCCGATAGCTGCACCTGTGCAGGAGCAGAACCCCGAGGACGCCAGATCTCTGGCTGTTATTGCTGCTACGAAGAGACGCAGTACGAGCCGACGTCCTTCCGCTGGCGTCAAGAGGTTTTGTATTTAGAAGTCCGGAGGAAATGACACCAAAGAGTAAGAGTAAAAGTTGGGTTTGGGAGTTTTGGGCTCGTTTTTATATATATATATATATATTTATACATAATAAATTGTGAAGATCCGACTCTGGTGAAGAAATAAGTTGGTTAATCCATTTGAATTGTATCATCAGTTGTTAATCAAATTAAATACCAAAACAAAATTGAACTACCATATTAAATGGGAGGACCAACGACATAATTAACTGGTAACCTCTTCAGTAGCGCTGGTCAGTATTTTGACGTCACATGATGAGCGGCCTGTCACTCTTTAGCTCCTCCCCCCCGGGTTGGAGCTCTCAGCTGACGTCCACTTCCTCTAACGTGCCGCACAAAGGTCCTGAGAAACAATGCTGCACGGATCCAGTTACACCAGCGTTTTGGAATTTCAGCCCTTATTTGGGGGCAATTGAGTATCTGCTGTTTTTGTTTCCGAAAAAGGCAGCGATTGAAGGAACGAGCGGCGCTCCGTGTCACGTGACCCGTTCACATGTTGCTGGGAGGGATTCTTTAAGCTAAATTTAAAAATGCAGCAGCCAGATCTCTAATGGAGGGGTAGAGCGTGAGCCTTTCATCTGGTGTTTAGTGGTGTGTGATGGCTGTTTGGCTTTATGCTGGGGAGGGAGGGGGGGGGGGGGGGGGGCAAGGGGGGTCTGCTAATTGCTTGCACATTTACCCCCCTTTCCTCTGCCAAGGCTCTTCTATGGCAGTTACCAACAGAATGTATACAAGAAAATAAACACCAGACTGCTGCCAAACACATCGCATGCAAGAGTTATTTATACGTATTATCATCACATAGAAATCCACCTCCGATGTATTTCTGACCTCTTGTCTCGGCTGTGCTTGTTGTTCCTGGCTGATATTTGGATGTTGTTTGACTCGGGCAGCTGGTTTCTACTGGCGAGGTCGGTGTTTCCACTGGTCACCAGATCCAAAGAGGCAGGGCTCAGGTAGCTGCGAGCGCTGCCTGGACATCGGAAAACAACGCCAGACGGTTTCAAGCTGGATGAAATCATTCTTCTTTTAATAACACGAGTTCAGGGTTCACGCTGAGTCTGGCAGCTAAACAGCCTCCACATTTCCTCCTCTTAAGATGTTTACTCTTAAGAGTAAACATGTTAATACTTTACTTTTACTTAATACTGTATTATAATGTGGCTCCGGTAACATTGCCACAAATCACAAATGTTTTATGCTCTATATAACGGTTAATACATTATTTTTAATTTGAATGTCAAGTTAATAAATTATACAATCTAAATAAAAAAAAACTTTCCCTGTCATTTCATCCATCACTTATATAACAGACCTGGTTTCACTGAATGCTGCTACAAAAGGCAGGAATCAAAGCAGCGCAGGAACCCTGACAAAGCAGCTTTCATTCGGCCGCCTGCCGGTTTGTCTCTCAGAGGCTCCTTCGTGTTCTCCATCGCTCTAATGAAGCAGCAGCGGTCCAGGCCTTTCGGCAATAGGTCACCTGACGGGTGCTGCTGCACTAAGCAGGAGTACTTGCGCCGTCCGGCGCTAAAGGGGAACTCTTTTATGGCCGTTTTAGGGAACATGATTAGCTTTTTTGGACGACTGCGAGGTTTAAAGACGCACGTTTTTACTGAACATCTCCCTGTGTGTGTCTGTCTGTGTGCTTTTATGCAACTTCCTGCTTAAGCTCCTCCAGCCTGTTAAGATAATTACAAGTCAGTGCTGGGTCAACATGCCTGGTTAAACAAGGGTTAAATGAAACGGACAAACAAAAAGCAGGAAGTGTGAGAACATCTGTAGGACGTTAGGACAGTGGGAGAGAGGACAGGAAGTGGCTGTGATTGGCCAGCGGACATAAAGGCCTGGGAATGTGAGTGTGTGTGTGTGTGTGGTTGGAGGTGGGTGGGTGGGGGAGTTCTGCAGCACCTGCAGGGGTCTCCTCCAGGCCCCGGGGATCTGAGTCGGGGACAGGCCACATGGGGGTTTCACTCGGTCCACCATCCTGCCTCCGGCCGCTGCCGGAACTCCTCAGCGTCCCCCGAGGGAGGAGAGCTGGGATCCGCTGCAGCCATTTTAGCTGCACTGGGCTCCTGCTGTTTGATTAGAAAAACAAATAAGAGCACTCGGTAAGATGTCTGCATGTCTTTGGATTTTGGGATTTTTAGCCCAAGATGATTTTATTTAAAAAAACGGACCGAAACATATTGAGTTAATATTTCAGATTTGGGGTAGAAAACAAGCTATTTTATGCTGTGATCTGACATATTATACAAAAACAATGAAGCAATAGAAATTTCTGTTTTATTAATTAAAAAAATTATCTTAAGTTGTTGTCTTAATCAAATTAAAAAATATACAAGCACATAACAGCATAAATTCCAGAAATTTAAACAAAAACTTTTAGAAGGAAAAAAAAGAAGAGAAACATGAAGACGTTTCCGGTGCCGGCAGCTTTAGTAATGGCAACGGTTGCTCCACCACTTCCAACCGAAACACATCATCAACAACGACCCGATGGATATCGGTGCTATCTGCTGGAGACATTCACGGAGCCCAGAGGACTGACCCTCACAGTTTGATGTTTTACAGGACAACAGAACGGATTGCCTTAGCATCGGTATATTTACGCTTCGGCTGGTACTTATGGTTTGGCCTCAAACGAGCTGTGCTCAGGCCGACGGGTGTGATGGACGTGGGCTTTGCTACCTGGGTGGCGACGGGCTCCACCCTGCGTTTCTTCTTCTGGTTCTGCTCGCTGGTCCGTAAGTAGACGGCGAGTTGTTCGGTCCACCTGGTGAACAAAGACGGGACGTCGGTCACAGAGAAAACCCGGAGGCGGCTCCCGTCCCCCCTCCGCGGCTCCTCACTGACCCGTTGATGATCTCCTTGTTGTCGCCCCGGATGAATATCTCCTGCTCCGGCGTGGCGATGCGCAGCGCGTTCCTCTGGCCCGTCCGGGGCTCGGCGTCCGCGATGTCCGCGCTCAGATTCAAGTTCACCGTCCCCTGCGGCAGAGTGCTCGGCTGCGGGGGGGAACCGAGACGATCCGGGTTATTTATTCCGGTGAGCTGGTGGAGAAATGTGGCCTACCGAGAGGACTGATCCCCGGATGAGTGACGGTTAAACACAGAGCAGTTTGCGCCGTTGAGAGTGTGCAAGGAAAGAGATTTTAGGGGATCAGAGGGAGGTGGGGGGGGGGCATTAGAGGACGCTCAAAATGCTAAGCTCAAATCATCTGCCGCGGTTCTGCACACAACATCTGGCCTAAAAATGCCCGCTTGCCGGGAGTAGGGTTCGCCGTGCGCGGCTTCTCACCAGTTCGTCCAGGGCGAAGCTCAGGCTGCCGTGTTCGTACAGGATGAAGAAGCGCCGCTGCCACTTCTGACGTTGGGACACAACAAAACCACATCAACACGGCGTCATATTTTGCCACAGCGGAGAACCTGTGAGGGAAAGTTTCAGCGCGTCCTACCCTTGACCTCTGCATCGGGTTTTCAAAGTCTGTGCCTTCGGGAGCCAAACACAGCCAGCCGCCGTACAGAGGTTTCGCCTACAAGTGGAGGACAGGGAAGTTTCCCCCAAACGGTTATGACATCAATTAATCGCTTGTTTGGATTCCGTTGCCTGGTTCCTGCTTCTCATATGTCTGGATTTCATGCTGTTCTTTGTCTAATGTGAAAATAGATTAAATATCGCTGTCTGTATGCTTTTCTGCCAAAGTTTTGTACACATATTAAGTGGTGTTTATGTAGTTGCTTCACCACAGCGTCGTCTCTGTGAGCGCAGTTGACTCGAGTCACGTCATGTTTGAAATTACAGGGACTGTGAAACCGTGACGGCGGACTGAGAGTAATAACATATTTAAACAATGTGAAGCATGCGGGGAGCCTTCATGGCCGTCTTCTCGTACGCCGTCCACATGACAGACACCGAGGACACAAAGTGCGCTGACATGAAGTACTGAAATACCTCTTCTGCTGAGATGTTATGTTCCCAGAACTTCGAGATTGTTTGGATATTTAGTTATATGTAATATACTTATATGTAATATGAAGAAAGAACTGTTAGATTTCAACGTAAAAAATACTTCATTTTTCGCAGATACCAATTTTTGAATTGACATCAAACACAGCAAAAGATTTAGAGCCGGTATTAAAGTTTTTATATTCACTACTGTCTAAAACCTGCTAATAACAGCCAGTAACTTCCAAAACTACTTCTTCTTTTCACCTAGCGAACCTACGGGAACATCCAGTAGCAAATACAAAACAGTTGTTCTTTTCTCCATTTTCACTTCTATGTTTGTATGTTTTGAGACTTGAAATAAAGGCTGAAAAACTGATATAATATCTAACAAGCGAAGATGAAAACACAAAAGACTTTTCGTGGACGTAAACATTGGTGAACGTTCATTTATCACGACAAAAGTTCTTCAGTCTTTAAATATATTAATTTGTCACATTAACAGAATAAAGCTGAACTGTAAACTGAAAACTATAAATAGCACATCCTGTATGTAGCTGAAATACGTCGATTTGATGACGCAAAAAAAACAAAAAGTGGACGTCACACATCAGTGACACAATTTAAGATTTATTTTGAAAAACAGATCATTTAAGTAATATTCATATTTAAGTAAAGACACTCTGTTCTTTCATATTTTAAGTATAAAAAAGCCCAATTAACTGCATTATTTAAGTAAATATAAGATCACTAACGGACGGTTTAAGATGCTAATGACGAGAAACATGTTCATGCACGGCGGACAACACAAATGTGGGTTTTTTTGTAACGTGAAGTTCAGTGATAGTTAACTTTAGTTTAAAACACGTTTCACTTCCACACGTGACGTTAAGCAAAAACCCGTGAACAGTCGTTCCTTGGACTTAAAAACGGGTTAAACCCCGAGTTAATGTTCCTATTTTTGGGGTCCAACTAGTTGACTCGTCGGGTTCAACTACGCATCTGCCACATGGGTGAGTTAGAGAGTGGTAACTAAAGGTAACTAAGGTGAGCTAACGTTAACACCCGCACGGTTTGGGATGCTATCAACACGGAGCTCACCGCTAACGTTACCGTCGAACACGAGCGACAAAAACACCTTCCCCGGACCGAAAAACTTCCATTTTTAATCCACAAATACCGCGTTACGTCACTTTACTCTTTAATCAACGGACCCACCGTCACGTTGTGTTAAATGGTAATGGTAAAAAAAAAAGATAACAAAACAGATAAAAGTGCAGTGGAACGTTACCTGCTCCCTGCCATTGTCGGTCAGCAGATGCAGCTCCCTCGACTTGAAACAGTTTTGACATTTACTTTTGTTGAAAATGTTGGCTTGAAATTTGTTGCAAGGACTCGCCGCCTTCTCTCCCGACATGTTTGGGTCCTCTGCCCCGGGGGGGAGTAATCCAAACGCGGCCGCGCTCTCCCTCCTCCGGTCCTCGGCTGTGGATGGGGCCGTTGATCCCGAATGAACATCTGTCAAACACCCGACTGCAAGAGCTGTTGACTCTCTGTCGTCATGGACACGTCACGTGACAAGTTAACCACGCCGGGCCCCGCCCCATCCAACATCCGGTCACAGCCTTCAAAGTAAAACCGTCCACATATGTTATGTATTTATTAAGTGAGGGCGAGAGGAAATGAAGGACAACAAATTATTAGGTCAAAAAAAAAAGTTAGGTCGAAAAGTATTTTTAGACGGGGTTATACCAATTTGAAGATTTCCTCCAATTTCTATAAACGTTTTTTTTGCAATGCAAGCTTATTACCATTACTGATGTTACTGGTTATTTTAATTCCATAACAAAAATAACATTATACATATATGTATTTAAGGTATTATTAATAGTGTTACAGCTGCTCACCGTGACCACTGGACGGTGGTGAACACTAACACAATACGTATTACAAAACTAACTGACAATACCCTTATCATCATGTTACTGACCAGATGAATGTCACAGAAAAATAGATTTACCTCAGACAGACGGTGGATGTAAACATTTATTTGAGGCAGTGGCAACGATTGTTTAAACAAGAAGGGGTTTTCAAATTTGAGCCCGTCCCAAAAATGTATAAATTATCAGTTGCTTAATATATATACATTTATTAGTTGATATGTTCTACTCATCTACATATGCTATATACAAACTGGGTGTCTTCCAAATGTATATTTTCCTTGGACCCCTGGTTATAAAGATTTGTTTGGGTCTGTGCCCACACAATCTCATAAAGAACAGATCTTTTGATTTATTACAATTTCTCCAACAAATCACATAAAAATAAAGCTTAAAAAAAGTAATTCCGTTTATCTACAGAACTAAAAAAAACTAAAAAGAACTAAAAATTACTTATTATTAATAAATTATTTTACTAGCTTTAGCTCACTAGCTAGCTCATAGAGCTTAAGTTATCCCATTCCATAAATTGGTTGAAAACAGATTTTTTACATTAAATGTTTTCTGATGAATAAGAATATCATAAAAGGCTCTTAAATACAAACTTAACGGACACATACATAACAATGTGCCAAAAGAATAAATTACCACCCTCAAGTTAAACGTACAAACTAGCTAGCTGTCAAATGTAATCCCAAGTAACATTAGCTGCTTTTGTTTGAATGTATTTCAAGTCATTGAAGAGCAAAGGAGAGCTGCTAACGTTAGCACGATAGCAAGACCAAGATTATCTTCATGGCTAGTTACGCCCACTTTAACGCACAAACTGGCTGGCATTAGCAATTTGCCACTTGACCTCTTGAGTTAGAGCTATCTAGTAAGTTATTTAGCCAGACATGCTAACATTTCTTAGGAATTGACAGTTTAATATATTCTTTAAACTTTAGTTCTACTTTTGGTGTTGGTTTGTGTCAAGTGTTATCCTCATGACAGCCCGGTTACGGTTGCTAAGCTAAAGTTAAAGTTGTGAACAGCCCCAGTGTTTGATAAAACATTTTCAATCAAGACAATTTTGTAATTAAAGTAGCTTCTTGTGTGCACAATGTTACTATTCCAATTTCACACATCTATGCTTTGTTCTCTTTGGCAAGAAGGAGTGTTTTTTGGATCTCGTTTCCAAGAGAACCTTGCTTGGGATTTATTAAACTGCAAATACAAAGGCCTTCATCAGCGTGCACACAAATGATCTGTACTTTGATATTTAATATTTACAAAATTACCTTTGAGGCTGTTCTAACAAAAAAATACCTGGACGTTTGAAGTATGTAAGCAGTACATGTTACAGCATTATATCTGTGGTGAAGGAACATTAACATGTGACGTAAAGAAAATATTAATTCGGAAAGATAAATAAATACAATGTTTTTCTCTTATAGCCCCACAAAAAACATTTATGAATGCTTCTCAAAACTTAAACAGAGCAATGAATGCTCGTGCTCGGCAGTTAAATCTAAACATTTGACTGTTTCTTTTCTCATATAGTGCATACTCGATAACACAGCTAGTATGGCATCGTCGGGCAGTATTAGTTTATGAAAAGATACATGTCACAATCGTTCTACTACGAATGTAATAGATACTACACTACTTGTTGCAGTCAGAATGTTCACTGTGCAGGTGTTAAAGCTAAAGCTATTCAGGGAAGAAACACACCTTGCCGTCCCGTTTGTCAAGCAGAGGACGTAATGTAAGTCTTTGACGAAAATTCAGAGTGAAGAAACCGACTGAAGCCAGAGCTCACTGACAGAAAGCCGAGACTCGTCTGTAAGCTCAGAACTCGTGTCTGTGGTACATGTCCGGATCGTAGTATTTGGTGACCACCACTCTGTTTGCAAACTTGCGGCCAGTGAGAGCTTGCATGGCTTTCTGACAGTCGGCAGCAGAAACGTACTCCACGAAGATCTGGAGAGGAAAAAAACAGTCCATCATCTCCTGAGCTACAAAGAGGAGGATCTCATTCAGCTGCTTTTGTTTAAATCTGTAGAAAGCGGATTAAACATTAGTTGTGGCCAAAACGAACATAACGGAAACAAACCATCACTTTCAGTCCTGAACGTTTGACAGAACGTTTTGGAAATTCGGTTGTGCCGAGAGAAGCCAATGCAGAGGTGTCATTAAACTGTAGGTGTGCACAGTGGTCCACCAGGGGGCGACTCTGCTGATATTATAGAAGCATATGAGTAAATGACTGTTCCTCTCTCTAGATGTATTCCCTCAGTTAATGGGCGGGGCTAGTGTGATTGACAGGTTGCCGTATATGGCGTCTGTACATCTCTTCACATGGAAATAAACAAATCAACAAAAAGATACAAATGGAATGATCTTTGGTGTCAAGTACAACTTGGCAGTTAAAAATGAAAGCCTTGTGAGCATATAATAATACGGGCGAGGTCTGAACTCGCACCTTTCCGCAGCCGGGGACCTCCAGTCCGTCGACAGGTCGCGGGATCTCGATGGAGCGGACGCTGCCGTACTTGCAGCACTCCTCGCGGACGTCTTCCAGGATCTCCTCGTAGTCCTCGTCGTCCACCAGCTCCTCGGCCATCACCATGTTGAGGAGGCACAGCACCTCCGTGGGCACGCCAGAGTTCTGCAGCCTGTGGAGCCCGGGGACCTGCAGCGTCACCGGCGTCTCTACGATGGAGGTCTGTGGGGGTGTCGCAGGAAGAGGCGTCTCAGACCAGGTCTGTTTTCTACAGACGAGAGCGAGAGCGTCGCACGGGACTCACGGGATTGGCGTTCTTCGCGCCGACGCTCGCCCTCTGGACGATGAGCTTCTTGTCGCCCAGCTGCATCCCGTTGAGCCCGGACACCGCCTGACGGAGAAAAGAACACGCCGACCTCAAACGGCCGACGTCTCAAAAAACGGCGAGGCGGCCCCCCGCGGCGCTGTTACCTGATCGGTGGCGCCGACGTCGACGTATTCGCAGAAGGCGTAACCTTTGGACAGCGACGTGGCGCTGTCCTTCACCAGGTTGAACGCTTTGAGAGGCCCAAACGACGTCAGGAGCTCCTTCACCTGCGGAGGAGGGTCAGGCGAGAAGGTGACGGAGAAGGACTGACAGCGGACACGCACAAACCTACAGGGGGGGGGTTTGAATCTTATCTGGTTATTACTGGAAAACCAAACATTAGGGGCTTTGGCCGATCGAACATGTTTCGTAATCTACAGACGTCTTTTCAAAAGATGACGATCTGAGAACATCTTAAAATATTGGGAGACTGTTATTAAAATATAAAACATGTCACAAAGCTGGAAGTGCAAGCTGAGAAGTAAAATAAAAAATAGTTTCTTTAGATTTGAACTTGTGTTTTGCCGGCTACAGGAAAATTAAACTTAATGACAGTTGGACAATATGTCTTCCTGCCTGTACAACAACTCCCCCCCAACTGCATTAACCCCTCCAGAATCCCCCGTGTCCTAAACGCGCTCCAGATGCATGATGGGAGAACAGAGGTGAGCCTGCTGGCTGGGAGGGAATCCGTGTGAGCACCAGAATGTCTTACTTGCCTTGTGTTACATGTTGGCATGGCGGCAGGAGATGAGTACTACTGAACAAATTATGAGCGCAGACTTAACGATCTTACGGGCCCCTAGCTGGGGACAAAGTGGGGGGACAAAAATGAAAGAACCGTGAGTATTAACGCAGCGGCAAGTGACTGCAAGTAGTGAAGGGAAAAAAAAGGTCAGTGAGTAAAATACATCCACGGCGGCCCGTTGGAGCCATCGTCGGTTAAAGAAAAGCATAATTACCGAGGCGGAGGAGACGGCAAATATTTCCAAGATTTAGGTAAATTAATATTATATTCACTGGGATTAAAGTCAGGATTCACTTGTCACGGTTTCATCAACCTCATCACAGCACACAGAGTGAAAAACCACGGTAACGGCGTAAAATAAAAAACGCTGCGTGATCTGAGAGATCATATATGTATAGTTAGTGAGGCCCGACGGTGACCAGGAGGTGTGATGAGGTCGATCCGACCTCGAAAAGTGAAGTGAACAAGAATGTTAAATCATTTTTCTCCTCCGGCTCTGTGATTATTTCATTTTCTTTTTCCTACAGCGGCCATAAGGCGCGTATACATCACGCTTCATGTGCTCGTAAAGCTCGTTAGAGGAAGTGAGGCTCTAGTCAGAGTTAATTCACTGTGTGAAAGTCAGCAAAGTATTTAGCCTTTTTATGAGTAAATATTTAGATATTCTCAAAGAAAGCCTCCAACTTTATGGATGATTTTTGGTTATGATTCATTCACAAGGTTCAGAGCACTTCAGGAGTTTTCTGTGGCTTTGGGTGTTCCCTAAACCTGCTACTTTACCCACAATGCCGTTCTACAACCACCTAGACATTTAGGAGAGGCCATTACAGACGACAATATTTGGGAAGGAACCATGACTTAAAACTGTTAAAAGCAACAAATGATCACAGTTGAGAAGCTAAAACCAGAAAATATATATAAACCTTTTTTACATCCATACTTTCCTTTGTTTTTGATTTCATCTTTATTTTTCAGTAAACCAATTTAAGTTTTTTTTTCTTTACCACTATGTTTGAGTCAAGAGTCCGATCTAAATACCACACAGAAATAAAAACTATGTAAATATACTGGTCTTTGCTTACCTTTCTTTAAAGCACGCTTAACACGAGAAAGGTACACGCACAATTATTTAATGTATAAAAGTCGTCCATACATTTCTTCTGGGTGGACTTTGTTTCACGACGTATTGGAACGTTAACACACAAAAAGCTCAGCAGGTGAGAGAAGGAAGAGGAAAGGTGAGTGCACCTGCTCAGCGGGGTTTTCGCTCAGATACCTGGTCGTCGTTCAGGTAGTTGGGGAGGCCTCCTACGAACAGTTTGTGGGGCGAGTCGGGAACGACTGTGGAGACGACGCCTGCAGACGACGAGGAGAAGAACAGTCAGCGAGTCGTACGGTAGAATGTGCCGCGGCGTCGGGGGGGGGGGGGCAACCTGGAACGTGGAACGCGGGCTGCTCCGAGATGCCGGGTAAAGGCCGATAGTCGTGGGGTCGTCTGATCTTCAGCGACTGAGCCTGGAAAATGATCCCGTCGAAGGCCATCGCCTGCGTCGTCTCGTCAACGGACCGAAACTGCAGAGGAGTATGATTACAGATTTAGCGTCATTCATTGAGTAGTTTAAGTACACAATAATCTATAAGATATATTATATGAATATTTTAGGATGTGAATAAGTTTCTAGCCAAAAGTATGAATACGTAGAAAAGATTTTTAAAAAGCAAACACTATTAGCTCTGTTGTTTTGCACCGTTTGTGCTGTTAGCTGCGCAACAGTCGCCATGTTGAGAGCTGTGTGGAGGCAATAAATGTGCTGTGAACGTCACATTAAGTGCGTCTTAAATTTACTGATCTTTGGAACTACTTGTAAGTAGATCAATTGTTCCGTCTTGGTGTGAGCTGGGCTAGCTGCTTCCCCCTGGTTCCAGTCTGTATGCTAAGCTAAGCTAAGCTGAGCAGTAACTGGCTGCAGCTACGACCTTCTCATGTGACAACACAGAGTTGTTTTCATGTGACAACACATGAAAACACAGAGTTTATCCTCAAACACGTTGCTTCACACAAAGACTCTGATAATGTTCTAATACTCTAAGACACACACCTCCAAGAAAGCAAAGTTTTTATCTTGATTGATCTGCACGGCGAGCACTGGGTTGCTCGCCGCCTGCGAAAGGCCGGCGAGCCTCATCTGAGCGCTGAAGAACTCGGCCATGGACTCCTGGGGAGGAAAATGACAAAGGGCACGAACACATCAGTGTTTGCTGTGGAACAGACAGGAAGTCTCAGAGGAAGGGAGGCCTCACCTCGGTCACCCCGAAAGGAATATTTCCCACGTAGAGGCGTCGGGCTTGTCTGGTCATCTGACTTCCCACCGCGGGCACCTGGGTCGGAGCCGTCGGCACGCCGGTGCAGGCGGCCGCCGTCAGCAGGGCGATCGAAGGGATCTGCCCGGCCACTGGAGGAGAGAGAGGAACGTGAGAGGAACTTCAACTACACAGCTCAACGGTTACTCCTCTGAAAATAAAACTACTTTACTTTTTATCCCCATTTAATCATCTTAAGGAATCTATCTTTATTTTACTTATATTTGGCTTCTTTCTTCAACAATAAAACCACATAAACATACTTATTTTTCTGTAAAATCAACTGAGATATTGTTCATGGATCAAATAACCAGACATAAGAGAGTGGAACTTATCCAGAAGATTAGAGATCAGAAAAATGAACAGAGAGAACATTGGAACACTGGATCACGTTGACACTGAAGAAAACCTATAACATAACATTGTTAATTAAGTATTTTTTCAATTGTGCTAAAGTGACGTGATAAGTACCTTGCAGAGCTTTATATTGCAACGGTGTGATGTTCTCAAAGCCCAGAGGTGGAACATCCCAGTACTTGCAGGTTCTTTTTTTCTTCGTTCGCCTTGGAGAGCGGCTGCAACCAGAGAAATGACCAAATAAAAGCTCACATGCCGTGAAACTTAAATGCCATCAGTTCTCTAAAAAAATCCACACAGCCTTATATTTCACTCTGGAGGTGGTGGAGACCAAAAAATGAGTAAAAGAGAACCGACCTCTATCTGAGGGGCTTTTCAGGAAGAACTAATAGAATAAACGTAATCTGTTCAGGTTACGTGCATGCATTCAAAAGAAGATCAAATGCATTTACACGTAGAAAATGAAGCAACGATACCACAATAGTTGCTTGTACAGTTTTCATTAATGGTTTAATCTCTGACCCAGCTGTTTTACATAGTTTGTGTGCAAAGATAATCTATATTCGCAAAGTAACTAAAGGCTTTTAAACTGATGTTCAATATTTCCCTTTGGGATGCCCCGGGGCAGAAGTATTAAGGTGCACCGGAAAGAAAGGCTCAGGTGCAAGTGCAAGTACCTGCAGGCCGACTGACCTGCGCTTCCGGTGGTCCCTGGAGGAGCTCCGGCGGTCCCGGCTCCTCTTCTCCCGGCTGCGGCTCCCTCGGTCTTTGCTCCAGCGTCGCCGCTTGTCGCCTCGCGCAGGAGATCCGCTGCGACTCCTCTTCTTGTGCCGTTCCCTCTCTCTCTCTGCGCAGCGAGAGATTTTTTAATTATCAGCTTGTTGGGAATTTATTAATGTGCACAATTCATTCCTATAATGACTAAAATGACCTTCGCTCCTACTTTAATTACTGAACCTGAACTTATTTCATGGCGCTAAGTGCAGTTAATTGAAATTTTCTTTAAAAAGCTACCACACAAAAAAGCACACACAAACGTCTCCTCTCTTTATTAATAACATGCTATGATGAGTTATTAATGAACATAATCCCCTTCTGTTGAGAATTGTATTATTATACCCTGTATTTCTATATGACACATGTATAATACAGTAAAACTATTTGAATCTATATTATCATTATTATTATTCCTGTTTTCTTTGGTCAGGTGACTGAAATCACATAGTGTGTTAAAGCAAAGTAGTTAATAATGGTGCCGAATTGAAGAGTAGATCGTAACGAATCAGAAAAGGTCAGACTGAGTTAATTAAGGATAACAACCTAAAAAGGTGGAATATTTCATGGATTTTCGACGTGTTCCTTCACCGGGCATCCCAGGCGGCGGCCGGTGATGAACGCCAGGCTCAGCACCGGCACCGGGATAGGCGATGACGTCACCGGTCGCCGGTAATCTACCCATCAACTAACGAGAATCGGCCGCGTCCGCGTTGCTGAAGTCGCTGACGGGTCGAGTCGTTCCTTCACGGAACCGTCGCGTAATTACGTGAACGTCGCTGCCTCGCGAGCGCGGCGCACCGGAGGGACGCTCACTCACCCTGTCGGTTCTCGCTCAGCTGCTTCTCGAATTCCTCGAAGTCCGACATGGTTGCCGGTTGTCCCGGTGTTTAAAAACGTAGCGGGGTTTTTGCGTCGTCCGGGGAGGGGGAGAGGTGGGCGGTACGGGAGCTGGGGGCGGTGTGGGGAGGGGGGTTGTGGAGAGGGACGTCCGACAACCGGTCCGCTGAGTGTCAAAACCCGTGGAAACCCCCCCCGCTCCCCCTCTCCCCGAGTCAAGTATATGTACGTACAATATCCGGTCAAACCCGCCAAAATAAGAGCGTTCGCAGGAACCGGGGTTTTCAGTTCATAGAAATGTTTCACAGATTTTTTATTAGAAATTCTATGAGTTAACTCAGGTACGGTGGCAATGGTATAAATGTTGAATTACACACACACACACACACACACACACACACACATATATATATATATATATATATATGTGTGTATGTAATTCACCATTAAATAGAGGGAGATTATTGTAAAACCGAGGCGAATATTCAGAAATGGACTGTGTATACATGTATTTTGGTCATACTACATGTTAGGATTTGCACTGTGTTTGCTTTTAATTTGGTAATCAAGACGCTTATTGTTTTAAACATGCCCTTAATCTTAAAATGCATCACTTTAAGCCTTTTTTGCTCTATTTGACTAATCAACAATGAATATTTGTACAGTACATCAGAAATGTCCCCTGAGATAAGCCAATGGAACCCGCCCCCCTCAGCTGTGCAGCTATTAAAAGGAATCCCAGAGCAGTGGCCGTCCTGTCGGAGGAGCTGTGTGAATGAGCTGCTGAGGCGAGTGAGGAATCCAGAACGCCTGCCGAGGCCTCAGAAGCAGCGAGCGTCCGCTGCTCATTCATTTCTCTCACTGGATCCAGGTCAGTTAGGCGGGACCAGCTCTCTGGGAGTCGCTTCGACTTTTTATTCCTCACAAACGGCAGCTTGGATTGGAAGCAGGTGCCTGTTTCTTTTGGGGCTTTGCCTTTTGCTGTTGAGCTTCTGATTGTGTTCACGTGTCTCCTGACTTTGTGGTGGAATAACGTTGCTGCTGCTCTGTGGCATCGAGTCTGTGAGAGGCACAACATCTATTTCTAGGGCGTGTTTATATTTAGACAAACAGCTGGTGCTTGCCATGGTCCACCTTCAACCAAAGGTTATCTTTAAATTCCCTGTTGGACAAATTCATAACATGTAAGTGTCCCTCAAAGTAAAAGTCGCCTTTTCAAGTGGTTACACAGATTACACAAAGTGTGGAAGGAAGAATGTGAAAGATAACTGTGAGGTCAGAGGACACGGAGACGCTTAAAAGACGTCTCGGATGGATCAACAATCCTCTGCTTGTGTCTCTTTGGAGATGCTATTTGTTTTGCATCTGTAACAGAAACATGTAGACTGTATATTGCATTTAAATATCTAAATATACATATGTCACAAATATCATATGTTTTTTTATATTTTAATTTTCTATGACCGATGTAAGAAGATGGTTAAAAAGATGCCTTCTCTGTTTTGATTTCAGAGTTGTAAGAATAGTTAGATTTAAATACGGTTGTAGCAGGTGAGATGGATCCCAATGTTACGGAGCTGGAGAACTTTTGGGTATGAAACAGTCTTCTTCTTGTGTATTCTCACTAGACTCTAAATGGACATCTCATCCCATCTCATTCGCATCTTCAGAAGAATAATGTTCCATCTATGTCGTAAACCGTAGTGGAAACACTGACACGCCACGTATGTGAGTGAATATCAGTCAGCTAGTTAGCGTAGCTTAGCACAAAGACTGGAAACAGTGGGAATCAGCTAGCGTGGCTCAAAGGTCACTAATTAAACACATTTGTTTTATTTCAAGAAACCAAAGTGAAAAGTTTTGTCTACGCGAGCTCTTCCTCCTTGTTTATTAATGTCCTTATGCTAAGCTAAGCTAAGCTAAACTAGCCGTTGACTGTTAGAAATCCTCACACCCAACTCACCCACCACAAAGTGAAAAAGCATCTCCGGACGTCAATACTCACCTGCGAGTCCTACTGTTATATATCCTTGCTTTTGTTATGCATCAATTCAGCGTTTTTAATATAAAAATGTAACCCTTTTTCAGGACACGCTGCAGAAGATGGACCCGGTTTGGACCACCACTGTTCTGCTGGTGCCTTGTGTAGTGGTGCTCACAGCAGGATTTTTCTACCTCTACGGCTTCATTATGGGCCTGCTGTCCAAAACGTCAGTACGCAACAAAGTGGTGGTCCTAACCGACGCCTTATCCGGGCTGGGAAAGGGTAACTGGTTTAACTAGTTTTAGCTGTGGCTCTGGTTTCAACTGGCCTGCACAGATTGTGCTCCTCCGTCTGATCTTACGGTGAACTTTGTCTCCTCAATGCAGAATGTGCAGGTGTGTTTCACAGAGGAGGAGCTCGGCTGATCCTCTGCGGAAAGAACTGGGAGAAGCTGGAGGAACTCGCCGATGAACTGGCGAGCGCCTCGGACCCGACAGTGGTAAGAGAAGCCGGTTCGGTGCTGAAGTACAGGCGGAAGCCCTGCACTCGTATGAACCATAAAGTATCTTATAGATAATGCAATTAGTGAATACGCCACTCGTTACCGCCCTCAGACGTTTCCCCCCAAACTGGTGCTGCTGGATTTCGGGGACATGGACAGCATGCCCGAGGTGACCTCTGAGATCCTGGAGTGTTACGGCTGCCTGGACGTCCTCATCTTCAACAGCGGCGTGAAGGTCAAAGCTCCCGCCCAGAGTGTGTCTCTGGAGATGGACAAGCTGCTGATGGAAAACAACTACTTCGGCCCGGCCACGCTGGCCAGAGGTAGGCGGCGGAGACGCCCTGCGGTGTGACGGACGTGCGCCATGACGTCCTCGTTGTGCTGAAACGTTCCACCTTTCAGGTCTGCTGCCCTCGATGATCTCCAGGAGAACCGGCCACCTGATCCTGGTCAGCAGCATCCAGGGGAAGCTCACCGTGCCGTTCCGCACCGCGTGTGAGTTTAATACGTGGGCGTATTCTCAAGTGTTTGTGTTCCACAGAGGACACATTTGTAGTAACTGACTTTTCATCTAGAGGCATTATCGGGTCGACATTTAGTGTGTTTAGCCTCAGCTGTACCTTCTGTTTCCTGCTAGTTAGCACTAGCTAATGCTAACAACTAGGCTAGAGACCTTTAAGTCCCGTTTTGTGTGAAGGCACTTTTGATAAGAAGTGTCCTAATAAGATAAAGATGATTATTATTAATATTAAGACCTAAACTCAGAACTACACGTGTGTAGTGTGAATATACTGTGTTTTTACTCTGCGTGTTCTTCCAGACGCCGCCTCTAAACACGCAGTCCAGGCCTTTTTCGACTGCATGAGAGCCGAGGTGGAGGAGTACGGCATCTCCGTCAGCACCATCAACACCACCTTCATCAGTGGCTCGGCCTCCTCCTCGAACGCGGGGGCCTCCAGGTCCATCTGGTCACGTGAGTACGCTCTCAGGATGAAGCTTTAGTTTAGTAGTAGGCAGTCATCTTGAATGAGGGCTGCGTTATTTTACCTTCGCAGTGCTTTACACGAAGAAACCTCTCGGCGTCTCTCCGGACGAGGCGGCGACTGAGATCGTAAAGACTCTGAGCAGCAGGAGAAAAGAGGTGGTGGTGGCTCCCTCGCTGCCAAAGGTGGCGCTCTACACCCGATCCTTCTTCCCCGAGCTGTTCTTTGCCGTCGTGGCTGCAGGAGTGAAGAGCGCTGCGGCCGCAGAGAACATGTAGAGCTGCTTGTAGACGGGAAGAGGCTGAAATCAGTGAGGCTACGAAACATATGTGTCCTATCGGTCCTCTAAAATACAATAAAAAATATGGCTGTTTATCCTGTTTGCAACAAGATGTGAACTCCATCAGTTAAATTGTATGGCTTTTGTGGTAACAAATAAATGCCCACACAGTATTTGTCCACCAGAATTCATTCAGAGGACAATTCACATGCGAACCTCTTCGACAGTCTTCTGGGTACTGTGCATGCAAACATGCATATAATTGACCTAACAATGGTCATTATGAAGATAATGTTATATTCGTTGCTTAATAACACAAATAAAAATGGTCTATGTTTAAGCTCTGGTCATCTAAAGGTTTTCTTCATTTAATGCATTTTTGTTATTAATTTAAATGTTTTTCAATTTAATTTTAAATTGCGATTTTACAAGTTTATTGCACGCACCAGGACTGTTCACTTCTGTTGAAGAGTACGCTTGCCTGTAAACGGGAGGATAGTTTAATATTAGTTTCTTAATTATTAACACCAAATTATTTAGATCTTTCTAGAAGAAATGACAGAATATTAAATTCATTATTTTGTTGTGAAAAATTATATAGTTTAAAATATGACAGTTCAACACTATTTTAATATTTAAAAAATATTTAAAACCGTTTTGCTGTTTAGGTCAAAAAAAGGTCACGGAGAAGTTAATGATTGCCTGTGAGTGAAGGCGCCCCCTGGTGGTCAGTTAGTACCACCGCTACTACCTACTGTGGTACTAGTACGTGTCTGTTTCAGGTATAAATGTCCTTTAAAGTAATTTCCAGACTCACTGCAGGGACCCTGCGGCTGAAGCCTCCTCCTTCCAACTTTAGTATGTCGACCTCCGGCTGCAGTTTAACGGTGAAACACGACCGACCGAACCGGCGCTTTACCGTCACTCCGGGCAGCGGGGCCGGTAAGCAGAGGGAGGCCGCGGTGGACGCGCCACTAACCGGGGAGATCCTGTACGAGAGCCCGGCGTCCACTCGCGGCCTACTGGAAATAGACGCGTTTTAAAAATCGTTTTAGATTTTAATTTTGAGTCGCTCCGGGCAAACGCGGCTCCAACTATACGAAATAACTGTACTGTGTTCGGCGGACATATTAGAAGCTTGGAAGGCTTAAGTTACACATTTCGGAGCATTTATGGTTAGTTGTCTGCGGTAGTCAGACTTTTTTTAAATAAAGTTTTTTTTCGGAGGGAGCTTAGTGTTTTTTTTAAACTGTCAATCAAATGGCTATTCAGACTTGTGGGGGCCTTTCCAGCTTCCACTAAAGGTTACTCCCTCCATGAATATAAAAAACAAGATGTTACAACTGCTCCGTCATTAGAAATGATGCAATACACAATAGAAAGTATTGTTTTAGTTCTGCCACTGCTCCTCTCTCTGCAGACTGCGCTGTGCTGCTCTACAGGTTCACCGGGGAGAAGGAGGTGGATTTAATGTCGACCTTCGTGCCAGAGACCTTCAGGGGCCGCGGCGTCGCTGCCCTTCTGTCGCAGGCGAGTTAATCGCATTTATCGGCCGGTGTTGAAACGCTGTTCTTAATGTATGAAATGTTCCTTTTGGCAGGCGGCCATGGACTTCCTCATTGAGGAAAACCTGAAGGCTCGTGTCTCCTGTTGGTATATAAAGAAATACATCAAAGAGAACCCGCTGCAACGTTATGAACAGCGCGTCATTGACTGAAGATTCAGCCTCAAATCAACTACAACCTCGTTATATCGCTGCTGTGGAAAAAGGGATCTACAAGTCATATCACAGTTATATGGAAGAGATGTCTGAGTAAAATTCATAACAATTATGAAAGACACATTCCTTTTGTTCATGACAATTATGAGTAAAGTTCCATAAAATCTCCCTGAAAGGAACTCAGGGTCTGAAGACGTTCCTCATGAAATGTATTATATTTATTAATTATGCTAATTTATGCTCGTTTATCAAGGAAGGTTTTGTTATTGATGATGTCTGCACACTTGACTTGTCTTTCAAAGATTGAATTGTTGACGATTAAAATGTAAATTTTTGGAAATGTCTTTTTTTTAGGATACCTCCTGAGAGGTTTAACTTCAATGTACACAGATCGTCTGCTTGATGTAGAGGAAATGTTGCATCATTATTAGACGACTTAAACGATTAAAGACATTCAACAGACGTCATTAAATAATCATGGTTTTATTTGAGTTCTGTTCCCCTCAGTCTGGTGTCAGTCCAGAGGACGTCTGTCTCGCTCCACAGGGGAAGCGTCCCTCCACTCCTCTTCTGTCGAGTCCATCTTTGTGGAGAAGTCATTTAAAAAGCAAAGAGCTCCACTCGCAGGAGATGTTCCCTTAATCCCTCTTCAGATGTAGTTTGTTGTCATGGGGACGGATTATGAGACGCCTCAGAACCCGTCCAACACGAGGGAGAGACAGAGACAAAGAGACAAGACACGCAGATGGAGTCGTTTGTCTCTTTGTGTCCATATTGTGTGTCTGTAGTTGTGTGTAAATGGAGTCGTTGGATTAACTTTCCATCAATAGTCCTTTAGTCCCGTCGGGTCTTCATGCCGGTGCTCCGTTGTCCTTTCAAAGCAAAGCAACGTTCCTGCAGACCGTCAGCGTTCGACTGCGTGCGGCTGAGGAGCGACGCGTTCGAGCGACCCTGAGTTCAGAAAAAAGGCCAAAACAGCAAAAGATCTCTGAGGTGGAAACATCTGCAGCTTCCTGCGGCTTTCCTCAGATTAGCGCGAAGACGCGGAACTTGCAGCGCCGCTTATTCCTCCCAGAAATCACACCGCATGGAGAGACTTGATGAAACACGTGTCGAGCGAGCGAGTAAGTCTCCCGGCATTAGAGGAAATCCCAATCTGGCTGCAGGGAACTTCAGCAGTACACCCCCCGCCCCTGTGGTTCCGGCCCGGCCCCCATCTCCACCACGTAGGGGGCCCCCGTCGAGGGCTTGTGCCCGTTCAGCGGCAGCTCCGGCCGGGCCTCGACGTCCGCGGGGACGGCGGTGAGGTACATGTCCCACATGCGGTCGGGGAGGTCCTTCTCCATCATCTTCTGCTTGATCAGCAGGCTCTTGGCGATGTTCCGCCGCTTGTACTTGAACTCCACGATGGTCTTGGTGTACCTGTTGAGCGCCGTCACCGCCGAGCCCATGCATGTGCCGAAGGAGCTCCACGCCAAGCTGAGGAAGAAAAATAATAAAAGTTCAGCAGATGGTCGCTGTTTGCTTTGAAATCAGTGTGTATTTGTAGAGAAATGGGTTTTCCTCACGCATAAGACCAGCTGTAGTCCCAGGTCTTGGGTCTCCAGTCTTCTGGTCCCATAGCGACGGCCAGCTGGAATATGGTGGTGAACATCATGTGGGCCACCATCCCACAAAGGCCTGAGGACAAGAGACAATCGCAGCGGGACATTTAGGAATGTTTGTCGGTTTTCAGGCGTCCTGAACACCGACATTACAGGATGAGAGGAAAAATTACAGATTTTCTTTGCAGCAGAACAACTTTATATCAAACAGTTTATTACAGATCAACATTTTTTGAATTTGTGTCACATTTGTAACTACTGCTCATTTTTCAAATGATTGTCCTAGCCAGTGCATTCCATAGAAACCTGTCAATCAGCGTTTAGCCCCGCCCTAAAGCGTCCCCTGCTTTATGGTCTGTTTCACTCTAAATGGACCATCATTCACTAAAGGAACATCTTGAAACTGAGACGGAGACCATAAACTCATGTTTACAATGTTTACTGAGGGAATAAATCAGGAGAGAAGTAGAGTCATTCTGTCATAGACGTCTATGGGAGCAGAGGAGTCGCCCCCTGCTGGTCAATGCAGAGAATCCATCTTTAACACGTGAATCTTCGGCTTCTGCCTGGAAAATGATGGATTTCACGCGTTGTACTGTACATAGAGATCTTAGGGGAACAAACATTCACAAACATTTGGACTGAGAGACAGTTCCAGACTTTTTATCTCTCTGCCGCATCCAGGTCCTCTCTCCTCCAGCCGCCTGCCTCTCCACAGCTGCTTTTCTTGGGATTAACTCATGACAACGGAGGGGGATGGGAGTCAGGAGGATGGAGGAGGGGAGGTTTTCGGGGGCGGAGGGATACAGGGAGATCCTCTGGGCAGGTCTTGGCACCGGCCCAAAACCGCTGCCTCCGGCTCCAATCCGATTAGTCCGCGAACCAGCAAATCCCCCGAGCAGTGAGGAGGCAGGACGCTGCTGCTTCTGCTGCTGCTGCTGCTGCTGCCCCGCTCCTCTCACTTACAGTCATGTTCTCCTCGCATTCGGTACCGGACGCACCGGTTCCTCTCTGCGATGTTTAGCATCTATGGTCCAAAGATGTGTAATGAACCGTTTCAAAGCCGCCGTCATGTGGGAGATGCAGGTTACCGATTTTATATAAATATTGTCAACTGTTAAATACATCTTCAACCACTTCAACCTTTAAGGTATGAAAAAACAAAACACACTATTTCTGCACATAGAAAGCTTTTTGAAACACATTTTCAAACACATATATTTTCCCCTTTACAGGGAACCCAATTTATTAATCCAGATTAATCGCATGAATCTATGAATCTTATGTCATTTTGTGACTTAGTGTGGTTCCCCTCTGCGATTGGTTCTCCTCTGTGATTGGTTCCCCTCTGTGATTGGTTCCCCTATGTGATTGGTTCCCCTCTGCGATTGGTTCTCCTCTGTGATTGGTTCCCCTCTGTGATTGGTTCAGAGTGGCTGGATTTAATTTGGTGTTTCCAGTGAAAACTGTTAAAGAGCTTAACATAAAGCGGCTATTGTGCACAATATATGCATAAACAATTTGAACAAAATCAAATATTCCTTACATTTTTGATTTTGAAAATCATCTCTGCAGTGACAAATTGATTGCATTTCCTGTGACTCCTTCACAATAAAATTCTATCATGTTGCAATTAGAGTCCATCACAGTAGCAAACTCTTCCAACTATGCGAACTACAACAGAAAGGTAAATTACCTGAGAGGGCGGTGCACACGGCGGCGAAGGCACTGATTTTCAGCTTGTTCATGACGCTGAAGCAGGGACACTGCTCCAGCATCATCAGGGCGCCGCCCGTGAAGAGCAGGGCGAGGTACAGACTCTCGGCCACGATGCACAACCACAAAACCCCTGTGGACACACGAGCAAGCGGGAGGGGGGAGGGAGCGTCACAATTGTGTTTTGTTGTCCCCTTTAATACCCTGTCGCAGATGAATAATCCCACTGAGGTCATGTGTGTGTACAACAGGTCTGCTCCTTTTTAGGTCTGCAAATGTGAATCCGGTGGTTTAAGACCAGGCGGATTAATGAAAGCAGGACAACCGCAGCTTTTTATTCATAAATAAAGGCTCGTAGAGGTGAGATCTCACCAGTGTTGGCAGTAACGGCGTTTAAGTATAACGGCGTTTCGCCTTTGTAACGCCTTTACAAAGGCGAAAAGGTGAAACGCCTTTACAAAGGCGGTGTAACGCCTTTGTTACTCCGTTACTTTTTCAGTAACGGAGTAATCTAATTAATTATTGTTGCCATTGTTATAACGCCGTTACCGTTATTGAGATCGAAAGTGTTGCGTTACTATTTGGTTGAATGAAGCGCCAGGTGTCTTTAGCTAAACAACAGCTGCCTGCAGAGCGCTGCGGTGGGGACGATGACGCCGTGCAAATGCGATGATGATTGGCTGGGTGGGCGGGGCCTTGCTCACGTGGTCTCGCTGCACACACTCTGACTACCAACAAGACAGCGCCAGCGACAATGGCGAAAAGTTCAACCAAGTTTTCAGACGTGGACGTGGTTACCCTGGTCCTTAAACCAGTCATCTGGTGGAGTCTGGGTCCTTGTACTCGGAGTCGGGCTAACGTCCATGCTACACTGCATGAAAAGTGTCATTTTCGTCCCCCAACCCGCGCTTGTCGCCGTTTGTCTGTGCGACAAATTGTCGGAAACGAACTATGGCGTATGTGGAGAGCTTTCAGTACGACCTGATTAGCCTATGAATGCAGCGGAACCGCGCTGCTAAATGTTTTGCGTTGCGGTGATACTTGAGGCCCGATGTGCTGCGGTGATACTTGAGGCTCGATGTGCTGCGGTGATGTGCGGGTTCCTTGTTGCACGATTTGTAATTGTAACTAATTACTTTTTTTAAGTAAGATGACCAACACTGGATCTCACAGTACAGGTAAAAGTCTTTGCTATGTGCTATGTGACATTACTGACAGAACATTTCCTCATTTGTATATGAAAATATTGTCAATAATAATGCAATTATTATAAGTCATTGTTAAAAACATCCAACTTGCAGCGTTTTACCTCTTTCGTGTTCTGGTGCGATATCGAAGAAGTCTCGACAGTCAAAACCTGTAATCGACAGAAAGAAAATATGTAGTCATGTTGACAATGTGACGATGCAATAAGAAGTGACACTATTTTACAGCTCCTCCATTTCCACACGTGCTTCTAATTACTGAGAAAGACTGAACAAATAATAAAATACAGATGAAACCAAGACTTTTCCTGTTAATAACAGTAAACCGTAATCTGTGGTACTGTCAGAAAAATCAAATGAACCTAATTAAAAAATGGCATGAATCTTTTCTCTCTGCATTGAATTATTTTTCTAGATCAGGGGTGTCAAACTCATTCTGGTCTGGGGCGCCGCATACAACTTAATCGCATCTCAAGTGGGCCAGACCAGTAAACTCATTCTAAAATGACATAGAACTAACAATAAGTCCACTTTCTTCTTTGTATTAGTGCAGAGAAGAAGTATATTATAAAAATCTTTATATGTAATGAATTGTCCTTTTAATAAATATATTATCAACAACCTAAGAGTTTTTAAGAAAAGAAAAAATTTCAACAACATTTTCACCCAGTTTAACATTTATTTAAGTGCATCATGCATAAAAACTGATCACAGTGATTGTGATTCACCTCCATGAACATGTAGGAAGAGGTCCATTTTTTTTGAAAAATCCGACACTGTGTCCACCTTTCTCTTTTTTGACAAAGACATTTCACTGAAGAGGGTACCAGGGTCAACAGAAAATGCGGGTAAAGCGATAGAAGTGAAACAGCGCCACTAGCGGACAATATAGGAACTGCAGATTTTATAGAAGTGTATTCTTATTTTTTTTCAGTAATACAGATTTATCCCGCGGGCCAGACTGAACCACCTGGCGGGCCGTTTCCGGCCCGCGGGCCGTACGTTTGACACCCCTCTTCTAGATCCTTATGATTTTTTTCTCTTTTTAGGGGCCTTTGTTGTTGAAACAAGACCTGCTTTTCAGGGCAAATCAAGTGTGAAAACGTAACGTATTCTGCGTAATTTCAATAACTTCAGACTCCAGCAGGAGATGTGAATTGATCAATCCATCAAATTATGGTCCTAGTTATCCTCTTTTTACAGACATTTGGAATCTGCACATTAAATAGTTTGTCTCTAAATTGCACGCAATTCCTGAAACCTCCTGCATACTTATTATTGGAGCTTATGAAAACAGATGGGACGGCTTGAATGCAACGCTGAGAGAGAAATGGATTTAATCCGGTTGCGACTCGCAGGAGCTCTGCAGTGTTGAGCAGAATCTTGCCGAGGCTCAGCGTGCAGACGGAGGCGGCTGCATTTACATTTCTGCATTCTGATATTAACCAACGAGAGGCATCGGCGACGTGTTCCATAATTTGCTCCCAGAATAACAGATTTTTGGATGTTTTTGCTCTAAAAACACATCTGCACATCAGGATGAAGCAACATTTTAATGAAGTTTTATGTGGTTAATATACAATAACATATGATGCCGTTCAATAAAGGGTTGCAGCTTCTTTAGTTATTTATATTTAAAGCCATCAAAAACAAACTAATATCTACATGGAACGCAATCAACCATTTCACCGAAAAAGTTGTTAAAGCAACTTTTTGATTTGAGAAAATAATCTCCATAAATAATCTCCAGTAAAATGTGCGAGTAAACTTTACATGCACGACCTGCAGCCTCTTGAACCTCGTCGTCCTCCGTTCAATACCTTCCATCAGCTTGTTCATTCAGTAACATGGACATTAAGCTGAAGACTGCAACGCCACCGAGTACATTTACTCAAGTACTGCAGATGAAGCCGCTTTTACTCTACTTATTTCCATTGAATGCTTCTTTTTCCAACGTGTCGGAGGCGAATGGTACAGTGGCAGCCTGGTGTATTCCTGCAGATTGCTCTACTTGTACATGGTGGATGGATTAGTGATGTCAACGGATAAACAAGGATGTGTAATTATGGATGAATCTACCCAGCAGTATTTAAAGAAGATACGTTCGCTCCACCTTCACCTGTTACAAGAGGATCCATTTGTGGTTCTCACCTGGTGCAACATCTCAGAGCATCGAGTCAGCTGGTTCATACCTCGTGCATGCACGGCCTCCAAACACAGCTGTGAGTCTGATCCGTCATTTTGTGGATTTAACAGTGTGAAATATTGTTTCACTGTTTAAATACAAAGTTATTTTTTATGTGGCCTGCAAGTAATGGAAAATATGAATAATAGCCATTTTAAAATGCTCTACAGTCAGACAGACTTGAGTGCGTGAAGGCCCTTTCGTGGTCTGTAAATAAAGGGAGTGAAACACATTGGATGAGCGGGCCGACTCCGCCATCGCCCCCATTAACCTGCAGGTCAACCACAGAGCCCTCCGTCACCAATTCCTGGTTTTCCTTCCACTCCTCCGACCTCTGCCGGACTCACCGTTCATGTCGGCGGCCTGCTCGCAGGAGAAAAATATCCCCGTGTGGAATTTCCTCAGGAGGAACTTCTCCTCCCCGCTCTCGAAGATGTATTGCACCAGCCGGCTGTCGTTGATGTTGGAGCTGTTGAAGCGGATGCAGAACCACTGCTTTGCCTTCACCACCGGCCCGGTGCAGAAGGGCTTGGGCACCTTCCGGGTGCCCTCGCACCAGTAGCTGGTGGTCACGGCGGACAAGGCAAAGGCGAACGCCACGAAGTTGAGGGTGAGCGCCAGAGATGCCCGCCGGCCGCGCTCTAGCCTCATGGTCGAGGCCAGGCCCGAGGAGACGAAATGAAAAGGCAACTAATCCCGGCTTTTGATTTGTAGCCGCCGTGTTTCGCCTCCCAGCAGATGTGTCAAATCTTCATAATCTGGCCGTGGCTCCTTGGGTGAGAATTCAGCGCCTGTCTCCGCCGGCTCTGATGATGCGCCACCTCCTCGGTTTAAGGATTGGTTCTCTCCACTGCCACCGAAACAAGAGAAACCCATGGCAGTCCTCATTTGAGCCCTTTCGGTCCTCGCCGCTCGCCCAGCCCACGTCGTCGCTCCACCCCTTCTACAAATCTTCTCCGGAGATATTATCCATTACAAATGGCAAATTATGTTCCAGATTTCCTTTAAGCGCAGTCATGGAAAAAAATAATTTAAAAGAAGATTACTATGAGCTTAGATTATAATCCAGGACGAGTTTACATTTCCCCGTTTTTTTTTTTTTCGAATGTCGAAGCGCATTTCAAAGACTTGAGATCAGGTTTCCCAGCCGGGGAGTCGTGACATAATGTGTAGAGTCCCACACAGAAATACACCCACAATGTGTGCGCGCATGCAGGACAAATCTGCTCATGTTGGAAAAAAAAGCCTGCTGCTGTGGGTATGCCGCATGAATAAAGACAAAACTACTTCCAGAATGTATGTGAAGGATGACCAGGTGATAGAGAGACAAACATCTGCTCTCTTTGCTATGATGGATGTTTTCCATTTTCCATCTTAACATTAAACTGTCACCTTTGGTCCGAGCCACAGGCCGACATAAACACTGAGGTTCTGAGGCCTCGAGGTCGACGATATCAGCCGGCTTCTTGAATTACCATGTTTGTCCTGCCAATCAGCATGTAGCCCCGCCCTAAGACGTGCCCTGCTTTATGCTCTGTTTGACTCTAAATGGTCCAGGACTTACTAAATGAACAACATGTTGTTTTAAAGAAGAGATTGAGATCATGAACTCATGTTCATGTTTACTGTGGGAATAAAACAATAGAGAAGTTGAGTAATTTTCTCTTATAGACCAGAGGAGTCGCCCCCTGGTGGTTACCAGACAGATTCATATTTTAAGACAAATCTACATCAGCTTTATTAGCAGTAATCAAACAGAGCAACAGCGCTGCATACCGTCCTCAGCAAAACGAGTGAATACAAAAAACAACGAGCGAACCGTCACAACCGTTTCATACACTGTTGGTCGTTACCTTATTCTGATGACTTGCACTGATTGGAGTCCGCCATAGTAAAAATAGGCGTGAACATACCAAAAAGCTAAACTCTCAGTGCGCTACACAAGAAAAGTATCCACAAATGTGGATTAATTCGCAGGTAAATTCTGCTTTAAACTTGGGACAAGCTCTTTATCAAAGCCAATATCTGAGTGATTCTTCTGAACACAAAGAGATTATCCTGAACATTAGTCTCCCATTTAATACGAATGTAAACACTGAAAGAATAAGTCCAGTACTACAATTGATTAACTAGTAAGCCTGTTGTTTGGTGAATATTTCCCTGACTCATCCCTTTTTTACATAATAAATACCTTCCAGGGAGGGAACTGATTCTGAGAAAAGCAGAGTTCCCCATCAACAGATGTAAGCCTTTTCCCACGATACTCCACATTCCGCGCATTTTAATAACAAGAAATGTTATATGATTGTGCAAAAGGACATTATGATATTTGAAAGACCAAAGAGTGATTGGGGTTTTCATAATCTGATCTGGACAAAAGGCAAGATATTTTAAATAGACAATGTAGACAAAAAATGACAATATCCATTCTCCTGCTGAGATAATACGTGTCTCACACACATCTGCTTATCCTCAAAATGTCAATGTAGCACATCCAAAAGGATGCGCAGTGGAGGTGTGGCAGTTGAGCAGCATGCAAGTGGATTATCGGCACTCCAATTCCACTCATCGCAGTTCACTAATTGCCTTCGCTTGCTGCTGTTTCGGCACCACTGCAGCAGATGGTCTCGTAATCTGGCCTAAGACTATTACACTGGGGACAAAGATAATCTGATCCCATTTATTATTGTGGAGGAGCAGCCCACTACCAGGAGGGATTCACCCGCAAACCCCCCAAGCTTGGTTTGATTCCCTCCCTGTTTCTGCTATCCAACTTGACAGCCTTGTTTCAGGCAAAAGTTTGATTCACTGTCATGCTGATGGATCGGCACAAAGACCTGGGTTTTATGTTGCATGTACCTATATACCTTAAACCTTAACGTAGGACGTGTAGAGAACGCAGTGATAAAATAAATTACTTTTATTTATCATCAATCCAGTCTCAGTATTTGCTTGATGTTTTAAATTACAGAGCTCTGCTGGAGATCTCGGCCACGAGGCTAGAGCGCTGCGTCATCAGCGTAGAGACGGATTCCTCCAAAGTTGGTTAAATTCCCCCTTAAGCATAACGTAAACAGTTGGACCCAATGTAGATAGTTGGGGAACTTCTTTTGGATTATTTTATTATCCTCTTTATCAAAGCAATTGATGACTCTTTGACGAAGACACAAAAAACATAGCAAACATTTAATGTTGGCTCATAAATAACTTCATTCATTAAATTTTTTGCAAAAAAACAAACCAACTTCACTGTTACTAACTACATATTTTACGTAAACTTCTTAATATTTGTTGGCAAAAAGACAAAATAAAGTAAATAAAACCAAATGCTTCCTTTTTCTGACACTGTTAAAACAAAGAAAAACATATATCTAAATATCCAGAGAAATGGTGGTGGATCGATGAGAAGCAGAATGTACATTCAAATGGTGATAAAGTTAACGTTGTTTGATCCTTCTGTCACCAATCATGTGTGTCCTGACCTAACTTGATATCACAGAGAGTTATTAAACCGATGGGATTATAGTTTTAGCAACAACAGAAAATTTAAGGTTCTCAGATATTGACATTTAAAGTGTTCGCCACATGTTGCGTTTAATCCTGTTTATACCTCCAGTATTTAACAG